>CM065053.1:38214072-38718473 GCA_032883995.1 Coronaproctus castanopsis | reverse complement strand
TAGAAATGGGTTGAACAGATGGAAGAGAGTATAGGTTAAATTTGGATGATGTATTGTAAAAGTAGTAATGGCGAGTGTTGTTGAAACTGTAATTAAATATCTATGCATGAAGTTTAGAGAATAAGAGGCAAAGATGTAAAAGCTTTCAATAATAAAGAAAAATGGATAAGTTGATTGAAATATTTTGAGTAGAGTGAAAACTGAAACACAATGAAGAAAACGAAGCAATTAAAAGAGAAATGATTTGGCTTAGAAATTGGTTGAACAGATGGAAGAGAGTATAGGTTAAATTTGGATGATTTATTGTAAAAGTAGTAATGGCGAGTGTTGTTGAAACTGTAATTAAATATCTATGCATGAAGTTTAGAGAATGAGAGGTAAAGATGTAAAAGCTTTCAATAATAAAGAAAAATGGATAAGTTGATTGAAATATTTTGAGTAGAGTGAAAACTGAAACACAATGAAGAAAACGAAGCAATTAAAAGAGAAATGATTTGGCTTAGGAATTAGTTGAACAGAGGGAAGAGGGTATAGGTTAAATTTGGACGATTTGTGATAAAAGTAGTAATAACGAGTGTTGTTGAAACTGTAATTAAAAATCGATGCATAGAGTTTAGAAAATGAAGGGAAAACAAGATAGGGCTTTTAATAATAAAGAAAAATTGATAAGTTAATTGAAATATTTCAAATAGTACGAAAACTGAAACACAATGAGGAAATCGAAGCAAATAAAAAGAAATGATTTGGCTTAGAAAAGGGTTAGAGGGAAGAGAGTACAGGTTAAATTTGGACGATTTGTGGTAAAAGTAGTAATGGCGAGTGCTGTTGAATCTGTAATTAAATATCGATGCATAAAGTTTAGAAAATGAAAGAAAAACATGATAGAACTTTTAATAGTAAAGGAAAATGGATAAGTTGATGGAAATATTTTGAAAAGTATGAAAACTGAAATGAATAAAGACAACAATTCATTAAAGAGAAATGATTTGGTTTAGAAATGAATTGAACAAGGGGAAGGGAATATAGGGGAAATTTGGAGATTTGTGATGAAAGAGGTAATGGCGAGTATTGTTGAACTGTAATTACATATCGGTGCTTAAAGTTTAGAAAATGGAAAAAAAACATGTTAGGGCTTTTAATAATAAAGAAAAATGGATAAGTTAATTGAAATATTTCAAATAGCATGAAAACTGAAACACAATGAAGAAAACGAAGCAAATAAAGAGAAATGATTTGGCTTAGAAATGGGTTGAACAGAGGGAAGAGAGTATAGGTTAAATTTGGATGATTTATTGTAAAAGTAGTAATGGCGAGTGTTGTTAAAACTGTAATTAAATATCTATGCATGAAGTTTGGAGAATGAGAGGCAAAGATGTAAAAGCTTTCAATAATAAAGAAAAATGGATAAGTTGATTGAAATATTTTGAGTAGAGTGAAAACTGAAACACAATGAAGAAAACGAAGCAATTAAAAGAGAAATGATTTGGCTTAGAAATTGGTTGAACAGGGGGAAGGGTATAGGTTAAATTTGGACGATCTGTGATAAAAGTAGTAATAACGAGTGTTGTTGAAACTGTAATTAAAAATCGATGCATAGAGTTTAGAAAATGAAGGGAAAACAAGATAGGGCTTTTAATAATAAAGAAAAATTGATAAGTTAATTGAAATATTTCAAATAGTACGAAAACTGAAACACAATGAGGAAATCGAAGCAAATAAAAAGAAATGATTTGGCTTAGAAAAGGGTTAGAGGGAAGAGAGTACAGGTTAAATTTGGACGATTTGTGGTAAAAGTAGTAATGGCGAGTGCTGTTGAATCTGTAATTAAATATCGATGCATAAAGTTTAGAAAATGAAAGAAAAACATGATAGAACTTTTAATAGTAAAGGAAAATGGATAAGTTGATGGAAATATTTTGAAAAGTATGAAAACTGAAATGAATAAAGACAACAATTCATTAAAGAGAAATGATTTGGTTTAGAAATGAATTGAACAAGGGGAAGGGAATATAGGGGAAATTTGGAGATTTGTGATGAAAGAGGTAATGGCGAGTATTGTTGAACTGTAATTACATATCGGTGCTTAAAGTTTAGAAAATGGAAAAAAAACATGTTAGGGCTTTTAATAATAAAGAAAAATGGATAAGTTAATTGAAATATTTTAAATAGCATGAAAACTGAAACACAATGAAGAAAACGAAGCAAATAAAGAGAAATGATTTGGCTTAGAAATGGGTTGAACAGAGGGAAGAGAGTATAGGTTAAATTTGGATGATTTATTGTAAAAGTAGTAATGGCGAGTGTTGTTAAAACTGTAATTAAATATCTATGCATGAAGTTTGGAGAATGAGAGGCAAAGATGTAAAAGCTTTCAATAATAAAGAAAAATGGATAAGTTGATTGAAATATTTTGAGTAGAGTGAAAACTGAAACACAATGAAGAAAGCGAAGCAATTAAAAGAGAAATGATTTGGCTTAGAAATGGGTTGAACAGAGGGAAGAGGGTATAGGTTAAATTTGGATGATTTGTGGTAAAAGTAGTAATGACGAGTGTGGTTGAAACTGTAATTAAAAATCGATGCATAGAGTTTAGAAAATGAAGGGAAAACAAGATAGGGCTTTTAATAATAAAGAAAAATTGATAAGTTAATAGAAATATTTCAAATAGCACGAAAACTGAAACACAATGAGGAAAACGAAGCAAATAAAAAGAAATGATTTGGCTTAGAAAAGGGTTAGAGGTAAGAGAGTATAGGTTAAATTTGGATGATTTGTGGTAAAAGTAGTAATGGCGAGTGCTGTTGAATCTGTAATTAAATATCGATGCATAAAGTTTAGAAAATGAAAGAAAAACATGATAGGGCTTTTTATGATAAAGAAAAATGTATAAGTTGATTGAAATATTTTGAATAGTATGAATACTGAAACTCAATGAAGAAAATGAAGCAAATAAAGAGAAATGATTTGGCTTAGAAATGGGTTGAACAGATGGAAGAGAGTATAGGTTAAATTTGGATGATTTATTGTAAAAGTAGTAATGGCGAGTGCTGTTGAAACTGTAATTAAATAAGGATGCGTGAAGTTTAGAAAATGAGAGGCAAAGATGTAAAAGCTTTCAATAATAAAGAAAAATGGATAAGTTGATTGAAATATTTTGCATAGTATGAAAACTGAAACACAATGAAGAAAATGGAGCAAATAAAAGAGAAATGATTTGGCTTAGAAATGGGTTGAACAGAGGGAAGAGAGTATAGGTTAAATTTGGACGATTTGTGGTAAAAGTAGTAATGGCGAGTGTTGTTGAAACTGTAATTAAGTATTTATGCATAAAGTTATGAAAATGGAAGAAAAACATGTTAGGGCTTTTAATAATAAAGGAAAATGGATAAGTTGATTGAAATATTTTGAATAGTATTAAAACTGAAACACAATGAAGAAAACGAAGCAAATAAAAAAGAAATGATTTGGCTTAGAAATGGGTTGAACAGATGGAAGAGAGTATAGGTTAAATTTGGATGATTTATTGTAAAAGTAGTTATGGCGAATGTTGTTGAAACTGTAATTAAATATCTATGCATGATGTTTAGAGAATAAGAGGCAAAGATGTAAAAGCTTTCAATAATAAAGAAAAATGGATAAGTTGATTGAAATATTTTGAGTAGAGTGAAAACTGAAACACAATGAAGAAAACGAAGCAATTAAAAGAGAAATGATTAGGCTTAGGAATGGGTTGAACAGAGGGAAGAGGTTATAGGTTAAATTTGGATGATTTGTGATAAAAGTAGTAATGGCGAGTGCTGTTGAATCTGTAATTATATATCGATGCATAAAGTTTAGAAAATGAAAGAAAAACATGATAGGGCTCTTAATAATAAAGGAAAATGGATAAGTTGATGGAAATATTTTGAATAGTATGAAAACTGAAATGAATATAGAAAACAATTCATTAAAGAGAAATGATTTGGTTTAGAAATGAATTGAACAAGGGGAAGGGAATATAGGGGAAATTTGGAGATTTGTGATGAAAGAGGTAATGGCGAGTATTGTTGAACTGTAATTACATATCGGTGCATAAAGTTTAGGAAAATGGAAAAAAAACATGTTAGGGCTTTTAATAATAAAGAAAAATGGATAAGTTAATTGAAATATTTTAAATAGCATGAAAACTGAAACACAATGAAGAAAACGAAGCAAATAAAGAGAAATGATTTTGCTTAGAAATGGGTTGAACAGAGGGAAGAGAGTATAGGTTAAATTTGGACGATTTGTGGTAAAAGTAGTAATGGCGTGTGTTGTTGAAACTGTAATTAAATAAGGATGCATGAAGTTTAGAAAATGAGAGGCAAAGATGTAAAAGCTTTCAATAATAAAGAAAAATGGATATGATGATTGAAATATTTTGAATAGCATGAAAACTGAAACATAATGAAGAAAATGAAGCCAATAAAAAAGAAATGATTAGGCTTAGGAATGGGTTGAACAGAGGGAAGAGAGTATAGGTTAAATTTTGATGATTTGTGGCAAAAATAGTAATGGCGAGTGTTGTTGAAACTGTAATTAAGTATTTATGCATGAAGTTATGAAAATGGAAGAAAAACATGTTAGGGCTTTTAATAATAAAGGAAAATGGATAAGTTGATTGAAATATTTTGAATAGTATGAAAACTGAAACACAATGAAGAAAACGAAGCAAATAAAAAAGAAATGATTTGGCTTAGAAATGGGTTGAACAGAGGGAAGAGAGTATAGGTTAAATTTGGATGATTTATTGTAAAAGTAGTAATGGCGAGTGTTGTTGAAACTGTAATTAAATATCTATGCATGAAGTTTAGAGAATGAGAGGCAAAGATGTAAAAGCTTTCAATAATAAAGAAAAATGGATAAGTTGATTGAAATATTTTGAGTAGAGTGAAAACTGAAACACAATGAAGAAAACGAAGCAATTAAAAGAGAAATGATTTGGCTTAGAAATTGGTTGAACAGAGGGAAGAGGGTATAGGTTAAATTTGGACGATTTGTGATAAAAGTAGTAATAACGAGTGTTGTTGAAACTGTAATTAAAAATCGATGCATAGGGTTTAGAAAATGAAGGGAAAACAAGATAGGGCTTTTAATAATAAAGAAAAATTGATAAGTTAATTGAAATATTTCAAATAGCAAGAAAACTGAAACACAATGAGGAAAACGAAGCAAATAAAAAGAAATGATTTGGCTTAGAAAAGGGTTAGAGGGAAGAGAGTATAGGTTAAATTTGGATGATTTATTGTAAAAGTAGTAATGGCGAGTGTTGTTGAAACTGTAATTAAATATCTATGCATGAAGTTTAGAGAATGAGAGGCAAAGATGTAAAAGCTTTCAATAATAAAGAAAAATGGATAAGTTGATTGAAATATTTTGAGTAGAGTGAAAACTGAAACACAATGAAGAAAACGAAGCAATTAAAAGAGAAATGATTTGGCTTAGAAATGGGTTGAACAGAGGGAAGAGGGTATAGGTTAAATTTGGACGATCTGTGATAAAAGTAGTAATAACGAGTGTTGTTGAAACTGTAATTAAAAATCGATGCATAGAGTTTAGAAAATGAAGGGAAAACAAGATAGGGCTTTTAATAATAAAGAAAAATTGATAAGTTAATTGAAATATTTCAAATAGTACGAAAACTGAAACACAATGAGGAAAACGAAGCAAATAAAAAGAAATGATTTGGTTTAGAAATGGTTTGAACAGATGGAAGAGAGTATAGGTTAAATTTGGATGATTTATTGTAAAAGTAGTAATGGCGAATGTTGTTGAAACTGTAATTAAATATCTATGCATGATGTTTAGAGAATGAGAGGCAAAGATGTAAAAGCTTTCAATAATAAAGAAAAATGGATAAGTTGATTGAAATATTTTGAGTAGAGTGAAAACTGAAACACAATGAAGAAAACGAAGCAATTAAAAGAGAAATGATTTGGCTTAGAAATGGGTTGAAAAGAGGGAAGAAAGTATAGGTTAAATTTGGACGATTTGTGGTAAAAGTAGTAATGGCGAGTGTTGTTGAAACTGTAATTAATTATCGATGCATAAAGTTTAGAAAATAGAAGAAAAACATGTTAGGGCTTTTAATAACAAAGAAAATGGATAGGTTGATTGAAATGTTTTGAATAGTATGAAAACTGAAACACAATGAAGAAAAGGAAGCAAATAAAAGAGAAATGATTTTGCTTAGAAATGGTTTGAACAGAGGGAAGAGGGCATAGGTTAAATTTGGACGATTTGTGGTAAAAGCAGTTATGGCGAATGCTGTTGAAACTGTAATTAATTATCGATGCATAAAGTTTAGAAAATAGAAGAAAAACATTTTAGGGCTTTTAATAATAAAGAAAAATGGATAAGTTGATTGAAATATTTTGAATACTATGAAAACTGAAATGAATAAAGAAAACAATCCATTAAATAGAAATGATTTGGTTTAGAAATGAATAGAACAGGGCGAAGGGAATATAGGGAAAATTTGGAGATTTGTGATGAAAGAGGTAATAGCGAGTATTGTTGAAACTGTAATTAGATATCGGTGCATGAAGTTTAGAAAATGGAAAAAAAACATGTTAGGGCTTTAGTAATAAAGAAAAATGGATAAGATAATTGAAATATTTTAAATTGCATGAAAACTGAAACACAATGAAGAAAACGAAGCAAATAAAGAGAAATGATTTGGGTTAGAAATGGGTTGAACAGAGGGAAGAGAGTATAGGTTAAATTTGGATGATTTGTAGTAAAAGTAGTAATGGCGAGCTTTGTTGAGACTGTAATTAATATCGATGCATAATGTTTAGGAAATGAAAGACAAACATGATAGGGCTTTTAATAATAAAGAAAAATGTATAAGTTGATTGAAATATTTTTAATAGTATGAATACTGAAACACAATGAAGAAAATGAAGCAAATAAAGAGAAATGATTTGGCTTAGAAATGGGTTGAACAGATGGAAGAGAGTATAGGTTAAATTTGGATGATTTATTGTAAAAGTAGTAATGGCGAGTGTTGTTGAAACTGTAATTAAATAACGATGCATGAAGTTTAGAAAATGAGAGGCAAAGATGTATAAGCTTTCAATAATAAAGAAAAATGGATATGTTGATTGAAATATTTTGAACAGCATGAAAACTGAAACATAATGAAGAAAATGAAGCAAATAAAAAAGAAATGATTAGGCTTAGGAATGGGTTGAACAGAGGGAAGAGAGTATAGGTTAAATTTTGACGATTTGTGGCAAAAATAGTAATGAATAAGCATAATATCCAATATCCTGTGCGAGAGGACTAAAAACTTGATCTAATAGCTTATATTTCGGTTGGAAAAGAGATGTAGCAAAGATATATACTTATTAAATTTTAAACCATTTTTGTGTAATAATAAACTAATCATCGCGTTTGTTTTACCACTCCGGCTCGGTCCAACAATTAAAGCACGATGTGACGGAAATAAAGGACCATGTTTAAGAAATTTATTATTTTCACTCGCTAATAAAGCTGATAAGGCATCATCTTCGATTGGTAAAGTAGTTTTTTGTTCGATAATTTTCATGACTTCATATAATCGTATAAATAATCAACTTATTTCAAAGTAATGTATAAATATATATATATATATATATGTGTGTGTGTGTGTGTGTGTGTGTGGATTAATATGAAAAAGTTTATTGAACGAGTTAACAATTGTCAGCGTGCAGGTGGTAATTTAGTGAATAAATTAATTGATAAACTACCAATAGAACTTCACATACCGGAATATCAGTTTTGCGGGCCAGGTACTAAATTAGAAGATTAAGCAGAGGTGAACAAGGTATTAATCCTTTAGATCACGCTTGTAAACAACACGATATAGCTTATAATCAATTTCACGATAAAAATAATCGAAGAAAAGCTGATTATATACTTGAAACTGCTGCAAAAAACGCATTTTAGCTAAAGATTCATCGTTAAATGAACGAGCGGCTGCGATATTAACTACGGGAGCAATGATAATGAAAAGAAAATTAGGTGCAGGTGTTAGCCGAAGGAAAAATACAACTTTTAGGCAAATACTGCAAACAGCTCGTAAAGCTGGAGCTGGTGAAAAATCAATTTGCGGTAAAATTAGGAAAATGTTAGCCGCCATTAAACATATAAAACCGCAAAAGAAAACAAGATTTCGAGTAATAGCTGTGAATAAAACAGGTGGAGTTTTACCTTTAGTCCCCATATTGACTGGTTTGTCCCCATTAGGCGCGCTCGGATCAACATCATCGACAATAGCGACAGTTATTAAAAATGTAAATGAAGTTAGACGAAGTTTTAAAAATGGGGCGGGAATTAATCAACGAATTGGTAAAGGTCTTTACTTACGACCATATAAAAATGGACTGGGTTTGTTTATAAATTCTCAATCCGCGAAAAAACAAACAAACAAAAAAAAAAGTCAGATATTTAAAAAATTAAAAATACCAGTCAATCGACCGTTATCCGGATATGATTTATATAAATATGCGAAACAGTTAAATATTCCTCAATTTAGAGGAGTTTTTAATAGAGACACATTACCTTCAAAACCAAATAAATATGAGCGTGCAATTGTTAATCTGGATGATCATACAGGAACTGGTTCACATTGGGTGGCCTATATAAAGCGCGATTGTTCAATTTACTACTTTGATAGTTTTCGTAATTTACTCCCTCCGAAAGAATTAATAAAATATTTTCTACAGGATTCTACAAATATTTATTATAATAGAACTGCTTATCAACAATTTAATCAAGTTAATTTTGGCGAACTTTGTTTGAGATTTTTACCACATTGTTTACCATGACGAGCAAATCCTATTTATTTCAACTTACCGATAAAGGGGTAATATATTATCGCAAGATATTTTTCCACCAATAAGTTTACATTCTGAAAAATCACACAGCGTTGCTCTAGTTTCTTTTACAACATATAATTCGATTTTCAATATAACAGATAATTGTAATAAATTAAAGTATTATGAAGCTGATGATAATTCTTATGTTACTCCAATAGAAATAAAAATTGAACCGGGCAAATACGAAGTAGCAGATTTAGAAGAATATTTGAAACAAAAACTTGATCCCACTCTTTCATTGAAAGCAGATAATAAAACTCTTCGCACGCGAATTTCATGCAGTAAACACATAAATTTTAATTCACCTAATAGTGTTGGTGATTTATTAGGATTTACTCCTACAACGGGCGTATTAAAAGGTGGTCAAGAACATATTTCGCAGTTGACAGTTCAAATTTCTAATATCGATGTGATTAATTTAACGTGTAATTTAGTATCGAATACCTATAAAAATTGAGCTGAGGCGCATATTCTTCAATCGTTTCCTCTAAGCGTTCCAAGCGGATATAAAATTATCGAACGACCGCAGAATATTATTTATTTACTAGTTTTAGTGAAGTGTATTAGTAATATAACAGTAACTATCAAATATCAGAATAGTAATCCAATCGATTTTAAACAAGAAGTGTTAACTGTTACTATTCATTTGAAAGAAGATTCATAATGATTATTAAATACAATCAAAGTAGCCTTAGAAAAAGTACAAATAGAGATCGTATTAGTAAAAATGATATTGTATCTAAAGTGAAAGTTGGTTATTTTAAAAGTCTAAATAAATCTAATAAACAAATATTAAAACAATTAGGTTATATTTTATTGTAACAAATAAATATGATGGATAGCAGCATATTACAGTTATCTCAATCGGATATAGTAGAAGATGATGGATAATCATCTGTAGAATATCATTTACACAAACCTCATGCAGCTAATTTCAACCCAAATGATGAAATAAGAATTCCGATTTATCATAAAGATTCGCACGTATTAATATCAGAAAGTTGTTTAATATTGGAAGGATATGTAAAAAAAAATTACAATTTTGTTTTTGGGGGACCGTTATTTCTCTTCTCAGAAGTCCGATATGAAATGAATGGAATTGAAATAGACAGAAGTCGTAATCCTGGCATCACTTCATTAATTAAAGCTTGTCTTTCTATGCGTAGCAAGAATGAAGAAAATGCGTATTCTACATCATTTTTAAATCCTAATATGGAAGTTAATAAAAAATCTTTATTCGACTCTATTAGCGAACCAGATAAAAAGTATTTTTCATTCGCGATCCCATTAAAATTTATTTTAGGCGTTTGCGAAGATTTTAAAAAAATCGCGATTCAAGTAAGACATGAACTTGTACTATTCCGTGGAACTCAAGATATTAACGCGTTTTACTCTTCCTCATTAAATACGAGTGATGTGACTGTTACATTAGAAAATGTAGCTTGATATGCCCCCTTTCATTCGTGTAAGTGATGTTGCACGTATAAGCCTTTTAAATTATTTAAAAAGTTCAAAAATGTTACCAGTACGATTCAGAAGAATGGAACTTCACGAATATCCTGATTTAGCGCAAAGCACCCATCATAGTTGGCTTTTAAAAACATCCTCAAATGTAAATAGACCACGATGCGCAGTCGTTTTCTTTTCAAAAAATAAAAAAAATCAGTTAAATAAAAACTGTAGTAAATTCGATCATTGCAACATTACTGATTTGAAACTATATCTAAATTCAATTTATTATCCTTATGAACCTTTGAATTTAGATTTTAAAAAGAAAAAAGTTATGTTGTTATATTTAATGTATAGCAGATTTCGCAGTTTATATTATGGAGATCAAGAATGCGCACCTATTTGGAATGTAGAAGAATTTATCAATGATTATCCATTATTTGTGATAGATTGTTCTTATCAAAATGAAAATACCGCTAGTAATTGTCCTGTAGACATCAGATTAGAATTTAAAACTGAAACTAATATAAAAGCAAATACAAGCTGTTATGTTTTATTATTTCACGACGCAAATTTTGCTTACAACCCAAATAATGATATTGTAAAACGAATTATCGAGTAATGAATAAATCAAATTTAATTTTTGCGAAGTTTTTATTATTTATTTTCATAAAAATTTTTTTAAACACGATATTAAATTATTCATCGCAATTCTTAAACATAATATAAAACTATTCGTCGTAATTCTTAAATATTAATTTGTGTGAAAGAAGCTCTTTCAGTACAATTTGCAATTTTAGATTGTGAGAAGTTATCTAAATATGACCGTGTGCGAGTGTGTGAACATTATCTGGTGAAATATAACGTTTATCATCATTACAACTCAACGCTAATTTCGTTTGCTTAACGTTATACATTTTATGCTTAAAACTACAGATATTAGTGAACGATCTATAATAAAAACTTAACGGTACCGAGTAGTTTTCTAAACAAGATACATAATTCTCAAACGATATTTCCGATTTAATAACAGCTTTTGAAACGCCTTTACATTTTTTAATCGGTGTGTCTAAATTAAAAATTTTAAATTAATACATTTTACTTCGTAATCCAACAAAGTGAGTAATTGGTAATCCGTTTGTTTCGTCCTTAAATTTACCAAGCACCTTTTTATTTATTAAATTAAAACATTTATGATTCGGATCATAATCAGATGTGTCAAAATGAACTTGTAAATGGTGATTTAAATCATCATAAAAATCACGTGTACGTATATTATAAATAAAACTATCCGTATCCATATAGATTAAGTTAAGATTACGAGTACTATAGTAATGTAACATAGTATCATAATGAAAATCGTACATTATTGTTTTACTTATATCTAATATAGCCAATCCCAAATATAATGGTTTGTTAAAATAAATAGTTGTTTTTCTTAAATGAACAGTGACTAAAATAGGATTTTCCGAAAATATTGTTCGGGCGTTAAAAACTTATTTTGAAACTAAACGAGAAAATTTGGTTTCATCTGCAATCAATTTTATGTTTCTTTGTTTGCGTACATTTTCTAACGATTTACCGAAAATACTATTGTTTAATAATTTTAAAAAATCTTTTTCATATTCATTTTTAGCTTGTCTGCGTAAATTAGTGTTAAGATCTATATATTCTTTTAACCATGGAGATTGGTTAAATCGAATACACCGATGAATTCTTTTTAAATGTAGACCAAGATTTAGAGCTTGTTTTAAATTTCGATAATGTAAAATATAATTCGATTTATCTTTTAAATCGGCTATTAATTTTTTTATATTACTATGCGCGTTGATTTGTTTCGTTTCAGGACAGAACGGTAAATCATTATGTAATTCGTGAAGCTGAGATGGATACTCTAAATCGACTTCTAAAAAATAACCTATCGGAGGATCAATCTAACCATTGAAAACCACCAGTTGGAAGTGGTGCGCTCAATGCACACCCATATAAATTATTCGCATCTAAATACATCAAATAATTTTCTTCTATTCGATCTTTTTCCTCATTAATATATCGATTATTCGCTTTTGCATATCATTGATTACACTGAGTTAATCCACTGTGTATTCCTGCTTCGCAAAACAATACCATTTCGTAATCCATCATTAATTCTAATTTAATGCGAGTTTTTTTTAACATCGCGGAAAATGATAAACCTGGTGCTGTAAAAACGTGAGCAGGATCAATTTTATATATGCGGAAACAAATATTTCTAAAATTTTCATATACATCCGCTAATAATAATACATCAGTTAATAAATAAGTATCGCTATAAGCCCCGATTGATGATATTTTGGCGGCTTCCCATACTTTTTGCGCATTTTGATATTGTTCAATCGAAATTGTTGACTTTGTAAGTGAACTATAAAAAGCTTCTCGGTGGCAACGATGTTTCTTCTAAACGAGACCATCGATCGCATCATTCATAAGGAAACACTCCCTTGCGAGAAAGTAATGGTAATAACAAATCCGGTGAGATATGGGATGAACAATGATAGAAAGCATTAGATGGGAGATTGTCCATAAGTTTCTCTAAACTGCAAGCTAAAAAACGAAAACTTCTGATTTTCATTATGGAAGAAACTGATTTACTGAAAGAGATGTAACGTTCTTCAGTATTTGGTATTATATCTATATTTCCCTCATCATCTCCTAAGTGGCGACAAATTAAATGAGCATCATATCCTGATAAATTATGCAATATAACTGGTAAAAAGTAAGGCCGTTTGAATAATAAATTACATTTTTTATGTGCCGCTCCTCTAAATTAACCCGCAAAATGGTTATGATCGCGAACTTTTTTATTTTCTTCATCATCATCGAAACTTTCTCCGCAGATATGACACGATGATTATCGCTTAAACTGTTCTTCTTGCTCTGGTGAAATTTTCATTGGGACAATCGTTCGATAGCGAGCATCGATATCGAGCGCTTTTTGTCGAATTTCTTTACAAAATATTTTCGCGGCATCTTTTCCTTGATAAAGTCGCGGTTTATGAAATATTTCGTTTGATATTCTCGACACAATGTAATAACAGAAACTCACTGGTGTATGTGATTGAATTTTTTTAACATTAGAATTAATGAAATTAGGTCTGCGTAAACTCGTTTCTTCTTCTTCTTCAGTATCTTCTTCCACATCATTTAAATCAATAAGAATAAGTGTGGTGTAAAGGAATCGTAACGCCTCCCACCAAATTGAAGTTAGTGACTTAATGAAATAAGCTCGGTTGGTTTTCAGAATAGTGTTTTTGACACGAGGCCACATTGTATTTTTTGGTTAAGAATGATGTCTAAACAGGAATGAAATTTTAAAAAAACGAACGAAATACGTTCTCAATTTTACCGCTTTAATGAAAAAAGAAAGTAAGGACCGTCTCAGTTAAGGGCACGCTTAAATTAAATAGTAAAAAGAAGGAGTTAATAGAGTTCATTACCCTAACAGTAAAGTAGTATGTCATCTGGATAAGCCAGGCAATTAGTGTGAGATGTAATTGCAAAAAGACATGTTATTTGTATACATTAAACAACAAGTGACACAGCACTGATTCTTGGCGTAAAACAGTATAAGCTGTTCTGGTTACAATACCAGATAAGCCTAGAGAAAAACGTTATGTTCTATTATATAAAAAATGAAGCTAATAATTTCGGAACTCAAGTTAAGTAGTGTAAAGTAGGTATATGTATATTATAATAAGCTAATTCGATGTCAATACGATGAGCAGATAGCAGTAAGTTCATACGCTGTCCATTGCGTTATAGTTAGGACGGAATACATACGATGTTCTTGGAAGCTTATTGTTTGCGTCCAACATAAGGCGGTTATAGAACATAGTTTCTAAAACTTTTCTAAGACACGAGGACAGAGCAAGCTTATAGGAATTGAAGTCTCCTACTTTATTTTGGTTCCTATAAGTACAAACTATTTATTGAATTTATTAAAAATACTACATAGAATTTTTAGTGGAAAATTGGTACATTTTTAAAGATCAAAATAAGGAACAACATATAAATCTGGAGGTTTATTTGTTTTGTTATAAAGAGCTCTCCATAGTTCTGACAGACTAATACATGATCTGCACATAATTAATCAAATATAGAGAAGGACGCGCCTTGTTAACAGAGTCGCGAAATCAAGAGACGTTGTCGATAGAGGATTGCACAGTTGATATAAAATTGCAAAAGCGTTTACATTTTTCTGATAAACGTGAACGATTTTGCAATTCAATAGATCGGAGTGTCTGTATTATTTGCAGAAAGACTGCGCTGATTGACACTTGATGTATTTTAAATATTCAATGTTTTTTTTTTTAAAGTAGATAATCACTCATTTACCTTGTCCTGCGACAAATCATATCTTCTAGGTACAAGTCATACTACGAAGTTATGGGAACGTGCTTCGAAAACGAAAAAAAAAGAATCGAGACATATGGAAACAAAGTATCGCGGATCATAAACCGGGAGTTGGCTGGTATGTCTCCAACAATAATACACATTGAATTCAACATCGAATACATAAATAAAAGAAATTCATATAGCGATAGTCAAACATTTATATAAACTTAAAAATTTTAATAATTCGCTAGCATTTGAAATGCCTCAAAAAACGATTAATGACAGAAGACTGACAAGCAAAAGGATTATAGACTACATATAAATTATTTCTAATATTCTGCGAGTCAGCTGATAGACGAATCTGTGATTTTCAAGTCGTTCATCCTCTTCATACCATCTAGATGATGATAAAATAAATTCTAGATTTAAAGCCAAGAAAAGTTAAAAATACGTTTACAATAATAGCATCGTTACGTATTTGGTGTACGTAATAAGAAAATTAAAAAAATAAAATGTCGAATGTTTTTTAATTAAAAATTCGTTTCAGGCTTTCCTACTACATTTTTTGGACGCCGCTAATACTCAATACGAGCAGTTGCCTGTTCGGTATTTCGGTTATAATTATATTCTGTCGAGGAACAATAAATAAATCAGCCATCGCCCGCATTTTCATCTGCAAATCTTTTAACGATGTTCTACGTAGCGGTTTAATCCTTCTTCATTATTTTCTATGGGAAGACAGTAATTTTTTTTAATTACTTTATTATGGTAGTCGGCTATTTACGCGATGTGAATTTATAGTTAGAATGTCATCTGTCATTTTGTCGTTACTTAGCGATCGTATATCCACTTCGAATTCGTACGTGGTGTCCTTCTGGAAAAGTTTCGTTAGGAGTAGCAGCTTGTTATTTAATACCATTCGTTCTTCATTTACTGATTGCAATGAACTTTTTACCGTATTTGATAATGTCATATCAAAAATCGATAATTTTGTTTATCGTTATCGATTAAAATGATACCGTGCGTTTTACTCGAAATATTTTCTATTCTATCATCGAAGGGCATGTTAAAACAGCGACCTAAAATAGCGGCTAACATTTTCCTAATTTTACCGCGAATTGATTTTTCACCAGCTCCAGCTTTACGAGCTGTTTGCAGTATTTGCTTAAAAGTTGTATTTCTCCTTCGGCTAACACCTGCACCTAATTTTCTTTTCATTATCATTGCTCCCGTAGTTAATATCGCAGCCGCTCGTTCATTTAACGATGAATCTTTAACTAAAATGCGTTTTTTTTTGCAGCAGTTTCAAGTATATAATCAGCTTTTCTTCGATTATTTTTATCGTGAAATTGATTATAAGCTATATCGTGTTGTTTACAAACGTGATCTAAAGGATTAATACCTTGTTCACCTCTGCTTATCCTATCGTCTAATTTAGTACCTGGCCCGCAAAACTGATATCCAGGTATGTGAAGTTCTATTGGTAGTTTATGAATTAATTTATTCACTAAATTACCACCTGCACGCTGACAATTGTTAACTCGTTCAATAAACTTTTTCATATTAATCCACACACACACACATGTATATATATATATATATTTATACATTACTTTGAAATAAGTTGATTATTATTTATATACGATTATATGAAGTCATGAAAATTATCGAACAAAAAACTACTTTACCAATCGAAGATGATGCCTTATCGACTTTATTAGCGAGTGAAAATAATAAATTTCTTAAACATGGTCCTTTATTTCCGTCACATGTTCGTGCTTTAATTGTTGGACCGAGCCGGAGTGGTAAAACAAACGCGATGATTAGTTTATTATTACACAGAAATGGTTTAAAAATATACATATATTCAGTGGCGCATCAAGGATTTTTCTCTGGGGTGGGCTGAAACATCACCTTCAAAAAAAAAATTAAAAATTTGTAAATGAATAACATATACACAGCCGAAGGTGTAACAAAATTCGACAGGTAAAACAAATCATAAACTATCACTAACAACAACGAAACAAGTAATAACAACAACACAAAACGTACTGGTTACGACCTGGGTCGGATTCGAATGTCGAAAGACCCAACCAAGGGCCATTTTTTTTATTGCACAGTCAGCTGGATTTTCAATGTCATTAGCAGACAGAATGTAAGGAATATTTTCTAACAGTACTTTTTACAATCTAGATTGTTTTGCACGCTCTTCAAGATGATGTTTTATCAGTGATAACGCGAGCTTTTTCAAATATTCTCTTTTGTCCCAACTATCAGTCTGAAGTTTATAAGTTACGCGCCTTCTTGATATGTATTTTATACTTTTCTAAGCCCTCTGGGGGGCTTAAATCTGGTAGCCCCTCTATGCATGCGCCTCACAATACAATATATATATATATATATATATATATATATATATATATATATATATATATATATATATATAATGTATATATTTATATATACAAAACCAATTGCCATTTTCTCATAATATCTACTTAAATCTTCCTTCAAAAACCCTAACCATTTACATTCATCTGTATAAGACCACATACTACACTTTGATCTCAGCCAACAAGCCGAAAAGCGATTAACAACAAGATGATAATATGCAATTCACTAATCCGATCAATACTAACTTATGACTGACCAATATAGAGCTCAATATCTAAAGATACTAATTTCAATAAATTGCAAATAATTTTTTAAAAAGTGGTTATTTTAAACGTGTCCCTTTACACCAGAGTCGATAAAATGCGCATTTATTTAAAATTACCACCCTATATAAAGAATTTTATTTTAAAAGTATCGAGTGATTTTTTTACAATAATGTATCGCGATAACGTCCTTGTTTCCTTGATCAGTAATTACAATTCCAGGCAACTAAAATTTATGTACACTAAGTATAAACATATTCAGTTCCGTGCGTGTTAACTTAACACGACGTGTCGTTCAATTCGTGTTGAATAATTATTTATCTAATCTAGTTGTAGATAAGAAATCCCATGAGTTGGTTCCTTTTTGTTACCAGTTTTCTTAATCTTTAAATATCTTGTATATATAATATCGAAATAATATTATAATATAATATAATTGATATCGTGTTTATATAATTTAAGCTGGTTTGTGGGGCATTGCCCATTGTTAGTTTTACTGACTTTTCTTTCTAATTTATAAGTCGTAATATGGACGGCCTATCAAATTTAGGTCATCTATTTAAGAAAATATCTGAACTGAGTTCGAAAATTAAATCGCAATTTAATGACAAAAGTGTTACTAAAACTCAAAAAGCAACAATACTTGATGCCACAAATGAGATTAACAACAGTATTACCTAGGCAACTTTACTTGCAGCAATTTGGATAAATTATTGAAATCTAACGCAACGGAAGTACAATCGGCGGTTACTCCAAATTACCAGCAACAGAGGCTCATTCAGGGATGCCCTAGTGATTGATCGGAAGAAGAAAGTAACAGTCCGAAGATGCAAACAAGGTTCTTGGCCAACTAAAAGCTAAGGTCTCGTTAGTGAAGGAAAGAATTAATGTGACTTTCTTTAAGAAAATTAACAACACTACTGGCATCATCAATACGTTAACTAAGACCGATTCAAACAAGCTGGCTATGTTAATCAAGGATAGAATTCTGCAGTGTATGGTCAAAGAGAAGATACTCCTTAACCCAACGATTCTCCTTTTCCATACAAATAATATAACCGAACAAGATGTGAAGGATCACATTTTTGAATTGACTGGAGCTGCTCCAGTCAGTTTTACAAAGGTATCGAATTCTTGCGCATCGAGAATGTACGTTCAACTTGCGCCATGTCAATATGAAGGTGGAAGAATTCGTATTAATATTCTCGATGCAGTCAGCCCTAGACAGTTAAGGTTGGGCATCCGGAGAAGTACTGCAGATCTTCTCAATCATATATTAGCTTTCATAAATTATATTGCGATAATGGTGCCTGCTCAACTTGCACATTTAATTAGATTAAGTCATCCTGCTCGTGGCAGGAGCTAGACTGTATGTTAGCTGTGTTCAAGGAGGTTGATCATGCTACCTTCAATAAGAACTGCTCCTATTTGTTTAAAACCCGGGGGGACATGAGAGCTAGGATTGACTATGGAGCTACTTAGTTGTTCATATCTTAATGTTGACAATTCGAATATTCTGATTAAAAATAATGATATATCTTATATTAATAATAGAATTGCCGTTATAGTAAAGGCGGGCATACCACATTCTTTGCTGTATAGTAAATTTAATCTGATTTCTGTTAGGATAGGTAGATACATTATTACTTGTGTCTATTTATCACCTAACAAATCTGAATCACATGCTCTGTCTATATTTGACCACACCATAGGGCAGCTTCTAAGCTATCTTCACATTGTTGTTGGGGACTTCAACATCAGGTAACCTGGAGCCTCGTGTCGGAGAAAGCAGAGATTCTGTTTATTTTGGTGAGTTGTTGCCCCTAGGTATCTTGTGGTTGCGCGCGAATGGTAGTGACCCTACTTTCATTAATAACAATGGGTTACTTGTTGATCTCTGCCAGTGCATCACATTTAGTATCTTATAAGTTAGTTGAAATGGATCTGGCGTTCCATCGCAGATTTATTTTTAACTTTAAACATAATTTTAGCCGCCTCCCTAATAAACGATTTTGTAAAATTGAACTGGATCAATTTATAAATCATCTTAATTATACTTATATTACTAAGCTTATTGTTAATGTAAAAGACTGTTTATCAAAAGGGCAACTGCATTCTTAAATCAGTCAATTCAATACCTATTTTATTGAGCTGACTGGTAGATGTTCTGATTTTCCACAGATTTATTAGTGGAACGGCAGGTTACAATTTTTTAAAACTAAAATTAATTTAATCCGGAAAAACTCTCTTCCAAATGTAAGGACCCCTTTTGTATATTTATATATAAGAATGTGCTAAAGGAGTTGAATAGGTTATATAAATCTGAGATAATTAAGACTAAATTTCAGTATTGGCAGGTCTTTGTTACCTCTAGCTCTGCCTGGGGTAGACCATATAAAATGTAATTGAAGAAAAAATCTGTTTTTTTACTACCAGATATCAAGCTAGGCAGTCAGACTATGATATCCGAGAGTGGTAAAGTTGGTACTTTATTAGACCACTTTTTCATGTTGATTCTCCTTTGGTTATGCTGTCTGTTACCGGCTGCAGTTCCCCTGTAGTAAGTCCTGATAACATCTCCCGAATTATTAAAAATTTGAGTAATAAGAAAGCGCCCGCTGACGATAGGGTTAGCAATATATTGGTTCCAAAAATACGCTATTTTGTTACTGCCCACTTTATTTCAAAAATCTTTAGACTTTGGTCTTTTCCCGGATTGTTGGAAGTCAGCCTCTCTGAGATTGCTGTCTAAGCATGGTAGCGATCCTTCGGAGTTGTTTTCCATTTCTTTGATGTTTCAGTATTAAGTTTTTTAATTAGTAACATTGAGGAATAAGTAAAAAAAAAAGTACATTAATTTGAAGTTCCACAAAATGCATTGAAACGTTAAGGAAATTATTGTTTAATGCTTATGCAGTAATAACAGACTGATCACATAAGAATCAATGTGGGAGTGATTTACCCTACATTTAGGAATAATATATAATATTTATATAAACAAGCAATGACAGAAGAGAAATATATAACAAATTAGAGTGAACGTGTAACTAAAATTAAACTAATTAAGGGTCAAGTTATAACTTGAATCAACAGTAAAAAGTAAATATTTTTTGAGCAAAAAATTTCACAAGATACTGTTTTCAGAGCAAATTTAATGATCATTACTACTGAGAAAAGAATATCAAAATCTACAACATTTTCTTCATCTTTATAAATTATTCTATTAAGTTTTAGCATTAGTTGTTTGTAATATCTAATTTAAAATAAAAATAAAATTTAAAATTTCAACTCACTATGTCTACATTTATATAACAGAAATGAAAAACAAAAATGTACAATAAACGTATGCCTTGAACAGCTTTAAACTTACAAATTAAAAATTGAGATATAAATAAAAATATACCGTATATCAGATTTTAAACACGTGTTTTCTATCAGTTTCTGTCTACAAATTCCCAAGACTATTGCTGCTGTAAACTAAATAAAATCTCCGATATGAATAAAATAATTAGTGCGACGTCATTTATTAACTGAGCCTAGTATTCAACGTGCTGATTTTAATACTGATCGTACTAACATTTTTCCTCACTTACATTTCCACACAAATGGCTGACATTTACGTTAAAAATATGAAATAATAAAATAATAAATTTATCCTGATAGTGTAGTATTTACTCTTTCTAAGATTCATTTTACAAATGGACGAATTTTATGATATTAATGAGGAATATGAGATTGTGTATTGGTAAATATAAAATTACATACGCTTTTTTATCGTTGAAAAAATCACTTTTTTTAAATCGGGATTAATATTTTTCTTACATGTTGATTTTATAAGGTTATCTTCAGAAAGCTCGTAATTTGAATAATAATTTAAAATACATTTTATTTTGCTTCATTATAATTACAAATTATAACTTACCTAATATTTTATTAAAAAATTTCCTTATTTTATTTCATAACATTCCTCCCGAGTATTTATAACATCCCTAACACACGCACACATATATACAAACTCATTTATACCTAATTATTTATTTACAGTCAGTACTATTAACATATGAGCGTTACTTAAAGATAATAAGTGGAGAGGAGAATGTAGTGGGGACATATATTCAATTAATGTTTTTTAAATAAATTTCTGCCGGCACTGTAGAAATGACAGAAATAAGTGATAATTTTAGAAAAACCGCTAACGATATAATCATAAGTTTATCCGTACGTATCGGCGAGAAAATGAATACGATTTATTATCTATTGCGTCATTGATCGCGCGTATATCGCGTTAATACCATCAGCGTTTGATAATACTTTAAAGTGAGGATCATAACGATATTAAATGATTCCGTTTTGATCTTTGTTCGTCGAAAAATTTCAATCGGGGAGTAATATACTAATACACGTTCGGAATGTATTTTAAAGTTCAAACGGGAAACTAAATGTGTTCCCTTACATTCACAATGTCGATAATTTACCACTAGTTTATAATATACTCCCGGTTCTAGAAAAGCGTTTTGTCATTTCGGCTAAATGTACGCAATTATAAATACAATTTCAAAGTACGTAGTCGACCATTTAAACTTTAAATTTATCTCAAATTACGTTTACATCCATTATTAATAGAAATCTCGATCAAATATTAATATAACAAAAACGACCTTTGGTATTAGTCGAGTATTTCTGTACAAAATGATTTCGATTTAATCGAACTAATATCTAGTACCGTCCGAGTATACAACATGTGGTCAACAAATATAAATAATATCGGCCGCGTCCAAACGATCATCGGTATCGATTATAACAGATCATTATATTATATATATATATATATATATATATACTTGATTACTAAAAATAGTTAAAATCACTAAATTTATTTTTAATTATGCGAAGCTTTTCGGCAATTACGCCATTGTCAAGCTATATACAGTTAAAATTAATTAATATAAAATCATAACATATTAATTTAAAACTAAGTTTACAATTTTACACAAAATGAATTATGAATACTTTAGACTATCTGACCCTGACTGTGGTACACAACACAATCAAGTAATCAAGTATAAATAAAAATCACTACATTCCACAATCAATAACTTTATATATATATATATATATATATATATATATATATATATATATGTATTATATACGTATAATTTTTCTATTATTTACCTACGTAACAATTATGCAATTCGAATTTTGCGCGTTTATTACTATATTTGTTATTACGCGATTTTTTATTTACCAAATTGGATAATCGAAATAATAATAATAATTAAAACCTTATAAAATATTTTCGATGGCTTATTTCTGTTTATTGCGTAAGTGGCGATATATATATATATATATATATATATATATATATATATATATATATATATAAAAAAATAAAATTTTACAAATTAAACTAGAGAGTAGATTTCATACAAGTCCCGATAAAAATGTTGCGTGGTGACTGCGGCTTAAACGGGTGGTTCTGTGAATTACCGAAGGTTAAAGCTGGAGACACAATTTACCGGGTACATATGTATATATATATATATCTAAATAGGCCCATGCATGTAATATATAAATCCGACGATTAACTTCTAATTTAAAAATAATTCTAAAGTGTGTAATAATTTTATTTAATCCTATCGCCTCGAAGAATACCAGCGAAAGGGTTAACGGGAATATTTCTGTTTTGTTGTCTACTCACGTTACGAATACGCCGGTGTACAATTATTACATGTTACTCATATTCGTATTTACTTTTCAAGTCATAATGTGCAGTTAGTTTATTTTAATAATATCTCGGATATTAATATTTATTTCGGTAGGAAAGACAATTACGTACGTCGGTAAATTTATTTTAGTATATAATATACGAGACGCAGTTTTTAATAACATTTTTAACGTTAAACTTATTTTCACTATCACTTATAACGTCGAATAGTTTAACGTTATACAAAAAAAAACAACTTTTTCATACCATTTTAAGAGGATTCCTTATCGATTATTTAGTAATCGATGAAATGATTTAGTATTTATTTATTGCGAATTATATATTTAATTATTTCTCCGTAGTAGGTCGTGAAGTTATTATATTAATTATTATCTCGTCGTTAATCGATAATTGACAATACGCTACCGTTTGATTATAAATTTATTTATCGTGTATAAATGAAAACGACTATTTTGATTCTTCAAATTTCTCGATTAGACGACGTCTTTCCGCAAATCCTGTAGCGCTGTCGACCAATTTATAATATTCGATGGATCGAGATTAAAGTTTATTGAAAATTTATAATTTAGATTAATTAATATTTATTTCATATGTATTCTCAATACGTCGTGTATAGCCAAGTTTTTGCAAATTATTTTAAAATATATATATTGCAGATTTGTTTTTCTGAGTGGCGATATTTCAACAGCACCTAGAGAGTCTGTTCAGATTAGTAAGTTCGAATGTGTGGTATCTTGCACAATTAGTGTTAGAAATATGCTGTGTAATTCGCACGAGAGCGCACTGAACGTTAACGGAAGATGAACACGAATCGTAAAATTTTCATGGAACAAAGCGCATCGTCTTTTTAAGCATCGCAAATTATTAAACATTCGAGTTATTGTATATTTATTATTGTTGGATTTATCGAGAGTACAAACTATTTATGAACTATTTATTTCCGATAGCGTTTGTATACATAATACTCTGCATGCGAATAGGAGATCTCGTTACCGACGTGGCCAGTCTATAGAATATTATTACTATGTACATATTTTATTTTTATTATTAATTCGAATATGTTTTAAAGAATATATTCCATGAAGAAAAGAATTCACGAATATAAATATATATATATATATATATATATATATATATACACGGATAACCACACACATACACTGACTCTTCTTCTTCTTCTTTCTAATTTATAAATAGTTTGCATTTTACACATTTATTCGAATACACTAATACTTATATAAACAATCTTTGAATAAACCGCGTCCGATGTGTAAATATAACGTTGTTTAGTCGGCTGTCTATTCTGGGTAAATATTATTTCGCTAACCCGTTATATTCATTCCATATCGTTTGATATTTTTTAATATAGTGATCATCCGATACTGTTTTAAATTGTTTAATCGTTAACATTTTTTCTCGATGCAAATAGTTGCATGTTGGTACCTGGTATTGATAAATTCGCGTTTTATATATTTAAATTATTCTTTACTAATAAAATATTAATTTAATCTAATATATTAATGGTTTAATACCAAACGATGGCAATACTTGCCATAATTGTTCTGTACGATTTAGTTAACTCGATGGCAATCATTCTCTGGAAAGTTTTCACTCTGTTTTGAAACCGTTTAACGCTGCCATACAGTATGTTTGGTAAAATTACGCTCCCATATAGATTTATTCTATTATTGTTATTATATAGCTTATTAAATACTCTTATAAATTTT
This sequence comes from Coronaproctus castanopsis, assembly GCA_032883995.1. NCBI lineage: Eukaryota > Metazoa > Arthropoda > Insecta > Hemiptera > Monophlebidae > Coronaproctus > Coronaproctus castanopsis. The sequence goes on along the minus strand of CM065053.1, from coordinate 38,693,656 downwards.
TGCTAATTTTGGTTGTAACGTAATTGAAATGGTTACAGAATTTTAAGTTATAATCAATTAATACGCTTAAGTATCTGGTTTCTATGCCAAATTGTATCTCTAAACTGTATTGCATTAACTTTTTGTCTTGTAATTTATTATTGAACAGCGTATAAGTTGATTTCGTATTTTTGATGCTCAAATGAAATATCTATAAACAATTTTTAAATTCAATTTCTCTTTCTAAAGAGTTTTCATTTTTGTCACCGTTTACTATTGTCTTATCATCGACAGTAAAAATCTTTACATGATTTGAAAAAGATATGTGGTACATTTGAGAGAAAACAACGGTTCACTAGAACAGCCCTAATACAGACCTTTGTGGTACACCCATTACAGTGTTTTGTTGTTTATAGTACGTACCTAAAGCAGTGTGGATCGATTATGAAAATATTGATCGATCATATTGAGTATGCTGTAATTTAATTTTAAATCTTTTGATAATAAAATAAGCTTATTTAAATTTAAACTATCGAAAACCTTTGTAATGTCGAATGTAATTAAAGTACAGAGGCTTTTTTATGCTTAAAGGTTTTAATCGTTTACAAAATATTATGTACGGCCATTTCAGACGATCTGCCTGGTAATGCACCGTGTTGGTTTTTATTTATTATATTATTATTATTTTCCACAAATTCTTTTAGTCTTTTATTTATGCATTTTTCAAATAGTTTGCTTAAGTTGGATAATAACGCTATAGCTCTGTACGACGTTGACAAATTCGCGTTTTTATTTGGTTCTGGAAAAATAACAGTTTTACTTAATTTCCATACATCAGGATAATAATTAAATTCAAAAAGTAGGTTTACAAATTTTGCGATAACAGTCGGGAAAAAGTTTTGAAATTTTTAAATAAATTTCTCTATTGTTTCTCGATCGTTTAATTATTATGTCAATTTCATCGTTGATAAATACGATATTTGTTCTAGGATGGTAAGTTTTCGCTTTAAAAGGTTTTGTGCCGAGGAATAATTTCGGCATCAATAATTCAACTTTGTCTTGTTCCGTGCACTGTGGACCTTAATTTGCTCGTTAATATTTTATACTTACGTCCAAAAACGTTTTTATTATCCATATGTTTTTCAAATTTGCGCTTTTAATCATGAATTTATATTGCTTAAAAGTTTTTTTGTAATTATAAAAATTGTTTTTTAACTGTATTTTTGCAGCCATGATCATTTTTGTACAACTTGTTAACTAATGTTTTTTTCCTTTGCAAAGCAGTATTCCACCAGTATACCTCAGATTTGATGGTAGTATAAGAAGTACTCAATACTACATCTACATAATCTTGTAATTAGTTAAGCCATCTTCGCTATATTCTTACGATTTACAGTAGTATCAATCATATATATGTGCTTTCTTAAATTTATAGCCAATCTATTGTAGTTAATAGCTTTGATAGCACTATCTCACGTCCTATTTGTAACTACATTTACGTTAAACGTAACATAGTATTGGTCGCTAGAATTTAATTCATAACTAACTTCCCATTGGTCAATTAATTCTGCCGTATTACTTGTTGCCAATGTAAAAATTTATTAAGGTCTTTTGATTTCCTCTCTGAAATGTATACTTATTTTTAACATTTAATGCATTTAAGTCGTGAGTTTGTATTATATTCAATAAAACTTTTCCTCTCTGATTATATTATTTACTGTGTTACATAATAAATTCCCGGAGTCAAGTCTCTCAACAATATAAATTTACTCAAATTTTTGTTCCGCATGTATATATCTAAGAATTGAAAATAATAAGTAGCTAGTTCATTTGGCGGAATGTAAGTTAAAATAATGTTTATATTACAAAAATTTCGACGATTATAATGTTGTAAATATTGTGTACATAAACTATGCTTAGTGATATTCCTGAACGATAGATTATCGCGAGTTTATTATGTGTAATTTTTTTTACAATTTGTGGGAATGTAATTGCTGTTACACTTATCGCAAATAAATGTAATGTGTTATATTGTTCAGTATAATTTTACTCAGTAGTATATCTCCGGCTAAACTAGAATGATTTGCATTATACTGTAGTATCTCAATCATTGTACTAATTTGAATTTGTTGCTTTAAGATATTGTTATAGTTATGTTTCAGTTAAACTTGTAGTTCATCAGTCTGGCACTGCCTTTTGAGACGTTCGATGATTTATTTAATTAAGTTTTTGCTATGCCTATCGGAACGCGTATTTTATTCCGATTATTTTTTTTATTGTTTTTTTTTTTTTAGGTCTATACCTAGCCTTGATAGGCTATCAATAGATTGTAGGATAATTATGTAACATGATCGGTAGGCCTTCCAGCGAAGGGCACCTAAAAGTAAAGTAGCTTAATTAATCAAGTAAGTCTAATAATTTGCGTCTTTGTAGACGCCGTAATTAAGTTGAGTTATCTAGTAGGTTGATTGCAGTCCAATTTGGGTGGTTTGATAATCTGACTACGTGTTTACTGGCCTCGTTTTTTCTTATTTCCATTACATATGGCACTTTGAGGTCTTGATGTAACGTTTTATTGCTTACAAACCATGGAGCATCCGCCAGTTTTTGAAAATGCTGTTCGAGTTGATACGGAGTATATTTTTATGGATACTAAATATTATTTGTAAAGAAGTGGGACGATACACTTTTCAGACAGTTGACAAATCTGAAAACATTACTATAGGACCGCAGAACGAAATATTGACGATATATCAATTGGTTTCAAATTTGCAAACAACTCTGTTTTCAGTATGGAGCAGCCTGATGGTAGCTTATATTTAAGTACAATTACTAATCGGGTGTAATAAGAGCAGAGCCGACAAAATTATTACCATTTGATTTGGAGCCATCTGTATACACTGTTTAAATAGTTGGGCTATTTTTCATGAAGAATAGGTGAGTGATACACATTAACTAGAACGAAAAATGATGTTTAGATCGACGAGGTAGAATGAAGATAATAGGAATAATTATGTCTTGATAAATGACCGACTAAAGAATTAAGTGCAAGTATAAATTTAGCTGAATAGCATAAGAGTTTCTTGCCTCTGTAACGTCAGTTACAAGAGAAAATATAGTGACTAAGCAGAAAAATTTTGGAAATTTTAAAAATAATTTATGTGAAAGACAGGGGCTTTATAGATAAATGTGCTTGTCCTACTTTGAAGATAATGCCGAAATTTAATAATCAACGACAATTATCATTTAGTGAAACCCCTGCTAAGGGCACTGCCCCCAACAAGAAGCACAAGTGCGACTTGTCAGGTACTAGATGACATCATCTTGGATAATCAGTTTTTGCGGCCTGTGCTGCTCTACAGTACAAACATCCTCCACTTACAAGTGGGATCCTATAAAGACAGCACAGGAGATCTTGGCCAGTTGACTAGGTAAATTTCTGATGGAAGAAATCTGTCTAGCTCTCCTCCAGCACACCAGTAATTTCGTGATACAGACTGAAGGCAATTTCCCTGGTTGAATTTGCTCAGTGACAAGTTCCTTTGCATATCTGCTCATGCATTCAAAAAGCAACGAAATGTACACACTCATGTATCTCTGAGAAAGAAACGTTCCTTGTAGCATGCAAACGGACCGTGACGCGTTCCGAGTCAACGTTATATATATATATATATATAAAAGTATTAATGGCGTCACTTGAGTACACTTTGACCTTGAGATGTTGTCTGACAGTCAAATAGAAGGTCAAAGTGTTCTCAAGATGAATGCCCATAATACTCCGATTTTTTCACTACATTTCTATTTTTTTCATTTTTTTTTCAGTTTTAGCCCATGATATTGCGATTTTATACTTTTTAAATTTTTTAAACGAAATTTTCCCTCAGGAAGTCACCCAGCATACTTTGACTTTATGTGCTATGGTTGAACATTATAGTTTCCAAGTAAATTATTTTAGTTGTTTATGTTTTTTTATGGAACTTAACTTTTTGGGCACTTCATATGAGTCGAATGACGATAAGAATTCGTATTTTTGAGGACTGTATGTGAAAAAGTATAAATATAAGTTTGGACATGTTAGTAATTAGTAAATATTTAGACGCGGCGTAGTATCCACGTGGGAGAACTTAGAGTATAGAAAAAATTAAGTATAATTGTACGTACAGGTAATAATGGAAACAGATAATCAGAATGAGAAAGAATATGAGACAACCTGCAGTTTGTGCTTAGAGGGCATGAACCGTGTTTGCACTTGTGTTAAAACAAATGCACTAAGTGTAAATAAGCTATATACGATAGAAAAGTGGTATTATTATAAAATGAAAAATGGCGACAGGACGATTGTGTTTTGTGTATTAGACGATGTAAGAATCTGCATCGCGGATATTGAAAGAAGTAAATAAGAAAAATGAATTATGGTTCGAAGACAAATATTATTTTATATATATGGGTAACGAAGTTAGTTTTAATGGAAGTTACGAATAGCCCGTATTTACATTTTGTAGCAAAAATGGTGATGAATGAATGCCAATATAAGTAAAGAAAATTTTAAAAAAGTATAGATAGAGGTATAGTTTTTTTAAAAAAATGTACTTAAATCTGTTTGGAGTTAAACTTGTAAAACATAGAATTTGTTACATACTCGTAGTGCAATATGAGCGATCTAATAGACAGTTTCGAATATTTCGATTATACACCATCTATAACGGAAAACATAAACAAGTTGCGGACGGAGTTTTCTATAAACATATAAAACGAAGCAATCATAACTCCATCGTTTAAAAGTTTGATCGTAGTAACTGGGAAAATAACGTTAAAAAACGAAAAATATGTGGAAATAACGGGTGTTGACACAAAAGTTAACGTAACCAATAAAGGAATGTTACATTTGTTCGATCCTATAGATTATTATTTAGGCGATAACAAAGTCGATAGTATAAGAAAACCGGGTATTTCTAGCACGATGAAAGGATTAGTATCGTTTGAAAATGATCTAAAGTATAGTAATACCGGTTGGCGTATTACAAATTCTTCGACCAATATTCGAAATGGAAAGGGATATTTTTCAGTACGTATACGATAATGGGATTTTTCGAGGATTACAAAAATTTTCTATATCGTATTCCTAAAAAATTGACGTTCTATAGATCGACGATAAACGTAAACATACTAGAAAATATTTCAAAGATCGATAAAGACAAATATTCCATTACATTAAAAGACGTAACATGGAGAATGACGTAAATAAAGTTATCGATCGAGCAAGAAACGCGAGTTAGAAAATAAATTTTAACTAATAGGACTACGAACTACTATACAGAAGTTGGCTATTCCAACGTACAACGATTTCATCTGCGACTGAATTTACTTGAGATATTCCGGTATCGTATTCGAAAACCAAGTCTAGAAAGAAAACAATATTTCGACTTACGATTTATTAAATTTAGGCAACGTTCAAATTTTATTGAATAATAATGTTTACTATCCGTGAGAAAGATTGAATTTGAAATATAGCGAAAATAAATGCGCTAATCTGTATCAAATGTTTAAAAGAAAAATGGATCTTCCATATGGCAGACCAGATTTACCTTATACTAGATTTTCAGAGTTTTTAAGATTTACATCAAATTTTCTGTTCTAAAAATTAGATTCGATAATAGTAAATACTAAATATGGAGAAAATTTGTATATAATTCCATTATTTCATATCGTGTCAAACAATTTTTCTATATTCATCAAAACTAATTATGTATGTTTACTTAGATTATTACTATCAGTAATTTTGTAGCAAATATTAGCTAGCTGAATTATAGTAATTAGAAAGATTGATTTACTGATAAATATAGACCCGTATATAAAAAGTTAATGAACAACGAACAAGTTTTTCCATTTTTTTTTAATATAAATTTTTATATACATTATAATTTATTTCATTTCATATTTCTGTAATATTTTCTATACACTTACATGTAAAAAAAAGAATAATTTAAAAAATTAGTACTAAAAATAAATGAAACCGGAAACTAAAATTAGCCCTTGAAAAGACGTGAATTCAAAATGCGATTAGTAACACACATATACAAAGCCACTCATATATATATATGTATTATTATACATCTATGAGATAGTGTATACCTCTAGAATATAAAACCTTATATAATACCTCTTCATAATATGATAAACAAAAATTTATTTCGTTGATACAAGGACAGATATCATATAAAACCAGAAATAACGCAGCATATTAGTCTGCTATTATGATGTGAATAGAAGGATATCTGATAACAGTCCTACATCACAATATTACATTTCCGTTATCGTAAGCATAGTACGTGGTTGTCGTTTGACAGTTTGTCTGCACTACTTCTATTTATCACAAATGTTTAATTTTAGTTGTCATTTTTATATGACATTATTTGAAATATATATATGTACATATATATATATATATATATATATATATATATATATATATATATATATATATGTATATGTTAGGACGATTGTCGTATGTTCACTTCGAGATAAAAATAACGATAAATTCAGGAAATAATAAATATTATATATATATATATATAGAGTGAGAGAGAGAGAGAGAGAGAGGGGGGGAGAGATATATACTCATATTTTAATAGATATACATGAATATATTTGTATGTATTTTAGAAAGATCGCTCGATATGGTTAATCGATATACGAAATAAAGAATAATATTCAACATTGATGCCGACCTAAAAGCGGACAAAATATTCAATTTATTCAATTATTGGGTGTTGAGGTTCAATTCAACACTTGCTAGCGTAGGAGTCTTAAACATAACATACGTCATTATATTTATTACGATGATTATTTACAAAACCTGATTTGAGATGTGCGAGCTATTTTCTTCGCATAATAATAATAATAATAATAGTAGTGCTGATAATCTCCTATGATCGCAAGGTAAGTAAAATGAAAAACTGCGCATGCTCAAGCCACCCGCTGGGTGGAATACAGCCATCGATCCAGCAAAAGAGAAAAAAGAAGGGGTCAAGAGGTGTTGGAGATGATCATAGTTGAAAGTTTTTAAAAAGAAGTCAGTTAGTTGGAGAAAAAAAAGTGAGTAGTTAGAAATAGGTGATAACAAAGTCGATACTGTAAGAAAACCGGATATTTCTAGCACGATGAAAGGATTAGAATCGTTTGAAAATGATCTCTAAAGTATAGTAATACCGGTTGGCGTATTACAAATTCTTCGTCAAATATTCAATATTTTTCAGTATGTATACACGTGACTATGAAAATGGAATTTTTCGAGAATTATAAGAATTTTCTATTTCGTATTCTTAAAAAATTGACGTTCTATAGTTCAACGATAAACACTAGAAAAAATTTCAATGACCTATAAAGATAAATATTCCATTACATTAAGAGATGTAACATGGAGAATGCCTCAAATAAAGTTATCGATCGAACAAGAAACGCGACTTAGAAAAGAAATTTTAAATAATACGCACTACGAAATACTATATTAGAAGTTGGTTATACCAAGGTACAACGATTTCATCGGTGACTGAATTTACTTGGTATATATTCCAGTATCGCTATTCAAAACTTTATAAAAGAATCGCCGATTAATATTAAATTAGTATTTAATTGGCGATATAACGTACCGTCGAATGTAACGATTCATTGCGTGTTAATAGTGGACGATAAAGCTATATACAATCCGGTGAACAACAGAATAATTCATTAGGAAAAGTATGTAAATAGTAACACTCGTGTATTAGGAAATTCTGGATAATCGGATGTTAGGAAAAATATATAAGTAACGATAATTGTAAAAAACTTTGGTCTCACGTTGACCTTTGTACGATGCACACGTAGCGACAGATTTAGAAATAATCCTTCAAAAAACGTCATCGATTTCCACGGTTTTAAAAGTATTAAAAATACATTTATAATAAAGTAACCGGCGTGTTTGTGATAAAATCACTTCCTACTATAGAAGGACAGATAAATTTGTTGACCAACAGATATCACAAAATTAACTAGGAAGACAATTTCACGAAGCGGTTAAATACCTTAAAGCTATCAAGAGAAGTAAACTATATAAGAGAGTTATTGGAAGGTGAAATCGATGTTTTCGACTTGGATCCATTAGGATGTCTAAACGAGTAAACGTTTTGTTCTTGTCTTAGATAAGTCTTATAATAATAAATTTCAAACACAGTGGAATGAATATAACGGTATTGCTAAAGATTATTTTCCAAATATAGAAAACAGACTAAGCAACACACCTTTCGTACCAAATTTTTTTAACGTACAATTCATTACTGGGCATGACCCATTTAAAGATTACTTATATAAATATAAAATTGCTTACTCTGAAAATTGCGTGACGTGTAACAGTACTGACACTGTTAAGCATATACTTAGCGGCTGTAAATCATAGTAACACTGATTTCAGCGATATTAGCACTCTGGTAACCAAACTATTTATACTTTTTAACACTTTCGCGGTTGCTGAACTAAGTCGCCGTAAAAAATATGTACATTTAGCTTAAACTTATTTACGCAATTAAATCCAAAACATATTTAAATATAATTGAAATTTGTTTTAACTTATAAACTAATTATATAATCTCAACTAGTTTAAACTTATGTATACAAATTGTTATTATAATATTGTAAAACAGTTTGTTCAGAATTCCATAAAATTAATTGGACGGGTTCTGAACAATCTGTTATTTTTACTGTACTTGTACTTCACTTACACAATATATTTACCACATCGCTTTTACGAATTTGGATTAAAAAAAAAAAAAAAAAAAATTAGGATGTCCAAAGGCTAGGGGTTGAGTAGTTTACTCTACAAACCGCTATAAGCGTTGTTTTTATAAAAATCACAGTTATTTACCGGACCAAGTGATACGAGTATACATTGCTCGTTGATACTCGCTATTATGTATAAAGATTTGGTAAATAATTTAATTTAAAATGAGTTTTCAAATATCGTCAAATCACCGACATCTAATATACGTCGCGAATACCAGCAAGGGATCAAATTAGATCGTCCGTACGAAGTTGCTTTAAAAAGTTTTGTAACGTACAATAGCATTCAAAATATTTCGGAAAATTGTAAAAATAACGAGTTAGTAGTAATTGAACCGAAAACTAACGAACATCGTAACATTACTATACCTACGGGTACGTACGAATTGAACGATATAATAGAATTTATTCAACAAAACGAAGAACTTAGGAACGCGGAAATAATCATTAGGTTAAATTCGAATACGTTAAAAATAAAATTATGTTCGTAATGCACTATAGATTTCACAACCGCGAACTCGATAGGACGTGTACTTGGTTTTAGTAAACGTAAACTCATGCCGATACAAACGCATTATTCAGACGACCGTATAGATTTACTATAAATAACATTAAAATTAGATGTAATTTTAAAAAATGTAATATAACTGACGTAAATTTAAACGATAATACGTACGAATTTTCGAACGTTCAAGTTGGTGAAAAAATTATCGAAAGACCTAATTATTTATCATTTTACCGCGTAAATACGGATGAAATTGCGTTACGATAGTTGATCAAAATGAAAAATTTGTCCATTTTATAGATGAAAGCTTAAGTATAATACTACTATTTAAGCCCGTATAACTACGGTCTCCAATGAAGGATTTTTAAAACTCGACAATAAAGTGTCGATAAATACGATCAGATGTAACATTCCGTTATTGATTACGTCACTTTTTTTATCGACAGCCGTTATTTCAACATTTTTTTCTTCCTTTAACGTTATTTTCCCAGTTACTACGATCAAACTTTTAAACGGTCAAGTTATGATCTCTTCATTGTATATGTTTATAGAAAACTCCGTCCGCAACTTGTTTATGTTTTCCGTTATAGATGGTGTATAATCGAAATATTCGAAACTGTCTATTAGATCGCTTATATTGCACTACGAGTATGTGTAACCAATTCTATGTTCATTTTTTTTTAATTTTCTTTACTTATATCGGCATTCATTCATCACCATTTTTGCTACAAAATGTAAATACGGGGTATTCGTAACTTCCGTTAAAACTAACTTCATTACCCGTATACATAAAAGAACGTTTGTCTTCGAACCATTTCTTTTTTCTTAATTACTTCTTTCACTATTCGCGATGCAGATTCTTACATCGTCTAATACACTAACCACAATCGTCCTGTCGCCATTTTTACTTTTATAATAATACCACTTTTCTATCGTATAAAACTTATTTACACTTAACTATTTAATTTTAACAAAAGGTTTATTACAAACACGGTTTATGTCCTCTACGCACCAAACCGCAGGATCTCTCACACATTCTTTCTCATTCTGATTAACTGTTTCCATTATTATTTATACGTACAATTATATTAAATTTCTACTATATTTGTATGTCTAGGCTGTCTCTGAACAAACATGAACACGAGATACACGTGTATACTATGCTATATCTAAATATTTACTAACTACTCTCCTGTTACAAACTTATATTAATACTTTTTCACATACAGTCTGCAAAAATATTAATTCTCATCGTCATATAAAAAGTAACGTTCCATAAAAAGAACCGTACGCTACTAAAAGCATTTACTTAACGTTCAAATATAACACAAAGTCAAAGTTAACTCAAGTGCCGTATTGAGGGTAAATTGCATTTAATAAAATTTTTAAAAAAATCCCAATTTCACCGGCTAAAACTGAATAGAGCGGCATGAAGTGAAAAAATCTCAGGAGTACGGTCGTTCATCTTGATAACACTTTCACCTACTAGCTGACCTTCAAACAGCACCTCACGGTTAATGTGCTCAAATGACGCACTTACTACTCACATCGAACCGGTACAGTGGTACACTTATCTAGGGTAGGAAATAACTACAGACAGGGGCAAAAATATGCTGAGAGGGTGATACGAAAGAAAATATCTCTTATAATACTTTTAATTTCTTTTACCAGTTCCGATGTTTCATCAGAGTTAACCATCTGCCTCATCTACTTGAATCATAACGGCCGAATTACTGAATTTCTCTCAACAATCAACTAACTCTAACCTTATTTCAGGGATACGCGCACAATTCTCTGACGATTAATCTTACTATCGCCACTTTTTCTAAGTCTATGTAGCACTCTATTACACTATTTAAAAAAAAATCGTATGTTTGCTTATGACATATAAAATATGTGAATGCACATTTACACTTTCAGTATATGCTTATTGATCATAATTGCATTTTTTTACATCAAACTTATATCTTGTGGACGGATTTAGTTCGCTTATATTATTCGCACTTTTATTATTCTTTTTTATATATATATATAAATTTCTGTGTTCGTACATTCACTTCACATTTGCAGTCTCATTTATCTCGCCTAATCATAGGTACACTCTTATTTTACCGATTTTTTTATTTTACGCAATTTATGTAGCAGCATTTCGGTCATATGCTATACATTTACACGTTTTCTATTTCTTCTCCATTCATTAAAATTTTTCATAACCTACTTGATTTCCAACACGACAGTTTCATCTCTTCATTTTTTTGATTTTTTTGATTTTTCATTTTTCTCCTAATCTACTACGTCGAAGTAACGAAATCAGTACGTCGTCGTTACGTTAATCGTTTTGCTAATCGCTGTTGCGTTTTTTTCGATCGCGAATATTTACCGGTTTCGGTAACGTTCCTAAATGTCAAAATATGGAATACATCTACTAATATTGCCTAGTCGTAAAGAATTAAATAAATAAATTACATGTGTAACTGTATTCTAGTCGTTACGAGAATAATATTTACGCGATTCAATTACTTTGATTATTAAAATAACAGCGATCTGGTCACGCGTAATAATAACGGTTACTATGAACACGGATAGCGAATAACGAAGGCCGTATAATAGTCGAGGAGCGGATTATTCAACCGGTAATATCATATCACCTGCATCATCATCATCATCATCATCATCATTATCATCAGTAGACGTCACCTTAATTAGGGTATCGTGATTAGTCCGCCGCTGAAGCAATAAGTGTATGCCAATTGTATCTGCCGACAGTCGTACACATTTCACAATTGAAAGTCCCGTCCTTTGTCGGACAACATCTGTCCATCGTTTCGGTACACGTCCCGGTGGTCGTTTACCATTAACAATCCCCGTGATCATCAGCTTCTATAGAAATAATCGCAGTAGACATAGGTAAATGTAGTGTAACATCGGTTTATGAACCCCCAAACATATCCTTCAAGTTTGAGAAACCTGTCAATTATGGAAATACAAGTACAACGATTATAATTGGAGATGTCAATAATAATGATAATGGAGAATCTGTTGAAAACTGGGCAGAAATGAACTGTTTCAGCTTAGTCCAAGATCCTAAATTACCTTCATCGTTTAATAGTGGTAGATGGCGGAGAGGATATAATCCGGATAACATTTTTGTGAGCGACAACATAAGGAATATGACCACTAAAGCACGTATTGGATCCCATACCGAAATCACAGCACCGGCCAATTCTACGTGAAGTAAATGCAGCAATAGTGCCGCAAAAGGTACCATTTAAGGATTATGTCAAGAAATTATTAAAAAAAATATATATATAACACAATCACTAACAGTTTTTTAATCTCGAAGCTTTTCGACAGTTACGTCATTTTCAAGCGCGAACAAAAATTATTACATCTTTTTTAAATATGAAAAACCAGAAATGTTTATATAACGACATCTTAAAATTTGATATACATATTTCACTAGCCAAACGTAATTTCAATTTTAGATTAATTTACAATAAATTTCATTTATAAAACAGATTTTTGAAAAATTCTTCATTTCCAATACCTGCTAATGATATTTAAACGCTCCTCATATTCGGTATTCAAAAGTAGTGGATCCAGAGATGGGTCAACATTCCAATGGAATCAAATCCGCTTCGCCTTCTGAAACCAGTCAACAATCATCAGTGATCACTATATCTGCAAGACAAAAGGAAGTCGTTTTTTTTTCTCGCATACGCATAGGTCATACCATGCTTACACACGCTTATTTTCTACAACATGCGAGCTCTCCTCCACTCTGTCATCTTTGTAACACTCAACTAACTATCCTATATATTAATCTTCTGCCGTTTATATATAAATATTCCTAGTTCTACTCCACTAATCCTTCAAAAGATACTCGGAATTCTTATTTCATCATTTGGGTTGAAATTAGCTGTATGAGGTTTATGCAAATGATATTCTACAGTTGATAATCCATCATCTTCTACTATATCCGATTGAGATAACTGTAATATGCTGCTATCCATCATATTTATTTGTTACAATAAAATATAACCTAATTGTTTTAATATTTGTTTATTAGATTTATTTAGTCTTTTAAAATAACCAACTTTCACTTTAGATACAATATCATTTTTACTAATACGATCTCTATTTATACTTTTTCTAAGGCTACTTTGATTGTATTTAATAATCATTATGAATCTTCTTTTAAATGAATAGTAACAGTTAACACTACTTGTTTAAAATCGATTGGATTACTATTCTGATCTTCGATAGTTACCGTTATATTACTAATACACTTCACTAAAACTGGTAGATATATAATATTCTGCGGTCGTTCGATAATTTTATATCCACTTGGAACGCTTAGAGGAAACGAATGAAGAATATGCGCCTCAGCTCCATTTTTATAGGTATTCGATATTAAATTACACGTTAAATTAATCACATCGATATTAGAAATTTGAACTGTCAACTGTGAAATATGTTCTTGACCACCTTTTAATACGCCCGTTGTAGGAGTAAATCCTAATAAATCACCAACACTATTAGGCGAATTAAAATTTATATGTTTACTGCATGAAATTCGCGTGCGAAGAGTTTTATGATCTGCTTTCAATGAAAGAGTGGGATCAAGTTTTTGTTTCAAATATTCTTCTAAATCTGCTACTTCGTAATTACCCGGTTCAATTTTTATTTCAAGCGGAGTAGCATAAGAATTATCATCAGCTTCGTAATACTTTAATTTATTACAATTATCAGTTATATTGAAAATCGAATTATATGTTGTAAAAGAAACTAGACCAACGCTGTGTGATTTTTCAGAATGTAAGCTTATTGGTGGAAAAATATCTTGCGATAATATATCACCCCCTTTTTCGGTAAGTTGATATAAATAGGATTTGCTCGTCATGGTAAACAGTGTGATAAAAATCTCAAACAAAGTTTACCACAATTAACTTGATTAAATTGTTGATAAGCAGTTCTATTATAATAAATATTTGTAGAATCCTGTTGAAAATATTTTATTAATTCTTTCGGAGGGAGTAAATTACGAAAACTATCAAAGTAGTAAATTGAACAATCGCGCTTTATATAGGCCACCCAATGTGAACCAGTTCCTGTATGATCATCCAGATTAACAATTGTACGTTCATATTTATTTGGTTTTGAAGGTAATGTGTCTCTATCAAAAACTGCTCTAAATTGAGGAATATTTAACTGTTTCGCATATTTATATAAATCATGTCCGGATAACGGTCGATTGACTGGTATTTTTAATTTTTCAAATATCTGACTTTTTTTTTTGTTTGTTTTTTCGAGGATTGTGAATTTATAAACAAACCCAGTCCATTTTTATATGGTCGTAAGTAAAGACCTTTACCAATTCGTTGATTAATTCCCGCCCCATTTTTAAAACTTCGTCTAGCTTCATTTACATTTTTAACAGCTGTCGCTATTGCCGATGATGTTGATCCGAGCGCGCCTAATAGGGACAAACCAGTCAATATGAGGACTAAAGGTAAAACTCCACCTGTTTTATTCACAGCTATTACTCGAAATCTTGTTTTCTTTTGCGGTTTTATATGTTTAATAGCGGCTAACATTTTCCTAATTTTACCGCGAATTGATTTTTCACCAGCTCCAGCTTTACGAGCTGTTTGCAGTATTTGCCTAAAAGTTGTATTTCTCCTTCGGCTAACACCTGCACCTAATTTTCTTTTCATTATCATTGCTCCCGTAGTTAATATCGCAGCCGCTCGTTCATTTATCGATGAATCTTTAGCTAAAATGCGTTTTTTTGCAGCAGTTTCAAGTATATAATCAGCTTTTCTTCGATTATTTTTATCGTGAAATTGATTATAAGCTATATCGTGTGGTTTACAAGCGTGATCTAAAGGATTAATACCTTGTTCACCTCTGCTTATCCTATCTTCTAATTTAGTACCTGGCCCACAAAACTGGCATCCCGGTATGTGAAGTTCTATTGGTAGTTTATCAATTAATTTATTCACTAAATTACCACCTGCACGCTGACAATTGTTAACTCGTTCAATAAACTTTTTCATATTAATCCACACGCACACACATATATATATATATTTATACATTACTTTGAAATAAGTTGATTACTATTTATATACGATTATATGAAGTCATGAAAATTATCGAACAAAAAACTACTTTACCAATCGAAGATGCCTTATCAACTTTATTAGCGAGTAAAAATAATAAATTTCTTAAACATGGTCCTTTATTTCCGTCACATGTTCGTGCTTTGATTGTTGGACCGAGTGGGAGTGGTAAAACAAACGCGATGATTAGTTTATTATTACACAGAAATGGTTTAAAATTTAATAAGTATATATCTTTGCTACATCTCTTTTCCAACCGAAATATAAGCTATTGGATCAAATTTTTAGTCCTCTTGCACCGGATATTGGATATCATGCTTATTCCGATGAAAAAGACATCCCTCTTCCTAATAATGTAATAACGGATTTAATGTTTATTTTTGACGATATTTCTTGCAATATCAACGAAACAGGTAATATAATAAGAGATTATTTCGCAACAAGCAGACATAAAAATGTTGACTGTTTTTATTTATGTCAAACGTATGTTATGTAACAACCATGCTTGTTACATTGTTTGTGTTAGTGAGCAGTTAAAAGTGATAGATTGAAATTAGAATTAAAAATTATATATCGAAATTTAAATTAAATATATATACGTGAAGATGATGAAAGAAAAAGAAATAGTATATATATATGTATGTGTGTATATACATCCGGTCGGCGTCGCGAACGTGACTTTCCCAAAGGAAATATAATAAAAAGAAATATAATAAAAAGTAAATAGAATGGAGTTAGACTGATATAAGTATAGATATATATGTATTGGGGAACGCAGACTGGCGCCGGTAAGATTAGAGTTGTAAAAGATCCATCAAAGTTAATATAAAAAAAAAATGCCGAAAGGATATATATATAATAAATTAAGAAGTGACATGGCAAGAGCAAAAAAGAAAAAGGTAAATATAGCTCATAAAATGGATTCAGTCGGCATTTTGGTCGAAGACCAAAAGAAACAGCTCCAAATTTTTTGATTGGCTAGCCCAAAAGAGAAATCGGAGGGTTCCGCCGAAAACAGTCAATTTAGGAATTTCTAATATCTATAGAATTCCTAGAAAAGCAAGTATGTTGAGTATATGTGTATATGTATGTTATGTTACCTGATGCTGGCTGCCGTACTAATAAGTATATATATAAGACTATATATGTATGTATATATATGTATATAACCTTAAAATATAAGGAACCACGGAACTTGTCCTTGGTTCAACTATTTTCGTCGAAAATAGACAAAAAACCATAAAGGTTGAGAAAAGATCAAAACAATAATTGAAAAGAAACCGGCATTTCGTCAACAGTAAAGTAAATAATAAGTATAATAATGATAAGATACCTGTGTAGCCTCCAGAGTCCTGGATAGTAATAAAAAGACGAGTTTTGTCGGAGTTAGTTCGCCAGTTTAGTCGGTTGAATTTAGTCAGTCGAGTCAGTCAGTTTTTGAGTCGTCTAGGAGTAGGTCGAAATAGCGGTGACGTTAAGAAGTGAGGATGGATCGTAGGGACTTCGATCGTGAAGTCCATCCATCCAGGCTAGGGACAGTTCCGTAAATTACATTATATTTATAAGTTGTTAGAAAATTTCCTCGTTTATATTTTATAAAGTTAAATAGTAAACATAAACGTAACCGAAAAACGCGCCCGTTCGAGATCCGTAATTAATTTTATATTTTTCTAAAAAATAATAAATCTTTAATAGAATAAAAACCGCGTTTTTTTTATTCTTTTATTAATTTATTTTATTATATTAACGGTCGTGGGCCAACCCACGTGGCATCCCGGACATACCTCAAAATCAGAAAGTCGGTAACGTTAGATTTCAATATTTATATCTAAATATTTAAGTCTATAACGTAAATAAATATATATATATGCTAGCGATCCGTATGTATGTGTATATGTATTTATATGTATATCGTACGGGTCGTTATAGTTAAAATACCAAGTCACATGATTCGGGATAATTCTCATTTTATTCTTATGTTTCCTCAAGATGATGTGAATTTACGACATACATACGATGAACATGCTTCGGACGTGTGTATATACTTATCAGTTAAAGATATTTCACGTAAATGTTGGAATGATAATTCGCATAATTTTTTAGTAATTTCGAAAGAAAATGGTATAAATAGCGGTCGATTTAGAAAGGAAATTGATAAATTCATTGTTTTGAATGATTTTAAAAATGAATGATAAAATAAATCGTGAAATTGCTGTAAAACAAACATTGACTAAACTCAGAGAAGACATTAAACAAAAACAAAAGGAACTTGTTGAAGCGAAATTTATGCAGGATCGTGAAAATTCTCTCTTATTTAATCCTATTTTAGAACCATTGCGAGAGATTGAATCAGTTATAAAGAAAAAGAGGATTAAAGAAAAAAACAATGATGATCAAGCGCATACGCGAGTTGATGAAATAAAAAAAGAAGAAAAAACTGCTGATTTAAATGAGAATAACACGCTTTCAGATGAAATTTATGGAATTCGATATAATTCTAAAACAGGAAACTACCAATTAGGAAATACTCCAATCACATGGAATGAAAATAATCGAATATTATTTCTTCATTCACCTACTTGAAGTGAAGGAAAAATAAAAGTTAGCCCTGGTTTACTAAAATTATTAACGGTGAAAAGAGTTAAAAAAGATGAATATACGTCGGATGATTTAAAAATGTACAATAAATTACTAACTGCTACAGGTGCTCATTTAAGAAGCAATTTAAGATTAAAGTCTAGCGATTCACATAAATATTACACTGTAATAAAACCGATGTTTACTAAAACTGGAAAAGGAAGTTTTATGCGCGTACCAAAGAACAAAAGTATAAATTATGAATATTGGAATGATCCGAACGAATTAGTAGAAAGGCTAGCTCTTTTACACACTTCTAAATCAGCGGGTAATAATAGTGTAGATAACGAAATTTTAGCCATTGAAGAAGAATTAATAGAAAATGATTATATAGCAAAACCGAATGATGCTGCCACATAGTGATAAAATATCATTAATTGAAGAATTGTATAAACCTGCTAGGGTACATTATTCGCGTTGTCCTGTAAAATTGTACGGTATTGATGACTTATGGCAGGCTGATTTAATTGATATGATTAAATATGCACGTTTCAATCAAGGTTATAGATACATTTTAGTAGTGATAGATTGTTTCAGTAAATTTGCGTGGTGCAAACCGATAAAAAATAAAAATGGAATAGAAATAAAACGAGCTGTAGAATTAATTTTTAAATGTGCCATTAATGATGGTCATCATATCCCGACCCATTTACAAACTGATGATGGAAAATAATTTTTTAATGAAAATATGAAAATATTAATGAAAAAGTATAATGTAAATCATTACCGTACTTACTCTTCGTTAAAAGTGAGTATTTTGGAAAGATTAAATCGTACTTTAAAAACAAAATTGTGGAAACAATTTGGTATTTATGGCAAATTTAAATGGATAGGAAACGGTGGTGTATTAAAGTTGAAAAAGAATAGAATTCATCAGTTCATCATTCCACACATTTTCGTCCAGTTGATGTTATGAAACAAGTAGAAAATCTTGTAGCTCAAAATTTAGCTAAGGAGAAGTGGAAAGTTAATGTAAATTAAAAAAAAACATATATATAAAGAAAATGATACAGTTAGAATCAGTAAAGTTAAAACATTTTTTAACAAAGGATATACCGCTAATTGGAGTAGTGAAGTTTTTCTAATACATAAAGTTCATTTAACAAATCCCATCACTTACTCGTTAAAAGATCAGAAAGGTAATATCATTAAAGGCACTTTCTATCGCGAAGAAATATCACCTACTTCTATTCAAAACTTTTTTTTAATAGAACGTGTTTTGCGAAATAAAGGTGACAAAGTATTTGTAATAGTGACGGGCAAAACTGCTATTTTTAAGAAGCAGTTGTTATTGTTACTGCTATTTGAAAATAGCTGCTATCAAATAGCAGGTTGTTTCACTAACTGTTATTTTTATGTAGACGTTTTAAAGCTAAGGCTAGCAGAATGCTTTTAGTTAACACAACACAAAAACATAAACCAGTTTAGGAAAGTCAATTGTTTGTAGCATTACTGTATAGTATTAATGACACACATACATATGTGACACATATATACATGTGTGTGTGTGTATGTATAAGGTATATTCTTTTGACTCATGAATTGGTGTAGATGTTTTTGTTCGTGAAGAAAAATTTGTGAAAAAATTCAAATCGTGTATGAATGAGAGAACGATTGTTTAGCATATAAAAAAAATGATGCTCTTAAACAACAGTTTCTCTTCCTTTATTATACTCGTATGAAGTTGCTTCTGCTTTTTAGAATCGGTTCTTATGTAGTGACTGATATTTGATCGTGTGTTGTATATTTTATAAATTAATTTGTTATATAATAAATTGAAAATAATTGATATTGATAAATTTTGATACATTTGATTATTGAATTTTGCAAACAATTATACCTATATAACTTATTTTATTTTTATTGTATAGTAATTGTATTTTTATGTTTTCAAAATGTACACTTTATATTTATATTATCATCAAGACATAACTCTAAACAATATAATTCACCTCTGTTATTAAAAACAAAACGAAATATATATAATTCACTACAAAGAATATTTTTCTTTTCATTTTAAATTTAAAAACTGTTAAACTTTATGAAGTTAATTAAAATGAAGAAAATTATTAAAATTGATATTTTCGAACCAAAGCCAAATACAAATCTAGTTCAATAATGGTTAAGTGGAATGAATGATACTTGAGCAGATTTATATATAAATTCTGATTATATTCCAAAATAATAAAATATCTTATATGTTTTTGTTAGCTTTTAATGTTAAATAAATTTATATTATAACATATTGAGAAAAATTTCAGGTAAAACAAAACGAATAAATTAAACGCACACACACACACACATATATATATATATGTACATAAAAATTTAAAAAATCATGATGCGCGCATTTCATAGTTAATCTCTAGCGGAACAGTTCCGACTGTGTGAAAATTGTAGCGAAAGCGATAGCAGTTGAGAAAATAGCAATAACAGTCAAGAAAATAATAGCAGTGAACTTAGCAATAACAGTAACTTCTCGATAACAGTGGTGTAGCTTGCAACAGACTGTAGACTGTTGTTGCTATTTGTATAACTGCTATTGCTATTACGCTATTTCTTATTACTACTCTACGCTGTTATTCATTCTAAAATCGCAATTGTCGAGTACTGTTGCCGGATCGACATATAGTACGATACGCGCATGCGCATTCGAAAAACGATAGCAGACTTTCTTAGCTGTTATTTTTTCAAAACGATAGCAGTTGCGTACTGCTATTCTTGAACAACTGCTATTAAATAGCAGACTGCTATATAGTAAAATTTCGAAAGTTACATCATTTTCAAGCACGCACCAAAATTATTACATCTTTTTTATATTGAAAAAAAGTTGTAATAATTTTGGTGCGTGCTTGAAAATGACGTAACTGTCGAAAAGCTACGCGATTAAAAAAATTTTAGTGATTGTGTTATATTTTGTTTGGTTTATTATTAATTAATAAAATCACTACTCTGCAATATATTCAACAGATTATTTTAGTATTTATTTATTGCGAATTATATATTTAATTATTTCTCCATAGTTGGTCGCGAAGTTATTATATTAATTATTATCTCGTCGTTAATCGCTAATTGACAATACGTTCTCGTTAGATTATAAATTAATTCATGGTGTATAAATGAAAACGACTATTTTGATTCTTCAAATTTCTCGATTAGACGACGTCTTTCCGTAAATCCTGTCCCGCTGTCGACCAATTTTTAATCTATACGATGGATCGAGATTGAAGTTAACTTTGTTTAAAATTTATAATTTAGATTAATTAATATTTATTTCATATATATTCTCAATACGTCGTGTATAGCCAAGTTTTTGCAAATTATTTTAAAATATATATATTGCAGATTTGTTTTTCTGAGTGGCGATATTTCAACAGCACCTAGAGAGTCTGTTCAGATTAGTAAGTTCGAATGTGTGGTATCTTGCACAATTAGTGTTAGAAATATGCTGTGTAATTCGCACGAGAGCGCACTGAACGTTAACGGAAGATGAACACGAATCGTAAAATTTTCATGGAACAAAGCGCATCGTCTTTTTAAGCATCGCAAATTATTAAACATTCGAGTTATTGTATATTTATTATTGTTGGATTTATCGAGAGTATAAACTATTTATGAACTATTTATTTCCGATAGCGTTTGTATACATAATAGACTGCATGCGAATAGGAGACCTCGTTACCACGTGGTCAGTCTATAGAATATTATTACTATGTACATATTTTATTTTTATTATTAATTCGAATATATTTTAAAGAATATATTCCATGAAGAAAAGTATTCACGAATATATATATATATATATATATATATATATATATATATACGGATAACCACACACATACACTGACTCTGAAGCATCGCAATGAAGATTCTTATGCGGCTGATATGATAATTTTTTTTTGGCCCCCAGTTCGTAAAATACGATGGTGTAAATTTATTTATAACTGTGATACATGTAATTTATAAATAGTTTTGCATTTTACGCATTTATTCGAATGCACTAATACTTGTATAAATAATCTTTGAATAAACCGCGTCCGATGTGTAAATATAACGTTGTTTAGTCGGCTGTTTATTCTGGGTAAATATTGTTTCGCTAACCCATTATATTCATCCCATATCGTTTGATATTTTTTAAAATAGTGATCATCCGATACTGTTTTAAATTGTTTAATCGTTAACATTTTTTCTCGATGTAAATAGTGTGCATGTTGGTACCTGATATTGATAAATTCGCGCTTTATATATTTAAATTATTCTTTACTAATAAAATATTAATTTAATCTAATATTTTACTGGTTTAATACCAAACGATATTCTATTATTGTTATTATATAGCTTATTAAATACTCTTATAAATTTTTGCTAATTTTGGTTGTAATGTAATTGAAATGGTTACAGAATTTTAAGTTATAATCAATTAATACGCTTAAGTATCTGGTTTCTATGCCAAATTGTATCTCTAAACTGTATTGCATTAACTTTTTTGTCTTGGAATTTTCTATTGAACAGCGTGTAAGTTGATTTTGTATTTTTGATGCTCAAATGAAATATCTCTAAACAATTTTTAAATTCAATTTCTCTTTCTAAAGAGTTTTCATTTTTGTCGCCGGTTACTATTGTTTTATCATCGACGAAAGTAAAAGTCTTTACATTATTTGGAAAAGATATGTGGTACATTTGAGAGAAAACTACGTTTCACAAGAACAGCCCTTTTACAGATCCATACAGTACACCCATTACAGTTTTTTGTTGTTTACAGTACGTACCTAAAGCAGTGTGGATCGATTATTAAAATATTGATCGATCATATTGAGCATGCTGTAATCTAATTTTAAATCTTTTGATAATAAAATAAGCTTATTTAAATCTAAGCTATCGAAAGCCTTTGTAATGTCGAATGTAATTAAAGTACAGAGGCTTTTTTATTCTTAAAGGTTTTAACCGTTTGCAAAATATTATGTACGGCCATTTCAGACGATCTGCCTGGTAATGCACCGTTTTGATTTTTATTTATTATATTATTGTTTAGCACAAATTCTTTTAGTCTTTTATGTATGCATTTTTCGTATATAGTTTGCTTAAGTTGGATAATAACGCTTTATCTCTGTATGACGTAGACAAATTCGCATTTTTATTTGGTTCTGGAAAAATAACAGTTTTACTTAATTTCCATACATCAGGATAATAATTAAATTCAAAAAGTAGGTTTACAAATTTTGCGATAACAGTCGGGAAAAAGTTTTGAAATTTTTAAATAAATTTCTCTATTTTTGAAGCCACTTTGTTTCTCGATCGTTTAATTATTATGTCAATTTCATCGTTGCTAAATACAATATTTGTTGTAGGCTGGTAAGTTTTCGCTTTAAAAGGTTTTGTGTCGAGCAATAATTTCGTCATCAATAATTCAACCTTATCTTGTTTCGTGCACACATGGTAATGTTAGTACTCTTGTGGACCCTAATTTGCTCGTTAATATTTTATACTTACGTCCAAAAACGTTTTTATTATCCATATGTTTTTTCAAATTTGCGCCCTTAATCGTGAATTTATATTGCTTAAAAGGTTTTTTGTAATTGTAAAAATTGTTTTTTTTAACTGTATTTTTGCAGCCATGGTACTTTTTGTACAACTTGTTAACCAATGTTTTTTTCCTTTGCAGAGCAGTATTCCACCAGTATACCTCAGATTTGATGGTAGTACAAGAATTACTTAATACTACATCTACATAATCTTGTAATTAGTTAATCCATCTTCGCTATATTCTTACGATTTACAGTAGTATCAATCATATATATGTGCTTTCTTAAATTTATAGCTAATCTATTGTAGTTAATAGCTTTGATAGCACTATCTCACGTCCTATTTGTAACTACATTTACGTTAAACGTAACATAGTAATGGTCGTTAGAATTTAATTCATAACTAACTTCCCATTGCTCAATTAATTCTGCTGTATTACTTGTTGCCAATGTTAAATTTATTAAGGTCTTTTGATTTCCTCTCTGAAATGTACACTAATTTTTAACATTTAATGCATTTAAGTCGTGAGTGTGTATTATATTCAATAAAACTTTTCCTCTCTGATTATCTACTGTGTTACATAATAAATTTCCGGAGTTAGGTCTCCCAACAATATAAATTTACTCCATTTTTTTTTCCGTGTGTGTATATAAAAGAATTAAAAATAATAAGTAGCTAGGTCATTTGGCGGAATGTACGTTGAAATAATGTTTATATTACAAAAATTTCGACGATTATAATGTTGTAAATATTGTGTACATAAACTATGCTTAGTGGTATTCCTGATCGATAGATTATCGTGAGTTTATTATGTGTAATTTTTTTTACAATTTGTGGACATGTAATTGCTGTTACACTTGTCGCAAATAAATGTAATGTGTTATATTTTACTCAGTAGTATATCTCCGGCTAAACTAGAATGATTTGCATTATACTGTAGTATCTCAATCATTGTACTAATTTGAATTTGTTGCTGTAAGATATTGTATAGTTATGTTTCAGTTAAACTTGTAGTTATTATTCATCAGTCTGGCACTGCCTTTTGAGACGTTCGATGATATATTTAATTAAGTTTTTGCTATGCCTATCTGAACGCGTATTTTATTCCGCTTATTTTTTTTTATTGTTTTCATTTTAAGTGTATACCTAGCCTTCATAGGCTATCAATAGATTGTAGGATAATTATGTAACATGATCGGTAGGCCTTCCAGCGAAGGGCACCTAAAAGTAAACTTAATTAATCAAGTAAGTCTAATAATTTGCGTCTTTGTACACGCCATAATTAAGTTGAGTTATCTAGTAGGTTGATTGCAGTTCAATTTGGGTGGTTTGATAATCTGAGTACGTGTTTACTGGCCTCGTTTTTTCTTATTTCCATTACATATGGCACTTTGAGGTCTTGATGTAACGTTTTATTGCTTACAAACCATGGAGCATCCGCCAGTTTTTGAAAATGCTGTTCGAGTTGATACGGAGTATATTTTTATGGATACTAAATACTATTTGTAAAGAAGTGGGACGATACACTTTTCAGACAGTTGACAAATCTGAAAACATTACTATAGGACCGCAGAACGAAATATTGATGATATATCAATTGGTTTCAAATTTGCAAACAACTCTGCTTTCAGTATGGAGCAGCCTGATGGTAGCTTATATTTAAGTACAATTTCTAATCGGATGTGAAAAGAGCAAAGCTGAGAAAATTATTACCATTTGATTTGGAACCATCTGTACACACTGTTAAATGGTTGAATTTTTTTTAATGAAGAATAGATGAGTGATCTAAATTAACCTGAACGAGAAACGATGTTTATAACGATGTGGTAGAATGTAGATAATAGGAATATGACCCACTAAAGAGTTAAGTGAAAACAGAAATTTAGCGAAATAATATGGCAGTTTCTTGTGTGTAACGTCAGTTACAAAATATGCGGAGAAGTCTAAAACATAGTGACCAAGCAGAAAAAGTTGGATATTTTTAAAATAATTTATGTGAAAATACGAATGCTTTATAGAAGAATAGGCTTGCCTCACTCTGAAGATAGTGCCGAATTTGAGAATGAATAGAATACAGTGATTTTATTTCACTCGAAAGGACCTCCACCTATGCTGAAAGACCGTACCTGAACTTGGGGATGTGTCCCTGTATGTTTATATCGACGACCCGTTCTTTCAAAAACTTAGACAGCTTTCCAGCCAGGTGATTTGGTGGCGCAATTGAGGAGTTATCGAGCTGTCAACTGTCCAAACTAATCACCTACCATTGCCTCGGGTCCGAAAACCGAGCTTCAACGACAATTATCATTCAGTGAAACCCTTGCTAAGGGCCACTTCCCCCAACAAGAAGCACAAGTGCGACTTGTCAGGTACTAGATGACATCATCTCTTGCGGTCTGGGCTGCTACACAGTGCAAACTTCATCTCCACTTTCAAGTGCTATCCTATGAAGGCAGCACAGGAGATTTCGGCCGATTGATTAGGTAGATTTCTGACGGAAGAAATCTGTCCAGCTTTCCACTAGCACACAAGTAATTTGGTGATACCGACCAAAGGTAATTTCCTTGGTTGAATTTGCTCGGCGACAAGTACCTTCAGGCATATCTGCTCGTACGTTCAATAGGTGAACACACTGACGAGGTGTTTCCCTGAGAAAGAAACGTTTCTCGTAGTTGCAAAAACGGACTGTGACGCGTTCCGAAACATGTCAACACCATAAAGGGCACAAACCATTCATATTTTTCACGATCAATTACACTGGGCAGTAAAGTCTTGACAGCACCGTCATATTCCATCCGACACTTGCATTGAATATACCAAGAATCCAACGCGCGCAGAATTCTGAACATATATATATATATATACTTTGACTCATTGCTAAAGAGTGATAAACAATAAAGAAATCTAGATCGCACCAGTGAAACGTACAGAGTGCGAAGAAGTAAAAGACCTCTTCTCCACCATGTCGCTTAAAGAGTTTTTAAGATATTGCTAGTTTTACATACTACAATCTGTATAATGGTCTTTATACAATAGTTTAGAATCCAGTGTGAGATCCAGAAATTTCACATTTAGAACTATATTTAAAGTTTTTTTCTTATGTGTAATCATTAACTTATCATTTGTTAATGTGGTAATTTAGCTGTTTGGAATAGCGATTGGAAGGTTAGTCTTGAAGTCAGTTGTTAATTATTACTATATCATGTTGTCACATATTTCTTGATTAGCTTTTTGTTTTTCCATAATAATTCCGAATCATGTCATCTGTATATGAAATCAAAGTGCGCTGAAATGGTAATTTAAAAATAGGAATGACATACAGGTTAAATAAAATAGAGCTAAGTACTGAACTTTGTGGTAAGACCTGATAAATGGGTAGATCTTCGATTACAGAAAAATTATAAATATTGATTCTATTAATTAATAAATTACAAATTAGTTAACAAATTTTAAATACAAGTTTAAAGTAACAGTATGTTGAACAAAAAAGCAATATGGATGGAATCAAAGGCTTCTTGAATGTTGATGAATAAGAAATTAGAAATTTCTTTTCAAAGGAGGTATCACAAATATCTGCTGTTATGAAAGATACAGTCCATCGCGTCTTTGTTCGGACGAAAACAGAAACAACAATCAGATAGAATGCTGCTAGATTTCAATCACTAACATAGTCTATTTTTAAAACAACATCCTGTAGCATGTTGCATTGAGATTAGGCAGAATGAAACAGTCGAGTGATCAGGAGAAACTTGCTCTTTCAAAGGTTTAACTATGAATTCTTTCCACCGAACAGGAATACCTTGAGAAGAATAAATTAAGTTAAATATTGAGCACATTAAAGACAATGCTTCATCTGAATTATTCTGTAAAACTGAATGTGTAATTTGATCAAGTCCTGGTTTAGTTGATTTCTTATTGGCTAAATCAATCTATACTTTCTGCAGGGATAATGGAGAAACTAGCAGATTATTATTGTCCGAATTTGATTCATGAACTGTAAAGTTCATCTCCGATTCGAACATAAGCAGGTGAATATGTATCCATATATGCTTCTCCTCAGTTTTTTATCTGTAAACTTATTTTGAGCATGTGATGGTGAATTATTGCGAAAATATCTTGATATATTCCATATACGTGATGGTGTGGTGGACCTATTAAATTGTATACAAAACATTTTCCAGGATAGTAGCTTATAAAGTTTTAAAGTTCTATATGTTTGGGCTTCCACTTTTTTAAACTGCAGATAGTTTTGCATATTGTTTTGACATCTATATATCTCCAAAATTTTTGATCGTCATTGGTACGTTGCAGCAAACTCTAATATTTTATATTTTTGAACAATTTTCAGATTTGAAAGTGAGACAGACAACACAAGAGCAACATTAACTTGTTGAATGTACGATTCTTACAAGTTTAATGCAGTTAAATTGTTAGAAACTTGCTGATTTAATGAATCTAGTTGAATAGTAAAAAACAAAATCAACCGATTAATAATTTCAAAAATATGTACCATAAGTAAACTGACTTCTAATTCAGTTAAACAATTATAGGTAAATGATTTGAACCGAGCGGTGTAAGCTCAACATATCAATTTAATAACCGTGATAGATTAAAATGTGCTAATGTTATATCAACAGAACTTGCTTTTCTTATGATAGCAGTAATGATTGTATGTGTTCCGTCATTTAAACATACATTAGTTTGATTTGAGATTAATTTTTTTGTTCGTTTCCAGTTTAATTGCAATACTGGTCTTGATGACAGTTCCTTCAAAGATATGATTTTTATTGTGTCCATAAATGCAGTTATAGAAATGAGCACTGAAAAAGTATGAATTAAAGTATAGTAAACGAAAGCAATGTACAAGCTCCTTAGCTGGACAGAAATTAGATTAAGGAACGATAGAATGTTTAATGAATGTAGCTGAGTCACCATGTCCACCTAATCAAACACTGCGATAACATTTGTATACAGAAGTAATAAAAATCTTGTATTGAATGTAGCCAAATAAGCATAAAATCTGTATTGCTGTTTATTAAAAAGCTTTTAAAACCGATCTTTTTAGATGCTTCAAGAATTCCACTGAATTAATCTTAATATTCAAATAATTAAATATGTATAACAAAGGAAACATCGCAACATGTCTATTTGGAATGTTCATGTTATCAACAGAAACTTGTTTACTAGAAATCA
This sequence comes from Coronaproctus castanopsis, assembly GCA_032883995.1. Classification (NCBI taxonomy): domain Eukaryota; kingdom Metazoa; phylum Arthropoda; class Insecta; order Hemiptera; family Monophlebidae; genus Coronaproctus; species Coronaproctus castanopsis. Next base: position 38,664,880 of record CM065053.1, on the reverse strand, counting down.
GTTTTTTAGTGGGAAATGACCTGCAATGTATAATTATTAAATATTTTGCCTTCAGCGGATTGAGGTTTCATGAGCATTAGTGATTTCACCCAGGGGTATAAGAAATGGATGACATGTCTTATTAAATACTAATACTACAGGCTGATGTGTAATTGAATATGATCATGTATACGCTATTGTTCTGTGAGCTGAACAAGCATCTCAGATTAGTTGGGAGAGGGATTCCTTTATTTATAAGACGTGACAGGAATTTTGATTGATTCATTTTATGATAACTGAAACTGAAAAATAGGTTTCTGCGATCTGGTTTCCATCGCAAGAATGAGTAGAGAATGATGAAGGGGATAATTTGTATGTGAGTAGAATATATGGAATGTTGTTAACATTAACCCTAGGCGACATATAATACGAATAAACGATATCCTGTTTTCTATGTTGCGAGGAAGATTGAAGAAACAAGGAATTATTGGAATTGAAAGTTGAATATTCCTGAATTGTTTGGCTGAATAGCAATACTTCCAAGCACGGTTCCAAAATTCCTTGTGCGAAAACTTAATATCAGATAAAATGTCCCTAACTGATGTATTGAAATAGAATGAGCCATCCTCAAGCAAGATTGTCTATGATATCATTCCAGTAGATACCTGAATAGCTGGGAACAGTCAAATTTGACATCAAATATTTCAGAGATAGATTGTAGAGATTATGTCAGTTCGGGATACTTCTCTATCACAATTATGAAGTTCCGTTTGTAAATGCTGTTCTTGTTATATTACAAATTTCATGAACTACCAAATGATAAAGAAGTTTAATATTTGGGAAGGAAAAATTAATGAAATGAAGAAGAATCTTTCTCAACCTGAACAAAGAATTTTCACTCAGATAATAAATTATTACTAAATGACACCTAATTGTGATTACATTTGGGAAGTTGAACCATGAATTCCATCGAACGCCCGAACGAAACCAAAAAAATCGCAAGCAGTTGAGTTTTTGTGCTGATTTTGAACAGTGCATAATGGATGTTTTCATGTGCTGGAGGGAATACCTTTTCAGTCCCTATCTCTCTGTAAGTTTGTTAGAACAAAACAAAAAAAAAAAAAACAATGTAAGAAATAAAACAATGTTCGGTAAAAGCACTATAGAATCATTTTAAATATATTCAAAAGTATGAGGAAATCATTCATCACAAATATTTACTAAAATATGAAAGTAAGCATAAACACATAAAAAATTACATATAATATAAGTATTGGATATGCTAGATTAGAATGGTCTCCATGGAAACTTACCCAAATTCCTCCGTTCATTCCTACAGAACAGAAAATTTAAAGTTCGAATAGGAAACATACTGTCTACATCAAAATGTCAAGAAAACGGAGTTCCTCAAGGATCCGTGCTAAGCCCCCTTTTATTTATACTTACGATATCCGACTTACAAGAGCGCATCAAGGAACCTGTAAAATACTCCATCTATGCGGACGACCTGGATATATTTATCAGAGAACACGATATCTCTGCCCTGGAAAAGAAATTACAACAAAATTTAGAATTAATAGAATGGGCTTCGACAAAAAATATCCGTTTCTCCTCGCAAAAGACATGTGTGGTACAATTAAGCAGGAAAACATCGCATACTCGCCTTGTCCAACTAAAATTAAACCGTACGACTATACGACACACCGATCAAACTAAATTCTTGGGATTAATTATGGATAAAAAATTAAACTGGAAGGCGCATATAGATTACGTAAAAGCTAGATGCACAAAGGCCCTTAATTTACTAAAAACTCTACACCACAAATCGTGGGGCTCCGACAGAATAACGTTATTGCGTCTATATGGTACACACGTGAGATCTTTACTAGACTATGGTTCAATTGTATATTGTACAGCAACGCCAAAAGTGATTCATAAATTAGATGTAATTCAAAATCAGGCACTTCGCATTTGCAGCGGAGCTTTCTGTACCAGTCCGATATCAAGCCTACTGGCCGAAACTAACATAACAACACTAAAAGATCGAAGAATCCTGTTAGCATTAAAATATTATTTTCAATTCAGTACGAAGAAAACGCATCCAAACTACTACAAAACCTTTCATTCAAACCTAGAAAGTAAATACAGCAAAAACAACGAAGCATTTGGCCTACGATGTAAACACTTCATACGATACCTTAAATTAACAACGGTTGATTGCACTCCAGTAGCCTCCTTGTACCCACCATGGCAAAAGTCGTTTCCACTGACTAGAAATCCCGGCTCACGAGTTAGCAAACAATTAAAATTTGCGATAAATATTGTCCGACAAGAGTCGTGGTCCAGATTAACTGAGAACAAATTAAGAAGAATTAAACCGCGAATAGAACAATGGATTACGTTGTACCGAGCGAACAGACGCGAAGAAATAGTGCTGGCCCGATTGCGAATCGGCCACACTATTAATCGAGGAGAATGCGTCGTCGGTAATATGCAAATTTTGTCACGATTCAGCGCTTACTGTAGAACATATTATCACAGAATGTCCGAAATTCGATCAACAACGTTATCATTAATAAGTGGACTAGATTGAAGCGAAGTATTACAACGAAGACTTGATACAACGTGTAATATACTTTCTTAAAATAACTGGTTTAATAAAATTATTGTAGACTAAATATTGTATTGTAAGTAGAAAATAATTTTTCTTTTGTAATTTATTGTATTTAATCTCGGTGGACGCAAATGACCTTTGTAGTCGAGCGTCCTAAAATAAAATAAATGTAAATAAATAAATTATTTATTTATTTATTTATTTGTTTAATAGCAGTACTTATTGCCTTTCGGCTATGACCACTTAATTTACATTAATTATATATAAAACATTAAATTCGTACAAATAAGATTATGCATCTTAATTTAAATTAATTAAGTGTAAGGCATTAATAATTTACATTAATTATATATAAAACATTAAATTCGTACAAATAAGATTATGCATCTTAATTTAAATTAATTAAATGTAAGGCATTAAATTCGTACAAATAAGATGACTCGCACAGTTTACGTGTTGTATATACATTGTCCTGGAGAACATCCTTCATGTCATCTGTGGATATGTTATTCAGTGCTTTATTTCCTAATAGTGTTCTCTGATATTCTGATAATTCTAATTCTTTGGGTGTATAATGTTCTGGTAACATAGGACAATCTTTAAATTTATTATGTAATTCTACTGGGATTGCTAAATCTACTATAAAAGTATATCCATACTCACTATTATCATCCAAATTGAGAATCATATCTTTAGTAATATTAGATAGGTTTATAAGACTGTCTTTTGATTTTGATAAATTATAATTCAAAAATTCTCCTATTGGTAAAGGTTGGCATAAAGCCCATCCGTATAAATTATTACAATCTAAATATATTATATAAATAATATATTTTTTACTATTCCAAATTCCCTTTTTTCCAGCTTCTTCTTTACTTAATTTTATTGTTTTACCAAGTTTTTCATCATAAAAGTAACAGTTATTTGGTAATGCGTGCCGGTGAGGAATATTAGAAATTCCACCTCTAATTCCTTTTTCAAAAATCTTGTAACTTTCTTGACCTGTAAGCAATTCTAGTTTTTGACCTGTATATTTCAATGATACGGCATCATATAATTGTGGTGCTGAAATACAATAAAATGGATCTAATTTATAATTTTTATAACAAGTTTCTCTAAAATTATCAAATATATCTTTAGTAAGAATTGTATCTAATTTCATTTATAAATTTTGATAATCTCCAAAATTATTACAATTGAAATGTTAATAAACTACTTTTGCAAATGCTAAATCTTTAACAGATATACTCGTATTATTTAATGTTGAATACCAATCCTTTTTTATCTAATGGTAATTGTTCTTTAAATTTTTATAATCATCTACCCATTCATATGGATAAATACCTTTTTGTAAAACTAAATGTAACTCTTCCTTTTTAAAGTACCCATAAATAGTTTTAAATTTAGAGTAATCAATTGATTTTTTAATGTTTTATCACAACTTTTACATCAAGCTTTGTATTTTAAGATGATATTTTCATCTATTACTAAAAATCTCCCATTTTTAATTTCTTGAGATTTTTGACATTTTGATAAAAAACAATCATTAATTTCTGCTAAATTTTTTACTGATTTTTCTAGACTTGTACCTATAAAACTGAATGTATCAATAAATATAAATTCTATCGTTATTGGAGATTTTTCACCTTTTCTTTTTAAAGCAAGATTAGGATTATCACATTTAGGACATTTTCCCCATAGTTCTTAACAAAAAATCTTCGTCCGAATTGTCGCTACAAATCTAGACTAAAACTACCCTTAAAATCCATCATCCCTTATACCACAAATTGGGGTTGAAACCGGTGCGATTTTCCAAGTGTTACGACACCGGTCGCAGAATCGCGCGTTTGGATAAGTCGCTTAGGAAGATTTTAACGCGTATATATACATACCCCTGTGTTCAACCCCCGCGCAATATTTAAGGGTTGAAAATCGGGCTAAAATCGGACTTTTTTCACTTAGGACGATATAAAAAAAAACCGAGGCCTAAATGGAAAATCTGTCCCTACAAAAGTTTCTAAATGTCCTAATGAACATTTTCCGTCATAAATATCATCCCTCTATCTATCACCCGGGTCTCGGATAAAGTCGGTTTTAAAGGGGTTGAAATTTTTGCAAATCATCCCTTTTTTCAAGTTTTTTTAATAGCCATCTAATTATTCGTCCGACCATCTAAAGGTATTCGACTTTTTCCCACCTTATCATATAGCGGAAAATTTTACTTCTATATACCGATTCTCTATATAGAAGAGTAGCAGAGTTTCTTCGGCCGGAAGAAGACCTATTTTAGGAGTGGGGAGAAATGTGCAAAATTTTCGCAAATTTGGAACGTCTGTTTCGCCGATTTAGATGCGATTTAACGAAAAATCGCCTTCTTCGAGGAAATCAAGTGGGACTATTTCCTTTTAAATGACGTAACACTCAATCGTCTATATAGAACGGTATTGGCTGTAGCCTTAATGAAAATTTTCAACCTGCGATGTATTTAAAATGCTTAAACTCGTCTATGTCTTAAAGCCGCTTCCCTATCGTCATTATCGCGATCGACGTTATTAGCTTTTTTTTACTACCGACTATTGCCATTCGCCCTAACTTTACCCCTACACTGTCCGATGTATCGAAGCTGTTGTAGGGAAGTTAGAAGTTCGGTAGATGTAAGATTTTTTATATTCTTCGTTCCTCCGCTACTTATAGCCCCGTTCGTATTAATCCTACAATGTTATCGTACATAACCTTATTTAAAACGCCGATCGTAACCTTTCTAACGACGTTTAGACCTTCCAGGGCCGATCAAAGGGTGCGAAGAAATCGAAGCTTGAAGACTTTTGCAATTTGCCTAATTCCTATTTACATCTATTAAATTAGCTTTAGAGCCGGTTTCCTAATTACTTTTTAAGCGTCAACCGATATAACCTTTTTTGCTGTACTATATATTAGCTTTTGTACGAACTTTATCTCGAAACCGTCCGACGTACCGTACCGATAGTAGAAAAGTTGAAGGTTCGATAGATTTTGCTTTTTTCTAAAGCATCAACATTTCCACCGCGTATAGCTCTGTTTCTATTAAAGCTATAAAGTTAAAGTACGTAACCTTTTTAAAAGTAATCTTCAAGAGCTTTCTATCGATATGTAAAACTTTCGAGTCGCACAAAAGCTCGCCGAGAAAGTTGAGGTCAAAGACCTCGAAAAATTTGAAATTCCGCTTTTAGGCCGTTTCGAACCTTTTTAAATGTTTTTTTTTGAAACTTTCGTCCTTTTAATCTGTACGTATATATGATATACACTATATAATGTACGGGCGATAGTCGGGCATGGTTCCATTGGTCCAGGAAATGGAGGTAAAAATGGAAAAGTATCGATATTTCTATAGGTATTGGTCCGACATTTTTTCCCTTCTATAGTTAAACTATTTAGACAGTTCGGAAATTGTGGAAATCATCAAAAATAATGCGTTTTTTCAAAATGCTCTCAAACATCGGCCTAATAATTGATCGTAATGAAAATCCGTATTTAACTTTTAAAATATTTATAAATTAATATACACATCGAATCCCGACTCTATAGTCGAAATTCGGCGTTTAACAGAGGAAGCAGGGTGGTGGGGAAAGTGAAATTTGGATTTTTCTTTCTATATTACCTATAGAGATTAAACTATACACTATGACTTATCTAAAGTGTATTTGACCATTTTTCAATCCGTCTAATACCGGCTGAGTAATAGAGGTGGGAAGTTGGGAAATCGGCAACTTTGGGCTCCTATTACAGAGGCTGTATGAACTTTTAAACGGTCCGGTCTTCTGATATAGGTGTAACTATATAAAATCTATCGCATGAAGCGAAAAAACCGCGAAAGAAAATTTCAAACCGAACCCGAAAATTTCAAAAGGGGACACACTGTCAATTTGAAATTATATTTACAACCAGTCGTGATAGAAATCTCGATCAAATATTAACAAAACCGGCCTTTGATATTCTCGCATATTCTGCACAAAATGATACCAATTTGATCGAACTATAATCTAATACCGTTCGAATATACAACTTGTGGTCGGCAGATACAAATAATATCGGCCGCGTACACCAACGTTCATCCGACATCGGATATAACATCGGCGGTTACCGTTAAGTCATAATCTTTTATTACATCTTTTATATATATATATACATATATATATTAAATATATCGGAGAGTAGTGATTTTATTAATTAATAATAAACCGAACAAAACATAACACAGTCACTAAAAGTTTTTTAATCACGAAGCTTTTCGACAGTTACGTCCTTTTCAAGCACGCACCAAAATTATTACATCTTTTTTTATTTATTTTTTTTTATATAAAAAAATATGTAATAATTTTGGTGCGTGCTTGAAAATGACGTAACTATCGAAAAGCTTCGTGATTAAAAAACTTTTAGTGATTGTGTTATATTTTGTTCGGTTTATTATTAACATATATAAATACATATAGATATATATCTAAAAAATGCATGTACACACACATATATATATATAATACATATACATAATACAGTCTTATTTCGGTTCATTGCGTAAGTAGTAATAAGGTTTATATACAAAAATTAAATAATTTTAAACTAGAGCATAGATTTCATATGTCCTAACAAAACTGTTGTATGGTGACTGCGGCTTAAACGGGTGGTTGTCTGAATTACCCAAGTGTATTGTTAATGACACAATTCACCAGATATATATATATATATATATATATATATCATCATCGTCATCATCATCTAATCTCACTCTATATGGAGTATGTGTTTTTCCACTCAATCTTAACCATGCTTGTGTCGTATATGAGAGACCAATCCTATTCGATGTGTAGTAGTAAAGTTACATAGCTGGCAGGCTACATTTCGATCTGCGCTGAGGCTTTCCTTGATGTTATTTATTTTTGTATATAGGTATTATAGCTGCATCTTCGAAGTCCCGTGGACATTTTTCTTCATCCCATATGTTATGGTAAAGAACATACAACCAGCTCGCAATGTCCATTCCTCCAGTTTTAATGATGTCCTCAGGTATGTCGTCAAGTACTAGAGATTTTTTATTTTTCAAGCTTTTAATTGCTTCGCAAATTTCTTCCATACTTGGTGGCTCATCTAATTTTTTGTTTTCCTCTTCTACTAGCGTCCTGTGCAATAGGTTCAGGCTAACATTTGAATCAATATTTAGCAGTTATTGGAAGTACTGCTCCCATCTGTTCATTACATCGTGCCTCTTAAGAATGAGGTTGCCCAATGTGTCTTTGATCGCTGTTTTCCGCTGATATTTTGGTCCGTATATGTAGCTGACATATCCTCATGCTGGCGTATTTCGTGGGTTGCCTTCTTGAGCTCTCTATCAAGCTGTTGCAATATCTGCTTATTTTGTAAACCACTCAAGTTGCATCTTTTTGTTTTGTTGCCATTTAGTTGACTCGTGCGGTAGAATAAACATTTCTTAAAACGGAATTACGAACGCAAAATGAAGTGATCTGTATCACCATCTGCACCTCTCATAGCTCACATTCAACATTCGTTTCTTCGTTCTTTCTTTTTTATAATATAGTTGATTATATGCGCTCCTTTTGATCTAGGATGCACCCATGTGCCCTTATGGATATCGTTTAGTTTATAATTCGTATTTGTAATAAATAAACCATTCCTAGCGCAGAACTGCAATAGACTTTCTCCATTTGCATTTTCCTTACCAATTCCGTGTTGCCCTATTACGTTTTTACAAAGGCTTGTGTTGTGATCTACTCTGGGATTAAAATTGACCAAGATAATAATATTGTCTTTGGGCCTGCTCTTGCTCAACACATTTTGAAGTTCTCCATAGAAATGTTTTTTTCCGCAATCTGTGCTATTTAACGTTGGCGCATATACGCTAATGATTGTTATCTCATGGCTTTGTGGAAGAAAAATTTTCATATACACGATGCGATCATTAATACCAACGGGTTCTTCTCTAATGTACTAACAGTAATTCCCACGCCTCTCGATATTGTGGACAAAAGTATTGTAACATGACATGGGTATATTGGAAGATGTCGTCAGATATCGAAGATAGAATGACTATTTCCCACAATTTTGAAATCTCATTTAGAGGTGTGGGATCGATGAGAGAAGAAATATTAAAGTTGTTAAAGAAAAATTGGTTGTTATAAAATATATAATTTTCGATTTCCTGCCGCGAATCGGTGGTCTATTATCAATCGACGCTAATGACGTTGAAATTGTTTAAAAAATAATTATTATTACTACTCACTTTTTAAACTATGTAGAAAAAATCAGACTGTATAATTATTACTAGCCACCACTTAACGTTATTAAAACATTTCCAGTCATAGACTATAAAGTATACTTTTAATGCGAACAGAATACTTATAGTAACGAGGAATATTTTGTTGATATAGAACATTGCGATTTCAAAAATAATTATACAATAGATTAAAACTTATCTAGTGTCGTCTCTAAAAAACGATATTTTATTGTGAAATATTACTTTATCATATTTTCGAATCATCACAGAACAACTCTATATCCGGAAAATGAATACTTTACTTAGGAGTTTTTAATTGCTTCATGCGTCAAAATTTATAATTTTTTAGTGTACAGCTGATCTTTTTATCAATTTTTAAACTTTAAATTATTAAAACATAGTACGATTTTAATAAATAGATCGTTAATATAGCGTTCTGTTATGTTGTCGACAAGAAGAATTAGACGACGAAGAAATGAAAAAAATAAAAGAAAGAAAACGATTAAATAAAAAAGTCGTCAAGAAAAAACCAATACTCATAACCTAATTCATGTACTGTAGAATTTAAAACATGTGTATATATATTTTTAAGGCGACAGAATAAATTCATTGATTGAACTACTTGGTGGAAAAAATACTCGATGTCCTCTCGGAATGCTGGTTTCCACATTTCTATTAACTGGGTCGTCCACATCAAATTCACTGAGTTCTCACATTTGGGTACTCAGGAATCGACATGTTTTTAGGCAGATTTGAATCGATCGAGATAGACCATGTACATAGCCATCCCTTTGTCAAAGTATTTTGAATAGAAGTTGTTCATAATGCAGATTTAATAACGCGATGTACACATTTGACTTCATCATTTCCTTTGCGGTTGTATATGGTCATAATGCAATGGCAATATGTAATAATTACAAATAGGCGTGACACCTCTCCTTGAATACGGCAGATGTAAATTGTGCTCTGCAGTCAATTGTGAAGCCAATTGGATAAACACCTTTTAATACAATTAAAATTGAGACTGTTTCAAGCCAGTTTGGCACCCCATTGATCATCGTTAAATATACTGACTGTCATCACACATTGGTAATGGTCCAACAATGTCGCAATGCATGTGTGCGAATCGAATGGTGCCTGAAAAATCCACCTTTTAAAGGTGGAAGTTTAAGTGATTTACTCTCACATAGGATGCCATTGAATCATATTTAATAAATTGGATATCAGTGACTTACTCAAAAATATAAGATAAATGTCAGGTTACCTACCTGATAGTTGCTTTAATTTTGGATCTAGGCAGTACATGCACAAGCAGTTATACGTGGGAATTGATTTGTTAGTTAATAGCTGGGCTAGTGGTAGTGCTAGAAATATTAATCTGGATGATAATATTCGCATAGTCTGTTTCTGCACCCTGTTGACAAAATTGATGATAACAATTTATCACTCTCAGATCAATTATAACTGGTTTTGGATAATTTTGGATAATTTTGGATAATGTCTACACATGCAGGTCAGTTTGAATGCAAGTGGCCAACGTTTTCTATCCTATAAATAAAATTGATATTTACATTTGTCTAGATTTAATTAAAAATTGTATGATTGTAATCATTGGTAAACACAACAATTTTGGGGACAGCTTTCACCCTTTGACCAGTTTAGAATTAGTTATATAGGTTGCAGTGACAAGAGATACAAGATTAGTTATGATTTCTTGAATATTCATCGGAAACATGTACCACTTTTTAAAGACACAGTTAAAAAAAAGAAATTTATATTTTTTTGTATTCCGTACATGTCCAAATGTTATGGTCAATGTACTTTTCCACATTGCAAACTAGAAACAAACCAACAGCAACAATTGAAGATGAAGCGAGGTTTACAGCTGAAACAATAAAGAAGTATGCAATTAAACTAACACCGAAAAGTAAAATGTTAAATAAATTAAGTGCCAAAATTAAATCACTGTTAAAACAACGAAGAATTTTAAAAGTGGACAGGGATAAAAATTTGTTAAACAATAAGAAAGAAAATGAGAAATGATATCAGGAACTTCAACATCCGTCTAGTACAGGAAACTATTGAAAACAATAGGGGTCCGAAAATATTCAGAAAGGCATTGTTCTGCGGAAATAGAATATTAACAAAAATAATAAGTGCTACTAGAAAAGTTGTAACGATCAAACACAAAATGATACAAGAAGTGCTAAACTATTTCACATATAATGGGTATACAAACATACAGACACATACGGTCGTAAATACGAATAAAGAAGTTGCAGATAAAAATATTGAAGAGATTCCTGAAATAATGAAAGATGAAATAAGGAATGCGCTGTAAAGAATAAAAAACAACGAAGCCCTCGAGACAGATGGACTCCTAGAGGAGATCATTAAATATAGTGAAGATACGATGATTACCGCAATTCGCCAACTTTTCAATCAGTATTTGGAAAAAATCAAACGAACAACATGGATGGAAGCAGAAGTAATCCTTATACATAAAAAGGGAGATATGCGCAATACAGACCAATTACTTTACTGTCACAAATGTATAAATTTTTTTCCCGTATAATACTGAATAGAATAACACAACAAATTAATTTCAATCAGCCAAAAGAACAGGCTGGCTTCAGATCAGGATTTAATACGAAGGAACATCTGTTGACAATTACAATGCTAATACAAAACTGTGAAGAGTACAACATAGATTTATACATGGCATTTATAGACTACGAGAAGGCGTTCGACACAGTGGAGATTTGGGTAGTAATGAATTCATTAAATCTAATTTATATCAGTGACAAGTACATACAAATTACAAAAGAACATTTATGGGTCTGCTAAAATGCAGATAAATTTATGGAATAAAGCTGAACAAATAAAACAATAAAAAGAGGTGTTAGATATGGTGTACAAACTGCGCTTTGGCAACGTATTTAAAAAGTTTAATTGGACTACAACCGGTATTAGAATAGACGGTGAATATTTGAATCACCTCAGATTCGCGGGCGATATAGTTCTAGTTGGGAGAAGTGCAGAAGAGCTACAGATGATGATAAGTTTAAAAGTACACTCGAACAAACTATGACTGGAAATAAATTTACGTAAAAAAAAATAAATGCGAGCACAGGAAAAAGTGTACAAACGGCAGTAAAATCGGAACAGATAGAGCAAGTGGATACTTACATATACCTAGGTAAAAAAATCACAAGAAATAAAGACTTGGTAGTGGAAACAAAAGTGACAAGGATAATATCACCATCGTTGGTTCGCTTGGAAAAATACCCATAGTATTCCGCAATAAATAAATACCGATTAATCTGAAACGTAAACTATATAACCAATTATATATTGTTCGGAAACATAACAATATACAAAAACATATTTTAAAAGATAAGATGAGAGAATTATCAAATCATAAAAAGGATCCATAGATACGTGAATAAACACGGTTAGATGAAGCACTGGAGCGGATGGCTATAACAAAATGAAATTAGGCTGACCATAATTGATGGTCAAAGCGGATCTTACAGTGGTGGTCAATGGACAGAAAAAGGAAACTGGGAAGTCCAATGACGAGGTGGCACAAGGTAGCTGAGAAAAATTGGTTGAGGAAAGCGCTGTACAGAAGTGGGTGGAAGACGTTGGAAAATCCAGGAATGGATAGACAAAGGCTTATCGTGATATATATGTAAAATCGTCGTTTAAATAGCCTGACTCATACCTATTGTAGTTATTTTAGAACAAACCTATTATAATATGTGAAATTCAGAAAATATGTTTTTTTTTTTAATATATATATCTTAAAATCCGGCAAAGGAGTGGATCGTGTTTCAAAACGACCTTGCTCCATCCCTATAGAAGTAAAGGAAACAAACTGGGTCGCGTTAAAAAGAGTGATAAAGAATGGGCATTGAAACTGCCTTGTGTTTTTAAACCTATTAGAACTTTAAATAGACAAATATGCTTAGTGAGATACGCGAGCAATTGTTATATTTCGTAAATAACGTTTGTAAAATAAATTACTTCTTTTTAAATTTTACTTACAATTACGTTTACAAACGTGAAATAGATCAGAGTCGGTATTAGGTAACTTCTTCCGTTTTAGCGGTAGTATCGATTGGGTTATTATAAGCATCGTTTTATTTAAAAACTTATTTTAGTATAATAATAAATATAATCGCGTACTTTAAAAAGTATTTTTCGAATAAATTTTTCATAATAATAATTAGGTAATTACAGAGTTGTTTTATTCAAAAAATTATTATTGTTTGAATTTTTATTTTATTTTGGTTGTTGCGTGTTTTGGTTGCTCAATGATTAAGACCGTTTAAAATTCGCTACTGTTGAATAATTTTGTTCAATAAGTTATTTATCAAAAATCACATTTGGATGCTTTTAATCGGTAAACATAAAGTTTTACTGCGAAAGGTAAAATCAATATATTTCTGAATTTAGGAATGGACGCTACCGATTAATGTCGAAAGTAAAATTATAGTCGAAATTTCCAGTTAAGTTCTAGTTTTTCAAAATTCCCATATTTTCACTACTGGAAATTTTTATTAAAATATGATTTCACCGATTTTTATGCTCTTATCATCATATATGCTTGCATATCTTTCACATAAAATTATATGTATTTTCAATTTAATTTACGTATCTCAAAATAGCGTACGTGTGTGTATATATATATTTATGGGTATGTAGCTGTATTTATTAATACAGGCGCACATACGCGGTATTTATGATGCTGTTCAGGGCATCTTCCACTTCGTCCCACAATTAGTGTAGGCCGTGATGACTTGATTATCAACGGTTACTTATTAGTGAAAAAATAGTTTTGTCTTGTTTAAATTGCTGTTGCATATGCGGTAGCAACATTCAACAAACTTTTCACTTGCAAAAAGTAACGTGTATATAATGCCGTTTAGCTTAGATGTTCAATTCGCGAGTAACTGACTTTTAAAATGAATAAAATCTAAATTAAATGTTTTTGATGAAGTTCCTTTAACGTCTCCACTTCAATAAATAATCGATAATCTAATCAACTAGAAATTATTAATTTTCTTCTTTGGTAACCTCTGTTCTTTCTGTTTCTTTCCCCTGCCATTAAATTTCCGCTTGCTTTTATCCTGTCTAGTGTAATGTTTAAAATTACGTTATATATATAACCACATACTTGATAATTTTATATTTTTATACATCGTTTTTTTTTCTTTTATTTTTTTTTTAATTGTATAAAAATTGCAATCTGGCTTACATAGCCAATAAGCAATTTATCTATATGGGTCGTGACAGGATTGGAGATATCATTCATCAATGATACTCCGAGTTACCTCGCCAATCAATCAAACCGATGTGGAAGGTCTAAGGGGGTGTATCGATTAAGTTTATGAACATCGTTACCACTATCTAGTAAGTCAACTGCCAGTCGGTTCGGGTGGTATTCTAATCTGTGCAAGTAATGTTCACTATATGTTTGAATTACCTCTCGCACATATGGTACACCTAGGTCGCGATGCAGGTTGTCATTATGCATGTACCATGGCGCATTTGTTATAATTCTTAATATTTTTGACTGACATCGTTGCATCGTGTTAATATTAGACACCGATGCTGTACCCCAAAGGGATATAACGTAGGTCCACACCGGTCTGATAACTGCGTTATACAGCAATAATTTCGATTTGAGAGGTAACTCGGAATGTCTGCCCAGGAGCCAGTACATCTTTCTCAGTTTTATGTTTATTTCTTTAACCTTCATCTGAATGTGTGTTTTCTACGTCATTCGTCGATCAAGCCACATCCCCAAATACCGAGCTTTACTTTCCTGTGGAATAATACCATCAAGATAAACGGGTGGGCATGTATCGCGTCTATTTGTGAACGTGACATGTACTGACTTCAATGGGTTGACCTTAATTCTCCACTGTCGTGCCCATTTTTTAGGTGATTTAAACCGGTCTGTAATTTTTCCGACACCGCTATCGGATCGTTGTCGCTTGCAAACAATACTGTGTCATCAGCGAATGCTGCAACCTCAATATTAGTTTTAACTGGGAGGTCATGTGTATACAAAAGAAATAGAATTGGACCCAAAACAGAGCCCTGTGGAACGCCAGCCTCAGCACGATAAAATCCAAATACATCGCCGTCGAGTTTAATCTGAAAGAATCTATCTGTTAGATATGAGGCCAATAGCATGTAATATGCATGTGGCAAAGAGCGTTTTATTTTTAGAAGTAACCCCTCGTGCCACACCCGATCGAAGGCCTGACTAACATACAGGAAAGCAGAAGAACAATACTGTTTCCTGTCGAAACAATTATTAATATACTTCTGCACTCTGTGAATTTGCTCTACCGTAGAATGCCCTTGACGAAACCCGAATTGATAGTCTGGAATCGTGCCTTGCAGCGGTTCCCGTAATCGCGAGAGCAGTAACTTCTCAAAGGCTTTCGATAGTATGGGTAGAAGGCTAATTGGTCGATATGAGGATGTTTCGCGATAGGTTTACCTGGTTTATGTATCATTATAATCTGAGCCATTTTCCATTGCGAAGGATAGTAGCCCAATCGAATAACAGCGTTACAGATACTGGTTAGTAATACTATAGCCTTTCGTGGCAAACATTTCAGCATCTTCCCAGTGATTAGATCATACCCAGCAGCTTTATATACTGGTAAGCGACCCGTTATCACTTTCATAATTTCTGCAGGAGAAAATGGTTTGATTGGGCGAGACATTTGAAAGGGAGCAGCCAGTTCTTGTTTTATTTGATTATAGAAAGGCTCTGACCCTGTATCAGGTGGGTGTGGTTTGAACACATTCTTCAGATATAACCCAAAAACTTCCGCCTTATCAAGATTGCTGCGTGCCCATTCGCCACTACTTTTTCGAAGGGGAGGAATCATTTCCTTTGGCCTTTTAAACGATTTGGTGGCTTTCCACAATGAGTGGTCATCATTTTTTGAGTATGTGCTGCACAGGATCGATTTTAAAGTATCATTTTTGTGCTGTTTTAACAAATTGCTTAGCTCATTACCTATTTTGTTGAGAACACTTTTATCGACTGGATTCCTAAATGTCTGCCACAGTTTTCTAATTTTTCTTTTTTTATTAATTTTCTCCTTAATAGCGCGGGGATAGTTAAAATTTCGGCTTGCAGAGTCTTTTGGGGTGCTTAACCATGCTGCTTTCTGTAAAGTCTGATTGAAGTATTCAACTGCTTCGTCAATATTATCCTCCGATTTCAGCGGAACATTGACGGTAATGTTCTCTTCGATCCAGTGTGTGTAAGAATACCAGTCAGTTTTATTAGTATGAAATTTAAAATTAGTATTCTTAATTATAACAAGTTGACTTACCTCTAGTATTACTGGGGAGTGATCTGATGAAGAGTCAAAGGATGTTTCAATATTTGTATATAATTGGCTAATACCTTTGCTAATGAAGAAGTCGAGCAGGTCTGGGATTTTATTTCTATCTGAGGGCCAGTATGTAGGTTGGCCACTAGAAAGTACATGGAATTTAGATTTCGAAATACACTGATATAATTCACGTCCTTTAGGAGTTACTAACCTTGACCCAAGACATGTATGTTTGGAATTATAATCCCCGCCTACAATAAATCTATTTCCTAACGAGTTGAAAAAATCATTAAATTGTGCCTGTGAAATTTTGTGCCTAGGCGGACAATAGATTGATGAGATAGTTAGTATTTTACCAGTGTTTTCTATTAGATTAATCGAAATTGCCTGAATATGAGGGTACTGAAAATTTTTGAATTCATAATGTTTTAAATGACTACTTACTAAGATTGCTGCTCCCCCGCGAGGCTTACCACTTGGATGATCAGCACGATAAAAATTGTATCTATTTAATGTGTAATAATTTTTAGTGGTGAAGTGTGTTTCTGAGAGTAAAACTATGTCTAATTTTTGACTATGGACAAACATCTCAAGCTCGGATTGACGTTTTATCAACCCGTTAATATTCCAAGTAGTTATTCGTATAGAACTCATTTTAAACTAACTAATTTTGGCATGATAGCTGTGAGAACATCCATCAGTCTACTAAACATACTCTCCATGCGATTGAAAGATGTGGTAAACATGATTTCCAACCGCATAAATGACTGCTGTAACGCTGATATAGGATCACATTCGGGATTGTATTCGGCATTACGTACACTATTTTCGATAACATTAGTATGATTATGAATATGTTTAAAATGTTCTCTTTTCTTACTACTTACTGTATTTGCATAAGATATACCAGAAGGATTAAGGCTACGCGTCTGTTGTGCTACTGGTGTCTCAGCATGACCACTCTCCACTTTTCTGGTGTTGTTTGGAAGTTTAGGAAAATCTGATGCAGCATCATTAACAGAGAAGTTCTGCTGCACGTCAGTGTTGTGATTTACTACCAGCGGGTTACTGGGCTGTTTATGCTTCCTTTTGCATATTTCTAAATATACAGCACAGCCTTTATAGTTTGCAGGGTGACTGCCACCGCATAAAGCGCAGGTTGGATCAGTCGCCTTGTTTTTTTTACAAACAGCTGTTAAGTGCTGTTGCCCGCATTTGACGCACCTTGGCGTCTTTTTACAGAAGTTGTGGGAGTGGCCATACTGTTGACAACGTATGCACTGTATTAAACCACGCTTATGCGGTGCTTCCACCTTTATTTTCATGTTTAGCAATGATTTTAACTGAAATATAGTAGTGTTATTTTCTTTAGGTTCTAGATCAATAAAGAAAAGAGGCAGCGGTTCCTTTGTTTTCCTATCGCGAATATTAAACAAGTCCCTAACAATGTGACCTGTATCAGCTAAAGCCAGTTTAATATCATCCTTGTCGACTGACGGATGTAAATTTTTTAAAACCACTCGATACGCTCTTTCCTGCTTTATCTGAAATGTGTGGTACTCAGCCTGGAAGGAGTCTAACATTTTTATAGTTTTTCTGTAATCTTCAATGCTCTCGACTGCGATTTTTATCGTGTTTTTATTTATAATTTTAAATATGCACTTATTCGCACCAATTAGATTATCTAGTTTTTTATTTAATTCTGGGAGATTTACGACATTGCTAACAAATATCGGTGGTGGGCGAATAATAATATTTTCATTTGGTTGGTGGTGAATAGACTGAATTTCATCCTCGACCTCGTTCATCAGATCACTATCTACGTGATTAGCCAGAGCCGAGAACTTATTTTGCGTTGGTATAGGATCGCATTGTTTATTTTTCTTTTTAAAAATTACCGGGCTGGGGTTTTCGCTCCCTTTGCGTTTATAAGTGACAACAGACCAGTTAGAAGGATTTTTTGTAGATTTTGATTCAGAAACACCTTCATTGTTATCGTTAGAAACAACTGAGCTGCCAGCAATCGCGGGATTATTAATAAGAGACGTTTGTGTGTAAGGTGTGGTGTGTAACGCGTATACTTGCGTGTATGGAAATTGACCGACGCTGTAATAGCAATGAGAAGAGGATGGACTCTGTATAGGGTTTGCATTATCAGCTGTTAGTAAGAGCGGGACAGACGAATTGGGAATATTGTTTGTCACATCGACAGCGGCGTCAGATGATAGATACTCAGCCTTTAACGGCGAGGAGGGAGTAAGTTTGGCCGGTTCGTTACTATGTTGCATTATTACGTTCTGCGTATGTGTGTGGGTGTAGAGAGGTTGTGTTGTATGTACTTGCGTAGCTGTTGTCGTCGCCATGATAGAGATAATAACGCACGCGTGTGGGGATGTATGTGTAGGTATGTATGCGTACGTATATAGTTGCGTAAGTATCTAAATATGTATAATAATCGAAGTTGAAATATATACAAATAAATGAGTAATACGAAATAAGTGAATAAATAGAATATTTATGAAATAATAAATAAATAAATAAATGGTTCAATCTCACCACTCTAAGATGTTGGAATACGATGAAATTGAAGCTGAAACAGTAACGAGATTATTTGAATGAACAAAAGTAGATAGGATAAGTAAACGCAGAACGCAACATGACGCGAGAACGATAACGAAAAATTTTATACATCGTGGTACCATATATTTGTTCCACTAATGAAATAACCTTCATTGTGGTTGGTTAATAAGGCGACCGCGTGCATAGTTGTTCATCTGATTCTCTTTCCCCTCATCTACACCCTCCCAAATATAACAGGATTCTACGTATCGATTCTTTATAATGTTTTAATTACTTTGCATTACATGAAATCATCGCATAATAAAATTGGTCGTTATAAAATTAGAAGGTGCAAAGAAATAGCTTGATGAACTGTCTGATAAAACTTTTCGAATAAAAATCTAAATTTCGACCGCCGTAAATCTTAAACACTGCTAACTCTTCAATAGCAAATAGATTGCGACGGTCACCAAATTAGGAGTAGCTTCCAAGAGTGTTTTGTTCACCCGAGGTTAATCACCAATTAAATTTAAACGCTGTAACTTACAATCTTCGTTTTGACACTAAACCGGTATTTCTATAAACATCAAATGCTGGTTTCCTACGGCCATTAAACAATGCACGACGAAGCATCTGCATTATATATGTCTGAAAAGAAAATCTTACACTGTGAACAACAGTGATGCTGGACTATTATATTCTCAGTAGACAAAATAAACGTGTGATATACGTAATATCGCAATATTAATAATTATTTGAACACGAATTCATTTTCAAAGGTAGTAAAACTAGAATAATTAATTAAGGCTATGAAACAAAATAAAATTCAAATACTGGTAAAAGAAACAAAATTTGCAGGTGAAAATATAAGATTCGAAAGGTTACAGAACTTTTAAAGGTACCTCATTTCGGGAGTGCTTTTCCTATCCACAAAGCAATTTTTGAATCATTAAAAAACTTTCACGCGATTAATATGAAACTATCAATTTTAAATTTCTACTGGAGAGATGAAGACTGTACATTAATAAATTGTGATTTGTCAATATAGAAAAAAAACCTTTAAAAGTAAAAAATTTCTTGGAAATCTTAGATCAAGAGATTACTAAAACTCTAACAAGAAATGTGAACGTATAATTAAACAATTATAAACCACGAAAGAATATTCCAAAAGATTGTAAAAATTTTAACAAATGTGAAAGTTCCCAAAGTAGACGTAAATGTACCCTGTAAAAAGTAGAACTTTCGAGACAGACAAAATACAAGAATAAAATCAAACAGCTGATAATAATTAAAATAAAGTTAATACATAAAATCTCTACACCCGAAGGATCAAGAAATCATAAATGGTAGAATCAACAGTGTGGTGAAGCTCTGGATGCGAGTAATAAAACATGGAATCCAAGGAAGAAGCGTAATAATTACACCAATTTAAGAATCAGGCATTCAAAACAACTAAAATAATTAGGATAATAACCTAATTATATCTACCCAAATCCCTATATCTAACATAAGTTCTCCATAAGCACATCGCTCTTTAATCTGCCAAATGTACAATACACTTCTTTACAAATGAATCGAAATATCAATTCTCTCCGTCACTAATCTATTTCGGCTTCCGAGGCCCTGTTCTGTACTCTCGGGAAAATCACTATCCTTAAGTTGAACTCTTCTTCTCTGTTCCATCTCTTAAAAAATGACTTTACAGTTTCTTCCAGTGTTCTAATGTTTCTCTATAACTTTTACACCTGGGGATAATGCAATCAGATATTACATCCGTCCAGTGGCGGCTCGTGCATAAGGGCTGCAGGGCTTCAGCCCCACCTACAAAATTACAGTATAATTTTTTTTTCATATTCAAAAATCAATTAAAATTATCCAAAATTTTGAAATTTCGTTTAAAAAAGTAATTTTTTCTCTTTGGATGCTCATTCTAGAACGTTGGTGAGGGCTTATGATGCAGCTCTCGTTGGCACGTTTACGAAATATAAAAAGCGTGGTTCCGCGAGAAAATGATGTTAAAGGCGCATGCGCAGTGGTTTCTTTTTAACCACGTTCGGGCTGCACAAAAACCAGCCCAATACAGCTCTCGTTCACGTGTTTAGGAAACATAAAGTGCGTGGAAACGGAACCGGACGATGGTAAAGGCGCATGCGCAATAGTTCTTTTTTTTTGCCCGTGTTCGGGCTGCACGAAAACCAGCCCAGCCAGTAGACTTGTATTTCAAGATTAATATTCCAACTGCAGAATAAAATGTTGACGCGCGCGTTCTTCTATTATTGTTGCTCATTTGCTTATGATTATATACTTATGTGCGTTATCGCATAGGTTGGTCGATCGTTATGTTCTGGTGTTCATTGTTATTAAAATTCTTTAGTGATATTTGAATACGTGTTTACTTTTATCTCAAGCATTCCTTGAATAAAGAACTATAAGCCGTTTATCAGTTGTATATAGTTGTGAGGAATACCGGCGTTTGGTAAGATCGTTACATTTTATCTCTATCGTTGTTATTCCGTATCGGTATAGCTGAGTAGCGATTAATGTACGCTCGTGCGTCCACGTTTCCCTATCAGCGTAGTCATTTATATAAAACAGAATTATCGCGTATGTCTGTACTATCATCTAATATCGTTGATCGGATTTCTATTGTTTCGAGTACGACGGTCGTGTCGTTATACATGTATTGTCGTTCGTAAAATTAGTAAACGCCGAGTCATATTATGTCTCAACAAATGGATACGTCGTCGGGTAGCCCCGCGATGTATATTACCCTACAACAATATCAACAGTGGCAGGAGGAGGCGAGAGCATCTAATGCCCAGTTGCAGGCACAAATAAAATCTTTAAAAGAAATGAACCAGAATCTAATAGCTAGGCTTAAGCTGTATGAAGGAAAAGATGTTGCTAGACCACGCACACAAAGTCTTCCTACAATACAGACAGTTAATAACAACATCCGAAGCTAAAATCTTAGAACACAATAGTATAACTGTTAATAACCAAAGTGTGAAAAATAAGGAAACCCCATTATCTGCTAAAAAGATTTTACCACCGAAAGTAACAGTGAGCGGTGTGAAAAATTTTACGATGTTTTATAAGACAGTTGGTGAAAAGCTCGGTAGTGATAACTATATTTATAAAACTATAAGCAATGGTGACGTTGTTGTCTCTGCAAAAACTGCCGATGCGTTTCGTAATATCACCGATCTTATTAAACTAATGAATCGCGAACTTGAACAGAGTAAAAATCATCCTCTTCATGGGATTTCTTATCATACCTACAAACTTAAAACAGACAGAACATTTCGGGTAGTAATTCGGGGCTTCACCCCACTACTGATTTAGATGAGCTGAAAAATGAATTACATAACATGGGACACAATGTTGTAAATATTGTAAACATTTCTAAAATGATAAAATTACGTGATAATGATAATAAAATTACCAGTAGACGTAAGAAAACTTATCCTTTATTTTACGTAGATCTTGAGCCAAAATATAATAATAAAAACGTATACGAAATTACACATCTCGTTTACACTTCAGTTAAAATCGAGGAACCTCACAAAAATTTTGCAATTCCACAATGCAAAAGGTGTCAAAGGTGGAACCATACTAAGCAAGGGTGCTTCCGCCCAGTTAAATGTTTTAAATGCGCTCAGAACCATGAGTCTACGTCTTGTAAGTTAAAAGATCCAACAAAATTCAAATGCGTTAACTGTGGGCTTAATCACACAGCCAACTATTAAGGTTGTCAAGTTTACCGAGATGTTGAAAAACTGCTAAAAAGAAAAAACCCGTCCATTGTGCAACGGGTGCAGCAGAAGAAAACAGACATATCCGGTAAAATACAAAATACTGTAACATACGCTTCGGCGCAGCAAGAGGATATTGATGTTCCAATAACGAGTGAACAGTCAACAACACAATACAAGGAAAATCCACAAAAGAAGAATATGCAACTGACGGAACAGTCATACAAGGACATCATGTCTGCTCTGAATAATTTAACCAAGGAAATCGCCTCCATTTCTAATCGGCTGAGTAAATTGGAAGGGAAGCAGTCTCAGACAGTTACTAATAAACGTAATAAAAATAGAAGAAATGACTGAGAATTCACTTAGAATAATCACGTGGAATGCAAATGGTTTAAGAAATCGTCTTCTTGAATTAGAAACATTTCTTCATTTTCATAAGATCGACATTGCTCTAGTGTCGGAAACACACTTCACAACGAGGAATTGTCCAAAGATTAAAAATTACATTATCTATCACACACCCCATCCTGACGGCGGTGCTCACGGAGGATCAGCTGTAATTATTAAACAACAAATACAGCACTTTCCCGAAAAAGAGTTTTGTGAAGAATATGCGCAGGCAACATCCGTTGCTGTTCAATGGAACGGTACAATAGTCAACATTGCTGCTATATATTTTCCACCTAAACACAAAATAAAAAGAGATAGTTACGAATACTTCCTTAATCATTTTGGTCCGCGATACGTGATAGGTGGCGACTATAATGCTAAGAATGAAGCCTGGGGTTCAAGGTCAGTTCATATTAGAAATGAGAATATGCCACATGTCAAAGGTAAAGAACTCCTACAAGCAGTTCACAGTACTCATAGTACTTGTATTTCTGGAGGTAAGCCTACTTATTGGCCAAGCGATAAACGAAAACGACCTGATTTAATTGATTTTTTCATTGTCAAAGGTATAGCTACTAATTATGTGCTATCAGAAAACATCGAAGATCTCACATCAGATCACTCTCCAGTATTGCTCACTATTAGTTCTACAGTGATACAAAGAACAAAAGAAAGGTGTATGCTCACGAATAGATTCACAGACTGGGGAAACTTCCGTTTTGGAACTTGACCAGCGAGTGAACGTGAAAGTACGTCTGAAAACACCCGACGAAATAGAAAAACAATGCAATAATATGATCAAAGCGATTCGCGAATCTGCCAAAATTGCAACGCCCGAGATTAAAAATAGCAACAATCAGGTGACAACATATCCCCTCGAAGTACGTAAATTAATTATTGAACGAAGACGTGCTAGACGCATTTGGCATCAGTCACACCATCCGCCGGATAAAAACACTTTCAATAGGATAAGCAATAAACTTAATAAGTTAATAAAGGAGATTAAAAGGAAAACATTTAAATCTTATCTAGAGGAGCTTAGTCCATTCGCGGATAGGGACTATTCGCTGTGGAAAGCCACACGAAGAATGAAGCGGCCATGAGTCAGAGTTCCCCCTCTCTTAGATCAAAGAGGGAGCTGGGTCAGGCGCAATTGTGACAAAGCAGAGTTGTTTGCTCAACATTTGTCAAATAACATCGGATATGAGTCCTACAGTGTCGTATAAAAATAATGTGGACTTTGTTTATATTACCCCTTTGGAAATTGCAAAAGAAATTCTGAAGATTAACGCAAAAAAAGCTGCAGGTATCGACGAAATTTCTCCGGCATTGTTAAAAGAATTATCACGTAAAGCAGTGGTACTGTTGACGTACATATTCAACGCGTGTTTACGTCTTGAATATTTTCCGAACTGTTTCAAAATAGCTAACATTATTATGTTGCATAAAAAAGAAAAATCAGCGGAAGAAGTTACTTCATACCGCCCAATTTCACTTCTCCCGGTGTTATCGAAACTGTTCGAAAAATTATTATTAAAGAGACTAAAGACTTTTGTTGATCTCCCTGATCATCAATTTGGCTTTAGAAACCAACATTCCACTATAGACCAAGTTCACAGGGTCACATCTATAATCGAAAAAGCGTTCGAAGAAAGAAAGTATTGTTCCATAGTCTTTCTAGATATATCGCAAGCGTTCGATCGTGTTTGGCACGAAGGGCTAATATTCAAAATGAGTAACATTCTTCCAGGGAACTTTTGTAGACTTCTGGAATCGTATTTGGCTAATCGCCAGTTTCGGGTGGCACACGAAGATGCTGAGTCAAAATTCTACCGTATACAAGCTGGAGTTCCACAAGGCAGCGTTCTTGGACCTATCTTATACCTCTTGTATACGCTAGATTTGTCTACAGATGACGAAACAACAACTGCGACTTTTGCTGATGACACCGCCATACTTTCGGTTAGCGACAGTCAAGCTGAAGCCGCAGCAAAACTTCAACGCGCGCTCAACCGAGTTAGAAACTGGACAGTTACATGGAAGATCAAGCTGAATGAAGCTAAATCTGTCCATGTCGTTTACTCTTATCGCAAAGTCGATGCGCAGCATAAGGTTTATCTGGGTGATCGAGTTGTCCCACAAGCAGAGTCAGCTCGATACCTTGGTATACACTTGGATAAGCGCCTTACGTGGGAAATCCACATCCGATCCAAAATCAAACAGATTAAGGCTAGAACGCGTCAACTGTACTGGCTTATCGGTCGGAATTCTACGTTGGACGTATCGTGTAAGCGTTTACTGTACCAACGTATGGCATTCAGCTATGGGGATGTGCTAAGGCTGCAAATCGTGACAA
Organism: Coronaproctus castanopsis; assembly: GCA_032883995.1. Lineage (NCBI taxonomy): Eukaryota > Metazoa > Arthropoda > Insecta > Hemiptera > Monophlebidae > Coronaproctus > Coronaproctus castanopsis. Next base: position 38,639,586 of record CM065053.1, on the reverse strand, counting down.
GATTCAGACGAGACAAAATGTCATCCTGCGTATGATAGTCGACGCATATCGATTTTCGCGTAACGATGATATACACCGCGATCTTCAGATCATGTTCGTTAACGATGTAATCAAGGAGTGCGCTAAGCAGCACGAGAAACGGCTTTCCCATCATGTCAACGTGGAAGCAGTGAAACTTCTCGACACACGATTAGACATTAGACGCCTTAAGCGTAATAAACCGCAAGACCTAGTCTTGTAGGCGATAAACTTTTTTATGGAAGCTTTAGCCAGTGGGCTAACAGCTTCACACTCGTTTGTATCACGTAATAAGATATGTTCTGTGTTATGTGATAAGCTTTATAATATAGTTACTTATTTAACGTTAAGTTAAGATTGTAACAGGTAAATTTAAAAAAAAAAAAAAAAAAATTGCTTATGTTTTATTGATTGAATTAAGGATTTTATTACTTCGATTGTTTTGGTAGAAAGGTTAACTTTAATTATGGCTGGAAATAACGATTTTCGTGAAAGTGAATTGAATTCTGTTTCATGTTTGCTAAATAACAAATTTTCACGGTTATCGTTTGCAGAAAAGTGTAACGTTAAGGCTTGTGGGAGGCCGACTCCGCAATTGAATATTATACAAACATCATCTAGCCGAAATAATACTTTTGAAAGAAAATTTAAAGCGGAATGTGACTGGCTTTGTGGTTGTGAAATTAAAAACGCTTTCTTTTGTTTTCCTTGTCTATTTTTTGGCGGTGAAATTTCTTGGACTCAAACTGGTGTGGTAGACTTGAAACATTTGAATGAAAAAATCAAGAAACACGAAAATTCAGCACAACATATAAAAAATTCGATAGATTTTTGTATGCTGGGAAAAATTAATATCGCGACACAGGTAAGCGAAGCGTATAAATTAAATATCAGAAAGTTCAATGAAAACGTCAAAAAGAATTTTATCAAAAATTATCGACTGCCTGATATTTTGCGGTAAATTTAAACTTCCACTACGAGGACATAATGAAAAAGCTGATTCCGATAATCCTGGTATTTTTCAAGGACTGTTAAATTTCGCAGGGAAATTGGATGAAAATTTGAAAGTGCATTTTGAAAATTCTACAGTGTTTAAAGCTAACTCTAAAACAATTCAAAATGAATTGTTGGATTGTATGTTAGACATTTGTCGAACTGAAATTTCTAATGAAATTGAACAAGCTCAATTTTTGGCTGTTATGTCCGATGATACGACTGATATCTCTGAGAAAACACAGGAGGTAATTGTTTTTCGTTACGAATTCAATGGAACCATATACGAAAGATTCTGGGGATTTTATAACCCTGAGTCACAAGATGCAGAAGGATTGTCGAAACAGATTTTGGAGCAGTTGAAAATTGTTTTAAAAGATAATACTGGGAAACTAATTGCTCAAACTTATGATGGCGCCGCAGTTATGAGTGGAGCGCGTGGCGGTGTTCAAAAAATAGTAAAAGAAACTTACGCAAATGCCCATTTCATTCATTGCTATGCTCATCAATTAAATTTAGTAATGAGTAAATCAGTTTCAACTAATAGAGAGAAGTACGCATCTTTTTTAGTAGCTTGTCAGGAATTCCAGCATTTTTTTCGCGTTCTTCTCAGAGATTAGCTGAGCTTGAAAATTGTACGTCAAGAAGAATTCCACGTGGTTCCGATACAAGATGGAATTTCAATTCAAGAGTCGTAAATACAGTTTTTGAAAACATTGAACAGCTGAAAGAATGTTTTGAAAATTGCAGAATTCAAATAATACCCAAACAGTTAATGAAGCATCCGGTCTTCTTCGTTTTCTCAATGACAACAACTTTATATTTTGGCTTGGCGTCTCCATCCTATTATGCCACACGTTGATTTACTATACGATGCATTTCAAAATCGCAACATTAATTCTTCCAGCGCTTATTCATCACTGGAAAATTTTTATCGCGCAATTTCTTTAATCAGAGAAACGAATTTCGAAAACTTCGTGTCCACAAATACTGATTCTATGCCCGTATCTCGTAAGAGAAAATGTGATGAAAATCGAAACGCCGCTGTCAAAGAAGTTTTTGACACAATATGTATGCAAGCTAGGGTTACATTCAAATTTACTGGTCATCTATCTGCAGGAAAGTTGCTGTTACAAGAGAAATTTGAAACGTACTGCAGGCAATTTCCTTCTCAAGAATTTAACGAAACTTGCCAGGCATATCCCATGCTAAATAAAAATCGTTTGCAAACTGAACTTTCTGTTCTATACGAAAGAAATTCAGAATTTTCCCTTGCATCGGGAGTTGCGCAACTCCACCAATTGTTTCGAAACACCGGTATTTACAAAACACTCCGCGAAGTATATGTTTTGATGGAAATTTTGTTAACGTCTCCTGTGACAACTGCTGAAGCGGAAAGGTGTTTTTGTTCCTTGAAAAGAATTAAAATATATTTACGGAGTACAATGCTGGAAGACAGAATTTCTGCGCTTGCCATGATAAGTATTGAGAAAACTCTTATCGATACAATTCATAACTTGCACAGCAAGGTAACTGACCGGTTCGCGAAAATGGAAAACCGTCGTATGGACTTCATATATAAATAAATTTTGAAGTAAGTGCTTTGAAATTGCACATTTTTTAAAATTTTCTTAGAATGGCCGATTCTAAATTTTATTTTTGTTTAGAAAATATAGAATTTTAAGTTTTTATGAAATGGTAGCCTAGCTGTATGTTTTTTATTAAAAAAAATTTCAACTAGGTAAAACTTTCAGCCCGTCCGCTTCAAAAACCCACGAGCCGACACTGCATCCGTCTCAACCACGACCTTCTTACTTGATCTCAAATTTCTAAATCTTATAGGAGAGATCCCCAGTCATATCGGTCCCTGTGATAGTGAAGTCATCTACCAAGCAACTCGGGAAGCTTTCTTATCCTATTTATATACTCCCCACCTATTAATGTATTCTTAATCCATTATGACGCTTAAAGCTGAACACAGATCTTCCCTTTTCTTACATATTTTTCATGTCATATTCACAACGTGTTCCACCAGTCTTCAAACCTACGGACTTTTGTTTGGTATCCTTACACACCGGAAACACATGGCCGAAAATGTTTGTCCCAAATTTTAAACCATCGAATAGAACCACTAGACAATTAGTTCGGGGATAACGAGTCCATGTCTCTAATTATGATAAATTTTTCCAGATCACTTAGCAGGTTCCATATAAATATTCGCATTAAAATGATTGTTTAATCAACGTCTCTTACCAACTTATCAATTGATTATTTTATTATGTATATCTGTGTATGTATATATGTATACATATATATATATATATATATATATATATATATATATATATATATATATATATATGTGTGTGTGTTAATATACATAACTGAAAATTTGCGAAACTTCAAGGGTAAAAATGGGACTGTCCTAACATAATAAGTGTACAAGTTTTTAGTTATGCTATGTGTATGTTTTAATTTTATTGTGTTATTTAAACATTAAATATTAATATAACATGTGTTCATAATAAATATCATTGGACAGGGTCGGTTTTTGAATCCACTATAACAAATCTTGAATAGCCGAATAATCAACATTCAGCTTCTTTGACGAAGAATTATGAATTTTGTAAATGTCGGACATGTTCTATTGAAAATTATTTTTAGTTAGTATTATCCTGCGATGAAAGTATATCAGTTATATGTGATTTTTTTTTTAATAAATATTTTTAAATTTGTCGAACACTGTTTTTGTCTAATTGTGCTACTCTGCAATATAACCTTGAATGGTATTTTGTGATATATATATATACATTTTATATATCGATATTGCACCAGTTTTTTTTGTAATAAAAATTAATTCGTGTTTATCGTCGTTTATAATAGACAGTACGTACCAAGGGACATGATAATATGTTGAATAAGTTACATTGCAAGTTAAAGGTGTATGTAATGATCACGTCTTGTATTTCGTGTTTAATTCTCGAGAGATTAGCGATTATTAACTATTATATTAATATGAACATTCTCATCTTCACATTTATTTCGATTCGATATTCGAGTTTATCAGTAAATAGTATATAGTTAATAACAGAATAGCATCCGGCTTGCTTATCAGTAAGCTGGCGTTTGTTCTTTATATCGTAATTACGTCGAAATTCCAGTGTAGAATTCTAGCGGCAAATCTCCGTTATCCGAATAAACAAATGATTGCAACACTCCTAAAACATTTACTTCGAATTATTTCAATAATAATAATTCTAACAAAGAACAAGCAATGAATGTGACAGTAGATATAAATAAATCTACACACGTTTATGCTCCTCTTCCAACATGTTTACTTTCAGAGCAGATAGCGGACTTCATAAAACATACCGGCCATAAGTAGCAAAAAGTTGCTAATAGAAAAAAAAGGAGTTTTTACGAGGAGCGTCTCTTCCGATAAAATTGAGAAAAAAGTAATCAAGCGAAATCATAACAAGTATAGACCCTCTAGCAATTTGTGAGGGTAAAGACGGAGAAAACTCTAAAAATAGAGAGAATAATAATATCTAAGAAAACTACATCTGATAACAATTTATAGAGTTGTCTATAGAAAAAAAAAAAGTACTATATGATATCGATCGAGTATTGTCAGATATATGCTGTAGAGCTTTATCTGGTAGTAGAGTTGACATAAAAGCGAATCAAATCGAAAGTAACTAACTAAATATTTGAAAGATGAAAACATAGCGCGCGAATCAACGAAAAGTATATATGTAGGTGGTATAGAATTGTAATTAGAAATCGGCATCGACAAGGGACATCATGAGTGTTTTAGAAAAAAGCATGGGCACAGAGTGAGAAACCTTAATAACGTTAGTTGTAGACTACTCTTACCTTTAACATTATTTTTTGTATATTTAGAACCTGAAAAACAAATAATAAAACATGTAAATATCCGAACATTACTCAATATGACAGTACAAATAGAAGCTCCTCATAAAAATAATACCATTCCGACGTGTTTTACATGTCATTAATTTGGCCATACTAGAACATACTGCAATAAATATTTCATTTTTGTATTAAATGCGGCGAACATCACGCGTCAGTAGCATGCAATAAAAATCAAAATCTAACAGTTAAATGTTCTAACTGTTATGGAAAGTGCTAGCTATAGGAGATGCGAAGTATATACAACAACAAACACAAGTGCTAAACAATCTAATTACAAATATTGTAATAAATAAAAAATGAATAACCAAGACAAGTCAATAATTTCATCACTCTGCGTAATAACTTGAAATGCCGCTGGAATTAAACAACATGTTCATGAAGTGGAAATATTCCTTAATTATAATCATATCGATATAGCTTTAATATCAGAGACACACCTGACACAAAAAAATTACGTGACAGTGTTAGGGTACAAATTGTACTCAATTAACCACACAAGTGAAAAAGGATGAGGCTGAAAAGCAGTGTTCAATAAACAGAATATATTGCGTATTGAACGAAAAAAAATTCGCTATGATTTTTATTCAATCTATAGTAATTTCGATTGAATAAAGTAATGCAAACCTTGCAGCAGCTTATTGTCCACCTAAGCATAAAATTTAGAAAAACCAATTGAGTCGAAATTTTCTCTACGTTCCTTTTTTGGTGCAATGAGTGATAAAAAAAAAAAAAAAAACGAAGAAAGGTAATTCTGCTCAGCAGTTTAGATTGAAGAATTATGATCGAGAAACAAAAATCTGTTCGTATTATTTATACATTACGACTTTATAATTATTATCCGTTATATCTAGAACGATTCCCTCAAAAGGACAGTGCAAAATATCTGGGTATGCATTTGGACTTTCGACTGAACTGGAAAACGCATTTATAGATGAAAAAAGAACAAGTTACAAATGGCGGCAAATGTATTTGTTAATTGGTCGACAAGCTCAGTCTATATAATAAAAGAGTTCTATATATGCAAATAATTAGACCAACTCGAACGTATGGAATCCAACTGAGGGGGTGTGTGAAAAATTAAATAGGTTAATTATCCAACGGATACAAAACAAAATGTCTATAACTGACGGATAATTGTACCAACGAAATTAAGATATCCATTCGAAAATCTCACTTATTTATAAAACAATACGGCACTTCACTAACACACACATGGGTTTTGTTCGCTTAACATCTGATTTACTAACGAGTTGCCCAGTAGAGCAACAGCTAAAGTATTTTTGTAATGACAGAGTTTATCGCCATATTCACTAGCTATTTCTTGTATTTTATCTTTCACGGGTGTAACAGCTAGATCCGTGTACAATGTTAGATTGGTTACATACTACAGGAAGTCTGTGATAGTTCTTAATGCTTTATTTTAGAAACACTGTAGTATCATTACTCTGCTTAGCAGAGCCCTAAAGTTGAAATCGGTGTACATCCATATAGGTTATAGAATTTGATTATACAATAATATCTTGTTCTCCAGTAATAATTCGGATTTGCTTTCGATAAGTTAAAAACTTTATATTTCATTAATTTCGTTTTACTGCTATGTGGTTTTTCCAAGTTAGTTGTATATGGGCTCCTGGATATGTTACTGATTTTTTAACTGGAATTATCTGATTGTTGATATGAATATTTTTGATATTGGAAATGTTTTTATTTGTAAATATTAAGCAGTTTGATTTTTTTACATTGATTTCCATACGTCACCTCAGGAACTATATTGAAAGTGTATTAATTGCTGATTGTAAGTAAAGCAATCCTTCGTGCCTTATATTAAACGCATGTTTAACATCGAGGATAACTGCGTCGCATATATTATTTAAACTTTGAGGACTCTTCAATAATACTGACTATACGATGGACTTGCTCCACAATTCCATGACCAAATCTAAAACAAAATTAGTGTTCCGGTATTAAATTTAATTTTTATTAGTTCCATTCTTTTTTAGTATTAGCTTTTCGCATTCTTTAGAAAGTACTGGAAGCAGAGAGACTGGTCGGTATAATGTCAGTTCCTCTGCTGGTTTTCCTGCCTTCTTCGCTATAATAATTTGTAAGAATTTCAGTTGGATAGAAAAATATCGTACTTAAAAGTTAATAGAACGAAATGTTAGCGTGATAATTGCTTTAACACCCCGTCTATAATTAAATCGTATTCGGGGGCTCTATTCGGATTCATAGTTGGATTATTGTTTTGATTTCTCCGAGAGACTTAGATTTTAAAAAATTCCTCTGATCTAATTCAACCAGCGTTGTTGATTCTGTTCCAAGATTTGTCTAGAAGACACCAGCTAAATAATTTACAAATTCTTCGGCCTTGCCTACGAGCTCATTTTCTATTTTATTTTCTAATTGCATGTAATTTTTCTAGTTTAGTTGCTTTCCAAAGGAAATAGTCGCATTGAGAAGTGGGTGTGAAGTTACATAAGTAATCACTAAATGTTTTGTTCTGATGATTCTGTAGCAATTGCTTTACTCTCTTAGTTTGGTTATTTAATCTAGTTTTATTCGCCGATGAACTGCGTTTCAGCTGAAAAAATGGACAGCGAAGAAAGCGTTGGTGACAAAGAAAAAAAGCGCCGCAGAAGGACAACTTGCTACGATGAAGTAAGAACTGCTAGAAACGGTCAACTAACACTGCCGATCGTCAAAAATTTCGTTCCGAAATGGCGTACCTAGGAAGTAGAAGTGTATATTTAAATCTGGAACGAATTAGACAGATTATTAACCCGACGCATTTTCGAATAATTGTTGCGAATAAATATAAAACATCTGATATCAATATTAAAAAAAAAAAATTAAGAAATACGCGTTGAACAAGACAAACGAATTACCGTCAATAAAACTGCGATAGCGATTTCAATATATGGAGAAGAATAGTGCATTTGGATCTAGCCTTAACTCGAGCTAGAAACAAGTGACGTCTAAAAACTTTACCGATTTTTGTGAATACCAATAGATATATATATATATATATATATATGCAAATATAAGAAAACTCACTTTTCAGGCTCAGTGTAACATCTATAATTACTAAAACATAATTTCCACGAAGACAAGCGGTGTAGAATAAAAATGGTTTTCTATTAGAAACTGAATAATTTCTAAGACAATGAAATAATGCTCGTTTTTGAACCATGCGCGATGAATTCGAATAACTTTCACTTGAGCGTGGTTACCAAGATAGTACTTACCACGAAAAAATAATATCAAAGCACCGTGAAATAAATCAATTTCAGCGTGACTTTCTTCAAGCTGCCAGTATGAACGTATAAATAAGACTTGGCTTTATCCGCAATTTACTCTCTTGGTTGTCATTCGCCCTAATCCCCTTGTATGTCGTAGAATTATTATTATTATTAATGTTTAAATTAATGTGTCATATACCGAAACTAATGTAAAGCAATTTGTGCACGACTCAAGATCTTCCTCTGCAGCCGATATTGCTTCGTCCGTTTGCCAACAATGTTCTTTTAATCTTTTTCTTATTTTGATTTTTTTTCTTTAAAACTTCCGAACTATCCCATTCTCCCCTTCTGGAAATAATTTACAATTCCTCCTTCTTTTTCTTCTATCTTCATTCTTGACTTTTACGCAACCATTAATTCGCGCATTTTGATTTTTATCAAAAAAGTTGAATATCTTTTTCGTTAGTCATCCCAATGCCACTCTTCGTTTACGCGTGGTATCCGATATCTTTATTCGTTCTTAATTTTAACGTGTCGTTTTTGCGCTTTGGTCCGAGGATTTTTCATACTATCATTTTTTCCTTATTTTCGATCTCATTGACGCTGTTCGATGTATTCACAGCGAAATATTCCGACGCTTAAAGATATTCAGGTCAATATATACATGTTCTATAGTGTATTTTGTATTTCCAAAAAATCGGAGATCTACAGGAAGAGGGAGCATCCGCTGGTGCAGAATGGTGGAACAGCCTATCGAACATATATTCAAGAAATACATGGTGGCGAACCAAAAACGTCTACTGACGATGAGCACTTCTTTTGCACCTGTTAGTTGTGCAGCACTCTCCATATTGAACCAGATTCATCCTCAAAGAATAGATAAATCTCTATCGAAATACAGACACTTTCAATACGGTATATAAAATCCGTACTGGCTAATAAGAAATTTCCCAGCTGGTAAATGACGATGACATTTCTAGGATTAACGTATCATTCTGAAGTGAAACAAAACTAAGACAGGAAAATGTGACGGGTGCTCTAAATACGTTTGCGTAGTGTTAGGAAAAAAGACAGAGCGTGCTGTAAGAGTAGAAGTATGCAACAAAATAACGTCGTGCATAACGGCTGAACCTACAGATTTTTTAAAAAAATATCCAAACGTTTTTGCTCAGTCATTATCCTTTAAGTTTCTCCTCATCTCTTGTAACTAACATTACAGACACAAGAAACTGTCATTTCATTCCGGTCCGCGAAATTTCTGTTTGCACTTAATTACTTAGTCGGTCATTCATCGAGACATCATTATTATCTTCATTCTTCCTCGTCGATCTAAAACACCATCCCCCGTGCTCCCCTAGGGTTGATTGATATCGTTCATCTATTCTTCGTGAAAAATAACCCAACCATTTATCACTGTATACAGATGGCTCTAAATCAAATGGTAATTATTCTGTCGGCTGTGTTTTTGTCATGCCAGATTAGAAATTGTACAAAAATATAAACCATCAAACTGTTCAATACTAAGAGCAGAATAGTTTTGCAATTTTGAAAGCTATTGATATATCATCAATATTTCGTTCTGCAGTCCTATAAGATGTCTGCCACTGTATCATCTCACTTCTCTACGAATGATCGTCGTCTAGTGTTTAGCATTCGTAAAAATATACTGCGTCTCAACTCTCTAACATCATTTTTGTCTCCTGTTGGTTGTTACAAAACGAATACAGAATATTGTTCTGAAAATCTGTTGTGGCACTAAGTGAATGGAAACCAGATTATTTTTTGTCCAAAGTCCGATATTCTCCATTAGTTTGATGTTTCGGTATTAAGTTTATAATTAGTAACATTGAGGAACTAGTGAAAAAAAAGTATGTTCTTTGTAACAATTTAAAGTGCTTACAAAATACGTTGAAACATTAAGGAAAATATTGTTTCACGCTTATGCAGTGATAACAGATATTACTAATAACTTAAGAGTCAATACGGGAGTGATTACCCTACACACAGGAATAATCTATATTATCTACGTATAAACAGGAAATGAGAGAAGGGAAACATATAATAAATTAGAGCGAACGTGTAACTAAAATTTAACTAATTGATAATTAAGTTATAACTTGAATCAACCGTGAAAAGTAAATATTTTTTTGGTTGTGAGCAAAAAATTATACAACATGCTGTTTTCTGAGCAAATTTAATGATCATTACTACTGAGAAAAGTATATCGAAATCTACAACATTTTTTTCTTCTTTATAAATTATTTTATTAAATTTTAGCATTAGTTGTTTTTAATATCCAATTTTAAAAAAAATATCAAATTTGAACTCACTAAGTCTACATTTATATAAGGGAAGGCCTTGAACAGCTTCAAACTTACAAATTAAAAATTGAGATATAAATAAAAATATACCGTATATCAGATTTTAAGACACGTGTTTTCTATCAGCTTCTGTCTACAAATTCCCAAGACTGTTGTTGTTATAAACTAAGTAAAACCTCCGATATGAAAAAATAATTAGTGCGACTATTAATTGATCGTTTTATTCAACGTGCTGCTGATTTTAATACTGATCGTACGAGCATTTTTCATCACTTACATTTATCTATGTTAAAAATTATGAAATAATAAGATAATCAATTTATCCTTATAGTATAGTGTTTATTTTTTACTACTGGCAAACATCTTTTTGAGATTCATTTTACAAATGGACGAATATTATGAGACTTTTATCAAATATTATGTGACTACTATCAAATATTATGTGCATTATAATGTTGCGTATTGGTAAGTATAAAATTACGTACGCTTTTTATCATTGAAAAATAAAATCGTTTTTTTAAAATCGTGATTAATATTTTTCTTACGTGTTGATGTTATAAGTTTATCTTCTGAACGGGGATAATTTGAATAAAAATTTAGCAGTGCCATATGCTGTAGAGGAGAATACAAAATTAGGAGTTGATACATATGCTATAGATATTAAACTTAGGAAAGTATTTTGCTGACAGCAAGTTTTTCTAACATGGGGAACAGTAGCAATAAATAATAATAAGTGTGGTGTAAAGGAGTCGTAGGATTATGTGACCGCCTCTCACCAAATTGAAGTTAGTGACTTAATGACATTAGCTCTATTGGTTTTCATAATAGTGTGTTTCGACACGAGGCCACATTGTAGTTTTTTGGTTAAGAATGATGTCTAAACAGAAATTATATTTTTAAAAAAACATCGAAATACGTTCTCAATTCTACCGCTATAATGAAAAAAAAAAGTAAGGACCGTCTAAGTTAAGATACAATGAGCGAAGTCATTACCCTATGAATAAAGGAGTATGTCATCTGCATAAGACAGGCAATTAGTGTAAGATTTTAATTGAAAAAAAAGGGAGGTTATACGTATACATTAAACAACAGAGGACTTAGCACTGATCCTTGAGGTTAAACAGTATTTTCTAAAATACGACGACTGAGCAAGTCTATAGGAATTGACGTCTTCTACCAGTTTATTTTGCTTCCTATAATTACAAACTGTTTATTGAATTTATTGAAAATACTACATAGAATTTTTAGCGGAAAATTGGTACATTTTTAAAGATCAAAATAAGGAACAACATCCAAACCGGGAGATTAATTTGTTTTGTTATAAAGAACTCTCCATAGTTCTGACAGACTAATATATGATCTGCACATAATTAATCAAATGTAGAGAAAGACACGCCTTGTTAACAAAGTCACGAAATCAAGAGATGTTTTCGATAGAGGATTGTACACTTGATATAGAATTGTAAAAGCGTTTATATTTTTCTGCAAAATGTAAACAATTTTGCAATTCAATAGATTGGAGTGCCTGTATTATTTGCAGAAAGACTGCGTTGATTGACATTTGATATATTCCAATATTCAATTTAAAAAATATATGTATATATATATATATATATATATAATCACTTATTTGCCTTGTCGTGCGACAAATCATATCTCCTAGGTACAAGTCACACTACGAAATTATGAGGATGTGTTTTGAAAACGAAAAAAGAATCCAAACATATGGAAACAAAGTATCGCGGATCCTAACCGAGAGTTGGCTGGCATGTCTCCAACGATAATACACATTCACTTCGACATCGAGTACGTAAATAAAAGAAATTCATACAGCGATAGTCAAACATTTATCCAACCTGTCATAATAATTCGCTGGCATTCGAAATTCTTCAAAAAACGTTTTAATGACAGAAGACCGACAAGTAAAAGGATTATAAACTATATACAAATTCTTTCTAGATTATCTATTCTGCGAGTCTGTTGCTAGACGGATCTGTGATTTTCAAATCGTTCATTCTCTTCGTAACATCTAGTTATGATAAATCACCTTATCAGTTCTAGATTTAAGGCGAAGAAAAGTTCAAAAATATTTACAATAATAGCATCGTTCCGTATTTGGTTTACGAAATAAGAAAATTAAAAAAGAAATAAAAATGTCGAACGTTTTTTAATTAAAAAATTTTTTTTCAGGTCTGTCAAAATCATTTTTTGGACGTCACTAGTACTCAATACGATCGGTTGCCTGCTCGGTATTTTCATTATAATTGTATTCCGTAAGGAAATAATGAAAAAATCGCCCATCTCCCGTATTTTCGTCTGCATATCTCTCAACGATGTTTTACGTAGCGCCCTAATCCTGTTTTTTTGTTTTCTATTCAACAATAACAGTAAGTTTAGCTTTATTCTAATCGCTGCCAATAATTTAGTAAACGGATATTTACACGATGTCAATTTATGGTTAGAATGTCATCTGTCGCTTTGTCGTTACTTAGCGGTCGCCTATCCGCTTCGAATTCGTACGTGGTGCCCTTCCGGAAAAGTTTCGTTCGGAGTAGCAGCCTGTTATTTAATACCGTCAGTTTTTCATTTACCGGCTGCAATCGGCTATTTATCCTATTTTACACCGTTATATGGACTATCGGTACTTTCATCACCCTCCGGCTTTAATACATATTTAATCGTATCAATTAAAACGATACCGTGCGTTTTACTTGGAATATTTTCTATTCTATTATCGAAACACATGTTGCAACAACGACGTAATCGATTAAGACGAAATCAGACGATCGATCGAAGAACGACTTTAGATAATCGGCTTAGTCGAACTACGTTAATAATCGTCTGTTTATCCGTGTTAATCCTAATGACCGAACTTTTGCCGATAATTTGAAAACCTCAATGATTCGTTCATTCTTAACTATTTCTTATTGACAGGACCGTTTATTAATGATCTGTGTTCTATTTGTAAACAGGATTGTACGTCTAAGTTATTCTTTTATGATAAGGTTAAAATACTCATACTTATACCAGTAATCTGCGAAATATTATCATGCTGCCATTTGGCTTTGAAATTTGTCATCTATTACGCGATAAGCGATAATTTTAGGAAAACCGCTAACGATATAATTATCGACTTATTCGTATATATCGGCGAGAAAATGAATACGATTAATAATCGATTGCGTCATCGATCGCGCGTATATCGCGTTAATACTCCACCGACGTTTGAATTGTAATACTTTCGAAGTGTGAGGATGATAACAAATCGTTACTTTCGATTTTGGTTTATCGAACAATTCCAATCGCAGTGTAACAAACACACGTTCGGAATGTGCGCATTGTAAAGTTCGAGCTGGAAACTAAATGTGTTGCATTAGATAAAATTCCGACAATTTACCGTTAGCTTATAACGTGCTGTTTTATAAGTCAACATTATTATTTCGTGTCAAACTATATACAATTATAAATAGAATTCAAAAGAACCGCTTTAAATATCGGCATATGCAATTATAAATAAAATTATCTTTCAAGTTTAAATTTCGGCAAAGTCTGAAATTATATTTACATCCAGTCGTGATAGAAATCTCGATCAAATATTAGCAAAAACGGCCTTTGATATTGTCGCGTATTCTGCACAAAATGATACCAATTTGATCGAACTATTATCTAATACCGTTCGAATATACAACTTGTGGTCGGCAGATACAAATAATATCGGCCGCGTACACCAACGTTCATCCGACATCGGTTATAACATCGGCGGTTACTGTTAAGTCATAATCTTTTATTACATCTTATATATATATATATATATATATATATATATGTATATATATACTTATATAATACATATAGATATATATAAAAAATGCATGTACATATATATATATATATATATATATATGTACATATACAATACATATACATAATACAGTCTTATTTCGGTTCATTGCGTAAGTGATAAAGTTTATATACAAAATTAAATAATTTTAGAGGTTAAACTAGAGCATAGATTTCATATGTCCCGACAAAACTGTTGCATGGTGACTGCGGCTTAAACGGATGGTTGTCTGAATTACCCAAGTGTAATGTTAATGACACAATTAACCAGATATATATATATATATATATCATCATCATCATCTAATCTCACTCTATATCCAGTATGTATTTTTCAACCCAATCTTGTCCATGCTTGTGCCGCATATGAGAGACCAATCCTATTCGATGTGTAGTAGTAAAGCTACATAGCTGGCAGGCTACATTTCTATCTGCGCGAGGCTTTCCTTGATATTATTTATTTATATATATATATATATATATATATATATATATATATATATATATATATATATATAACTGGATTTATCTTATAATGATAAACTTTACTGTAATTACTAAATCATTTTATACTTTCAAACTCCACCATACTCAATAAATAATTTATAATTTTAACGCATTTTCATTCATTCGAAACCCGGTCAAAGTGAATTTTATATATATAATTTTTTTTTTAATAATTGGTATACATGAAAATATTTCGATTATTATATAACTATCGCGTTATTAGTTTCTTTAGTACGGATAGGAAAAATCTATTATAGAAAAATATTAGATCATCGTAATTTGTTTGCTGTATGTTTGTGTTAGCATGTAAATATTGTAATAATCAGTTCATGCATCTTTTTAAATCGCTCCTGACTCTTATTAAAAGCTGCAAATTTACTTGACCATAAATGAAGTATTTGTTTACTTTCAAAGACAATTACAAGTTTGAGAAATATTAGCGAGGTATACGTTGAAATTATCATTCTTTTCCTAGTAACAGACGTATTTAACTAAATGATATAATCTATAATTTTTTATATTTAAATGATACTTGGTACGTTTTTCTGTGATAACTTTTAAATTTTTGATAATATTTAATGTTCCGGACGGAATAAATAATTAGCAGTTGCGGTCACTAGCGGTACGAAGTATTCAGATGAATTTAAGGTAATAAGTATAGCTGAGGTATTAAATGTAATTAACGATGATTAAATAAGATTATTGATACTATAATTTCGTTTTATACACGCTACATTACATACCACATTGTAGAACAGGAAATCGTAATGTGTAAAGGAAAAATATCAACTGCTTATACTAACACAATGGTTAAAGTATCGTGTGCGTAAGCTTTTTACATATCTAAATGTCGTATACTAGTTGACTATAAAAAGGAATCAGGCTTAGGTTAAATGGTGTAATACGATTGAAGCGTCAATTTTATAAAAATTCAGACGCAAAAATAATAATGCACTTCTTTTTATTAACACGAATATGTACTGTAAAAATGAACTTTATAACATTATATATAAAAATGGTTTCATTCGGCCCATGGGAAACACGTCGATATTACACTAAACGAGGGCTGCAGTATTATCACAAGGTGTTTAAAACCGACATCTGTCGATAGAATCCGCATTCTTTTGGTATTTCTGTATCTGCATTTTTTTTTTAAGAGGGAGAGATAAATCTTCAATAGGCAATGATATCATAACAAAATTTTTTGTTTTTATTCACGCAGTGCATCCGGAATGTACTGCTGGGGAACCAAAATCAGTATGTGGGATTTTTAAGAACCTCCACCCACTATAGAAAAAAAAAAGGAATTTTTAAATTAAAAACATGCAAAAGATCTCCACACTTCAAATTAACTCTAGCGATGCAAGAATGAATGATAATACATAGTCCCTCCTTCAATCGATTAAAGAAGTTTGCTCATTAATTAACTAATAACGACAAAAAAATTTAAAAAGTAAAAAAATAAATAATGAAGTAAAATATTCTAGCAGAAAAATAAAAAAACAACTTATAGTTTATGAAGGTATTACTCATACCTAAATAATAATAAAAAAAAAAAACAGAAAAGAAATTAATAGACTTCAAATAGCTGCCAGCATTGAAAAGAGCAAACAGGAAACACATATATCAAGCCATTAACAGTAAGACCATAAACCACTCGACATAATATCTGGAAGGAAGAATGGACGAAGAAAAAACCCCAACCATGGATTAAACCTAAGGAACACCTTCCTCCAGTAGCCGAACTAAAATGAGATTTGGAAAAAATTAAGATACAAACAACATGGATGGAAGCAGAAGTAGTCCTTATACATACAAAGGGAAATATGCGCAATCTGAGCAATTACAGACCAATTACTTTACTGTCACAAATGTATAAATTGTTTTCCCGCATGATAATGAATAGAATGACACAACAAATTGATTTCAATCAGCCAAAAGAACAGGCTGGCTTCAGATCAGGATTTAATACGAAAGGAACATCTGCTGACAATTACAATGCTGATACAAAAATATGGTACAACATAGATTTATACATGACATTTATAGACTAAGTGGAGATCTGGGTAGTACTGAATTCACTAAATCTAATTTATATCAGTGACAAGTACATACAAATTATAAACAACATTTATGGACGCAGATAAATTTATGGAATAAAACTAAAAAAATAAAACAATAAAAAGAGGTGTTAGACAAGGTGATACCATCTAACCGAAATTATTTATTTGCGCTTTGGGCACCGTGTTAAAAAACTTGAATCGGCTTACAACCGGTATTAGAATAGACAGTGAATATTTGAATCACCTCAGATTCGCGGACGATATAGTTTAGTGGCCAGAAGTGCAGAAGAGCTACAGATGATGATAACAGGTTTAAATGTACAACCTTTCGTAAGAATTCAGAAGATACCGATATACCAGTTGCAATGCCATATGCTGTAGAGTAGAATACAAATTTAGGAGTTGATACGTAGGCTCTAAATATTAAAGTTAGGCAAGTATTATGCAGACAGCAAATTTTCTAAGATGGGAGCAGTAGCAATCAATAAGAATAAGTGTGGTGTAAAGGAGTCGTAGGATTATGTGACCGCCTCCCACCAGATTGAAGTTAGTGACTTAATGACATAAGCTCTGTTGGTTTTCAGAATAGTGGGTTTGATACGAGGCCACATTGTAGTTTTTGGTTAAGAATGATTCTAAACAGGAATGAAATTTTAAAAAAACGATCGAAATACGTTCTCAATTGTACGGCTTTAATGGAAAAAAAAAAAAGTAAGGACCGTCTCAATTATGGACATGAGTAAAACGAACGAGTTAATAGAGTTCATTAACCTAACAGTAAAGTAGTATGTCATCAGCATAAGACAGGCAATTACTGTGAGATTGTAATTGCAAAAAGACAGGTTATATGAATACATTAAACAAGTGACATAGCACTGATTCTTGGGGTAAACCAGTATAAGCTGTTCTGGTTACAATACCAAATAAGCCTATAGAGAAATGTAATGTTCTATTAATAGATTAATTATATAAAAAATTAAGCTAATAATTTTTGGAACTCGAGTTAAGTAGTGTAAAGTAGTTATATGTATATTATAATAAGCTGATTCGGTGTCAATATGAAGAGCAGATATCAACAGTCAGTAAGTTCATACGCTGTCCATTGCGTCATAGCCAGGACGGAATAAATAAAACGCTCTTAGACGCTTATTGTTTGCGTCCAACACAAGGCGGTTATAGAAACTAAAACTTTTCTGAAACACGGGAACAGAGCAAGCCTATAGGAATTGAAGTCTCCTACAAGTTTATTTTGCTTCCTATAATTACAAACTGTTTATTGAATTTATTGGAAATACTACATAGAATCTATAGTGGAAACTTGGAACATTTTTAAAGATCAAAATAAGGAACAGCATCCAAACCTGGAGATTTATTTGTTTTGCTATAAACAGCTCTCAATAGTTCTGACAGAGTAATACATGATCTGCACATAATTAATCAAATGTAGAGAAGGACACGCCTTGTTAACAAAGTCACGATATAGAATTGTAAAAGCGTTTATATTTTTCTGCCAAATGTAAACAATTTTGCAATTCAATAGATTAGAGTGCCTGTATTATTCGCAGAAAAACTGCGCTGATTGACATTTGATATATTTCAAATATTCAATTAAAAAAATATGTATATGTAATCACTCATTTGCTTTGCCTGCGAAAAATCATATCTTTCAGGTACAAGATTATGGGAATGTGCTTCGAAAATGAAAAAAGAATCGAGACATATCGAAACAAAGTATCGCGGATTGTAACCGGCAGTTGGCTGGTATGTCTCCAACAATAATATTATATATTGACTTCGACATCGAGTACGTAAATAAAAGAAATTCATATAGCGATAGTCAAACATCTATCCAAACTGTCATAATAATTCGCTAGCATTCGAAATCCTTCAGAAAACAATTAACGACAGAAGACAGACAAAGTAATAGGATTATAAAGTATAATAAATTATTTCTAATATTCTGCGAGTCTGCTGCATTTAAAGCGAAAAAAAGTTAAAAATATGTTTACAATAATAGCATCGTTCCATTTGGTGTACGTAATAAACAAATTAAAAAAGAAATAAAAATGTCGAACGTTTTTTTATAAAAAATTCGTTTCGGGTTTTACCACTTCTTTTTGTAGACGACGCTGATACTCAATATGATCGCTGGCCTGTTCGGTATTTCGATTATAATTGTATTCTGTCGCGAAACAATGAATAAATCAGTCATCGCCCGCATTTTCATCTACATATCTGTGAACGATGTTTTACATAGCGCCCTAATAAAACGACCTTTGGTATTAGTCGAGTATTTCTGCACAAAATGATTTCAATTTGATCGAACTATTATCTAGTACCGTCCGAGTATACAACATGTGGTCAACAAATATAAATAATATCGGCCGCGTACAAACGATCATCGGCATCGGTTATAACAGATCATTATAATATATAATATATAAATAATATATGTATAATTTTCCTATTATTTACTTACGTAACAATTATGCAATTCGAATTTTGCGCGTTTATTCCTATATTTGTTATTACGCGATTTTTTATTTACCCGTATAAATTGGATAATCGTTTATCGCGTAAGTGGCGATATTTATACAAGTCCCGATAAAAATGTTTCGTGGTGTCTGCGGCTTAAACGGGCGGTTCTCTGAATTACCGAAGTTTAAAGCTGGAGACACAATTTACCGATACATATGTATATATATATATATATCTAAATAGGCACATGCATGTAATATATAAATCCGACGATTAACTTCTAATTTAAAAATAATTCTAAAGTGTGTAATAATTTTATTTAATCCTATCGCCTCGAAGAATACCGGCGAAAGGGTTAACGGGAATATTTCTATTTTGTTGTCTACTCACGTTACGAATACGCCCGTGTACAATTATTAGATGTTACTCATATTCGTATTTACTTTTCAAGACGTAATGTGCAGTTAGTTTATTTTAATAATATCTCGGATATTAATATTTATTTCGGCAGGAAAGACAATTACGTACGTTGGTAAATTTATTTTAGTATATAATATACGAGACGCAGTTTTTAATAACATTTTTAACATTAAGCTTATTTTCACTATCACTTTTTCGAATAGTTTAACGTTATACAAAAAAAAACTTTTTAATATCATTTTAATAGGATTCCTTATCGATTATTTCGTAATCGATGAAATTATTTAGTATTTATTTATTTATTGCGAATTATATATTTAATTATTTCTCCGTAGTAGGTCGCGAAGTTATTATATTAATTATTATCTCGTCATTAATCGATAATCGATAATACGCTACCGTTTGATTATAAATTTATTTATCGTGTATAAATGAAAACGACTATTTTGATTCTTCAAATTTCTCGATTAGACGACGTCTTTCCGTAAATCCTGTCGCGCTATCGACCAATTTATAATATTCGATGGATCGAGATTAAAGTTTATTGAAAATTTATAATTTAGATTAATTAATATTTATTTCATATATATTCTCAATACGTCGTTGTATAGCAAAGTTTTTGCAAATTATTTTAAAACATATATATTGCAGATTTGTTTTTCTGAGTGGCGATATTTCAACAGCACCTAGAGAGTCTGTTCAGATTAATAATGCACAATTAGTGTTAGAAATATGCTGTATAATTCGCACGAGAGCGCACTGAACGTTGACGCAAGATGAACACGTATCGTAAAATTTTCATGGAACAAAGCGCATACGCAATTATCGTCTTTTTAAGCATTGCAAATTATTAAAAAATCGATTTATTTTATATTTATTATTGTTGGATTTATCGAGAGTATAAACTATGTATGAACTATTTATTTCAGTTAGCGTTTGTATACATAATAGACTGCATGTGAATACTATAGAATATTATTACTATGTACATATTTTATTTTTGTTATTAATGTAATTCGAATATATTTTAAAGAATATATTCCATGAAGAAAAGTATTCACGAATATATATATATATATATATATATATATATATATATATATATATACACGGATAACCACACACATACACTGACTCTGAAGCATCGCAATGAAGATTCTTATGCGGGTGATATGATAAAATTTTTTTTTTGGTCCCCAGTTCGTAAAATACGATGGTGTAAATTTATTTATAACTGTGATACATGTAATTTATAAATAGTTTGCATTTTACATATTTATTCAAATGCACTAATACTTGTATAAATAATCTTTGAATAAACCGCGTCCGATGTGTAAATATAACGTTGTTTAGTCGGCTGTCTATTCTGGGTAAATATTGTTTCGCTAACCCATTATATTCATCCCATATCGTTTGATATTTTTTAATATAGTGATCATCCGATACTGTTTTAAATTGCTTAATCGTTAACATTTTTTCTCGATGCAAATAGTGTGCATGTTGGTACCTGATATTGATAAATTCGCGCTTTATATATTTAAATTATTCTTTACTAATAAAATATTAATGTTTCTTAATCTCATATATTAATAGTTTAATACCAAACGATGACAATACTTGCCATAATTGTTCTGTACGATTTAGTTAACGCGATGGCAATCATTCTCTGAAAAGTTTTCATTCTGTTTTGAAACCGTTTAACGCTGTCATACAGTATGTTTGGTAAAATCGCTCCCATTTATTTTATAATTGTTATTGTATAGCTTATTAAATAATCTTATAAATTGTTGCTAATTTTGGTTGTAATATAATTGAAATGGTTACAGAATTTTAAGTTATAATCAATTAATACGCTTAAGTATCTGGTTTCTATGACAAATTGTATGTCTAAACTCTATTGCATTAACTTTTTGCATTGTAATTTACTATTTTTTTTTTTTTTTTTTAATGGGGATGCCTTTACAGCTTACCCAACGTGGAACCATAATAATCACTAACTCATATTCTTATGAACTCGGACAACTTCTCGAGAAAAGTCGCTATGTCCGGGAATAAATCTAGATTCTCAACATGCAGAAGGGACATTACATTATAAGGAGGACCACCACGAGATGCGTAAAGTAATTTGAGATACAGTTCAGAACGTAATGCTGTTAATGAAGGACATTCGAAGAACACGTGATCAGGGTTGCAGACTACACGACCAGCATGTAGACGACAATACGGATTATCTCTAAGCTGCATAACGAACAGGCGGTCAGGCAACAAGCAATGCCCAAACCGCAATCTGCTGATAAGCACAATTCCTCTCCGCTTGAAGTTTTTGAAAACGTAGAACCATGGGAACCTAGGGAGAGACGGCTGCAGCTGATAATACGCAGTAAGAGACGACCGCTGTATGCACTCCATATATGTCTGATCCCAGAGCTTTTTATGAACAGACTGTGTAAAGTGAATGACGTCACGAGAAGAAACTGAAGAGAATAAAACACCACTAGAAGAACCCCTTTTAGCTATTGCATCTACCATTTCATTGTCGGGGACTCCTCGATGTCCCGGTACCCACAAGAATGACACAAATATACTGAGGTTTTCGAGCTGATTAAGTTTCAACAAGATGACTGAAATCAATGAATCTGACACCTTCCCTTTGCATTCAATAGCCTTTAAAATACTCTGTGAGTCGGTAACAACGAGATAATTACCTGGAAGATTCGCATCAATTAAGGACGACAAAGAAAGAAATACTGCCACACACTCAGCTGTAAATGAGGAACAGAGATCAGATAATTTGTATGCACTGCTAATATTAAGAGAAGGGATATAAACTGCTGCACCAGTTCCCTGAGATGACTTCGATCCATCTGTATAAACAAGGATATGCGTAGGAAAATTTTCAGCGATAATATTATTAAATGTAGCCCGGATCAGTGGGGGAGGCCAATGGACATAGTTCTCTGGAAAGAAAAATGTTATTTTATTGGCAAAATTGTATGAATAAGGTAACATAAATTGGATGGGTATAGGAATTCGCATAGTCTGCACCTGAAATTCATCCAACCTAGGTAAAACCGAAGCCAGCAGAGGCATTTTGCTGTTTGAAAACCGCCAGTTGGAATAAATGTGGTAGAATAAATTGTATAGCGGAAAGCGATCTATGTACATTCTACCGATCAAGAGCTTTAATGCTAAATAACTCCGTCTCAGCTGTAACGGAGGAATCTTACACTCTGCCAACAATGCCGGTATCGGAGTACTTCTAACTGCACCAATACAGAGCCTCACACACTCATTTTGCACACGATCAAGCTTATTTAACAATGATTCAGCTGCAGATCCATAAAAAACACAACCATACTCCATTTTAGAACGAATTAGCGACTTATAAAGAGTCAACAGTATGAAAGGATCACCACCCCAACGAGTATTGTATAAATTACGTAGAATGTTAACGGCGCGGTTAATAGTTTTTATAAGATGTTCAATATGTGGCCTCCATGTTAAACGCGTATCCAACGTAATACCCAAATATCGTATTGACTTACAAAAGGGAATAACTCCATTTTCTGCTGTGATAGAGAAGTTATTGAGTGTGAGATGTCTGTATGTAAAAACCACTGCCGCACTTTTCAGGGGACTTAGAGTTAACCCCAACTTATAAAGAACTCGTTCAATTAAATCAATATCCATATTAATATTACATACGGCGTCGGAAAATGATGTATTGGAACTAAATACCGCAATGTCATCGGCATAAAGGAGAGTTTTGGAATACAAAGGCACGTGTGCCAGTTCTGAAATATATAAATTAAAAAGCAACGGACTGAGGGAAGAACCCTGAGGAATTCCCCTATATATCACTCGATGGTATCTGGTGGACGATGAACTTATTAAAATGTGGCGTTGCGAAAATAGTCTACTAATGAAATGGCAGCAATGCTCTGGAATGCCTAGGGACAACAGTTTCTGCTGTAAAGTGGGCAAATGTGCGTTGTTAAAGGCGTTCATTATATCGAGGAAAACAGTAATATTGTATTCTTTATTAATGAGACTGTTATATATATTACCAACTAAATCATCCACGCAGTCCAATGTACTGGTGTTATTTCGAAAACCATACATATTAGTTGGAAGGATTTCATTATGCTCTAACCACCAGTTGAGACACGAATCTATAACGGATTCACAAATTTTTCTAAAACAAGAGGCTAATGCAATTGGTCTAAGTGATCCATTTTTCTTAGGCACAGGGACGATAACAAAAATCATCCAAGAACTTGGAATCGATTTAGTTTGCCAAACTTTATTTAAAATGTGAACGAAGATAGTAAAAAAATTTTCCGGCAGCTTTTTTAATACTTCGAAAGAAACACCATCGTATCCTGGCGATGTTGAATCCTTCGTTGATAAAATGTAAGCTACCTCCTTTTCAGTAACTTTTCAGTAAAAGGAGCATCTAAAAAGTGATCCGAGGGGCTACTTTCAGGTATTATAACTTCTTCTAGTTCAGGTACATGAGGTGGAGCCAGTGACTCAACAAATGAATAAAAATTGTCCTCTGACAACTGTCTAACTTTATTATAAGAAGAACTCCTGAACGATTTAGATAATTCCCATACCTTAGAGATAGATGTTTGTCGATTGAATTGCATGCAAAACTGTTGCTACTTCTTCCTTTTTGTAAGTTTAAATTCCCGCTTATCTAAAGCATTAATTTTCCTCCAGTGCAGATAATTTTCAACAGAACTATTTTCCTTATATTGTAAAAAAGCTCTCCTTCTATCACAAGCTGCGCGATGGCAGGAAACTGACCACCAAAGGCTTGAGTTACTTTTCCTTGTTTTCTTATATTCACGCTCCTTTATAGTTGGTGACGATTTTGATAGGGCTTCGCTGATAGCTTCATATAACAACTGGAACTGGATCCTAGGGTCAGTCTCATTGCATATATTTAAATCATGTTTCTGAAGCTGAGCAGAAAACCATTGCCAATTCGTACGAATATAGTTCCACCTTTTTCCTAAGGACTGATCAAAAAATCTGTAACTATCCTGTACCTCATTTATACCTATTTCTATTAATATGGGGCAGTGGTCACTCCCTGAAGTGTCTGGGATAATTTTCCAGCTAGCTATTAGACCAAATGTAGGCGAGCAAAATGTCAAATCTAACGGGTTGGCAACAGTTCCGGGCCTACCAAAATGAGTTGGACTGCCATCGTTCAAGATGCAGCAGTCAACATTCAAAAAGGCTTCATATAACACGTTCCCTAAATAATTATTTGTGGAACTACCCCAGGCTACATTATTCGCATTCCAGTCGCCACCGATAATGAATGGAGTTTTCAATGAATTAAAAATATCTGAGAAAATAGAAATATTTGGACGAGAGGAAGGTTTAACATATATACTATAAATATGAATATAAAAAGACGAATTTATATTAATCTTGGTGCCTATCAATTGTATGAAATTCGAGCTATCCTGCGATAAACTGCAAGGAATAGGAAAGGACGTGATGTGGTCCCGCACTAAAATTGCCACGCCACCATATCCATCCTGTCTATCGTTTCTATAAGTAGTAAAATTTTTATACTCGAATTGTTCAATGGGTTTAAGCCATGTCTCCGATAATAACACTACGTCAGTTTCGTATTCATCAATTAATCTATCAAGGCTGTCACAGTTATTTTTCACACTGCGACAGTTCCACTGTAAAATATTAAGTTTCATTTTATGCTCGACCGTCCCTGGATGACAGGAATAGGTCTATTCGCATAATTGTATGCTCGACCATCCGTAGTTATAAGGGATAGGTCTTTTCGCATATGCAAATTATTATACTGATTATGAGATAACGGAACAAAATATGGCTGACCAGCGAAAGAAAGATTATATACACGTAAGCGTACGTATACATATTTACAATCACACAAACATACACATACACACAGAGATACCCACGCATACATATACACGTACATACTTATACACATATTTACACACATGTCTAAGGAGAACGAAGCATTTGAATTATTGATTCGAGCTTATTCTCCAAATGAGGAATCTGGAATTTTCGTAGTGTGGACAAAAGTGCGGGCACCAAGAGATCGGAAGGAGGATGGGTTAGAACGAAAGATGATTTATTTTGGTTATCAATAGGTTGAGGAACTTTAGGATTTGAAGACAAGGATACATTATTAATTATAGGCTCGGATAATGAGATAACAGCGTCATCCCCTTCTGGTGGATACACTGATCTTGACTTAACGTTTAAGGCTAAATTAGAGTAATAATGATTACCCCAAATTTGACTTCTATCAACAATATTCTTGTTATTTTTCCTATTCCTATTATTATTACTATTACTATTACCATTATAATTACTGATATTATTATTATTATTATTATTACTACTACTGTTACCATTATTGTAGTGGCGACTGGAAGAACCTGAGCCACTGCTATTTCTTCTACGTTTGAAAGAACTGGTCCTTGTACGCAACTCTGGGAAATTTTTGTTATTTGTCACTTCAGCAAATGAAAATGCAGGAGTGACCACAGCCCCCTTACAAATCAACTTAGCTTCAGAGAACGAAACATTTTCTACTGCCATAACTTTCTGTAGCTTGAGTTGTTCCTGATAAACTGGACAGCCGCGATCGAAAGCGGAGTGGTTACCCTTACATCTAGAACAAAACAGAGCTGATGACGAAGTTTCACGATTAATTTGGCAATCCGATGATTTATGATTACCAGAGCTAAACCCGCAAATAGTTTTGCTACGGCAAAGTTTACTAATATGGCCGAATCTAAGGCAATTGTTACACATTTTTGGTCTCCTAATGCTAGGTTCTACTTTACATGAATAATAATCGAAAAAATGAACACAATCGGGTAATAAATTTCCGCAGAACTTTATTTCAATAAGTGGAATAGGAGAAAAGGAACCATCCAGATTTCGTTTATTGAGTCTACGTATGTGATCTATTTTAACACTTGCAGTACAGGATGCGGTAAGTTCCTCGATTGTAAGGTCGATCGGAACGTCCCTTACAATGCCAAAACGAAAGAGTAACGTTTGAGGGATAAAACAATGTATGTTAAGCTCTTTGTGGATACCCTCTGCAAGGAGAAACATATTAGCATGAACCACGGAATTAAATATTAGTCTGACTTGGTTACGACCACTCCTTGTCATACATTTAAGACCTGTAATTTTATTATGAATTAATTTGGCCAACGACATAGGATGAAGGTTGCCAATATTATTATTTATTCCTTCTATCAAAACTATAATTGGTCCCTGAAAATCGTTCGGAAAAATATTAATTGATGCAGGAGATATCGTAACTTGTACTCGAGGATTTATGTTAATATTACATAAAGTATCTTTAACAATTTCAGAATTCGGTTCTACATGAATATTATTTATCGAAATAATTTCGTTGGAACCGACATCTGTTACAATAGCCTCGTTAGAAATATTAAGATTCGGTTTCTTATCTCTAATGTTACACCGATTATTATGCTTATTACCATTAATACCACTACCACTACTAGTACTAATACACACGCTATTATTACCATCAATTTTATTATTACGACTATTATCATTGTTATTATTATTACTATCACTATCAGTATCATTAAAACTACTATTGTTGAACATATTCCCATTATTGCTATGGATAACATTATTATTACTACCACCGTTTTTAACGTTGATATTACGATGTGTATTACCACCGCCACGAACGACGGTGCTTACTTGGGGGGCAGGGGACGTTTCTCCCCTTCCCCTGCCCCCAACTCCAGCTATAGACATTTATCGACTATATGTGTAGTCGATAATTTCTGTTACACACAAGGAACTGTATAAGCCTAAGCCTGCCTCCACAATGACCGAATAAAATAAAATAAACACAAATACGAACACGAGTAGTAAACTACAATACGCGAACTCGTACCGAGCGATACCACTATTGAACAGCGTATAAGTTGATTTCGTATTTTTGATGCTCCAATGAAATATCTATAAATAATTTATAAATTCAATTTCTTTTTTTATACTTAAAGATTTTAATCGCTTGCAGAATATTATGTACGGCCATTTCAGACGATCTGCCTGGTAATGCATCGTGTTGATTTTTATTTATTATATTATTGTTTTCCACAAATTCTTTTAGTCTTTTATGTGTGCATTTTTTCATATACTTTGCTTAAGTTGGATAATAACGCTATAGCTCTATACGACGTAGACAAATTCGCGTTTTTATTTGGTTCTGGAATACTTAATTTCCATACATCAGGATAATAATTAAATTCATAAAGTAGGTTTACAAATTTTGCGATAACATTCGGGAAAAAGTTGTGAAATTTTTAAATAAATTTCTCTATTTTTGAAGCCACTTTGTTTTTCAATCGTTTAATTATTATACCAATTTCATCGTTGCTAAATACAATATTTATTGTAGATGGTAAGTTTTCGCTTTAAAAGGTTTTGTGTCGAGCAATAATTTCGTCATCAATAATTCAACCTTATCTTGTTTCGTGCACACATGGTAATGTTAGTACTCTTGTGGACCTTAATTTGCTCGTTAATATTTTATACTTACGTCCAAAAACGTTTTTATTATCCATAAGTTTTTCAAATTTGCGCTTTTAATCATGAATTTATATTGCTTAAAAGGTTACTTGTAATTGTAAAAATTGTTTTTTTAACTGTATTTTTGCAGCCATGATTTTTTGTACAACTTAATGTTTTTTTCCTTTGCAGAGCAGTATTCGACCAGTATACCTCAGATTTGATGGTAGTATAGAATTAATTAATACTACATCAACATAATCTTGTAATTAGTTAAGCCATCTTCGCTATATTCTTACGATTTACAGTAGTATCAATCATATATATGTGCTTTCTTAAATTTATAGCTAATCTATTGTAGTTAATAGCTTTGATAGCACTATCTCACGTCCTATTTGTAACTACATTTACGTTAAAGGTAACACAGTAATTGTCGCTAGAATTTAATTCATAACTAACTTCCCATTGCTCAATTAATTCTGCTGTATTACTTGTTGCCAATGTTAAATTTATTAAGGTCTTTTGATTTCCTCTCTGAAATGTATACTTATTTTTAACATTTAATTAATTTAAGTCGTGAGTGTGTATTATATTCAATAAAACTTTCCCTCTCTGATTATCTACTGTGTTACATAATAAATTTCCGTAGTTAAGTCTCCCAACAATATAAATTTACTCAAATTTTTGTTCTGTATGTGTATATCAAAGAATTGAAAATAATAAGTAGCTAGGTCATTTGGCGGAATGTACGTTAAAATAATGTTTATATTACAAAAATTTCGACGATTATAATGTTGTAAATATTGTGTACATAAACTATGCTTAGTGGTATTCCTGATCGATAGATTATCGTGAGTTTATTATGTGTAATTTTTTTTACAATTTGTGGGCATGTAATTGCTGTTACACTTGTCGCAAATAAATGTAATGTGGTATATTGTTCAGTATAATTTTACTCAGTAGTATATCTCCAGCTAAACTAGAATGATTAAATATTATTTGTAAAGAAGTGGGACGATACACTTTTCAGACAGTTGACAAATCTGAAAATATTACTATAGGACCGCAGAACGAAATATTGACGATATATGAATTGGTTTCAAATTTGCAAACAACTCTGTTTTCAGTATGGAGCAGCCTGATGGTAGCTTATATTTAAGTACAATTTCTAATCGGGTGTGATAAGAGCAGAGCCGACAAAATTATTACCATTTGATTTAGATCCATCTGTATACACTGTTAAATAGTTGGGCTATTTTTCATGAAGAATAGGTGAGTGATACAAATTAACCAGAACGAAAAATGTTTAGATCGACGAGGTAGAATGCAGATAATAGGAATAATTATGTCTTGTTAAATGACCGACTAAAGAATTAAGTGCAAGTATAAATTTAGCTGAATAGCATAAGAGTTTCTTGCCTCTGTAACGTCAGTTACAAGAGAAAAATATAGTGACTATGCAGAAAAATTTGGAAATTTTAAAAATAATTTATGTGAAAGACAAGGACTTTATAGATGAATGTGCTTGTCCTACTTTGAAGATAATGCCGAAATTTAATAATCAACGACAATTATCGTTTAGTGAAACCCCTGCTAAGGGCACTACCCACAGCAAGAAGCACAAGTGCGACTTGTCAGGTACTAGATGACATCATCTTGGATGATCAGTTTGCGGCCTGTGCTGCTCTACAGTACAAACATCCTCCACTTTCAAGTGGGATCCTATAAAGGCAGCACAGGAGATCTTGGCCAGTTGAATAGGTAAACTTCTGACGGAAGAAATCTGTCTAGCTCTCCTCCAGCACACCAGTAATTTCGTGATACAGACTGAATGCAATTTCTCTGGTTGAATTTGCTCAGTGACAAGAGTTCCTTTGCATATCTGCTCATGCATTCAAAAAGCGACGAAATGTACACACTCATGTATCCCTGAGAAAGAAACGTTCCTTGTAGCATGCAAACGGACCGTGACGCGTTCCGAAACATGTCAACGTTATATATATATATATATATATATATATAAAAGTATTAATGGCGTCACTTGAGTACACTTTGACCTTGAGATGTTGTCTGACAGTCAAATAGTAGGTAAAAATGTTCTCAAGATGAACGCCCATACTACTCCGATTTTTTCACTACATTTCTATTTTTTTAATTTTTGTTCAGTTTTAGCCTATGAAATTGCGATTTTATACTTTTTAAATTTTTTAAACGAAATTTTCCCTCAGGAAGTCACCCAGCATACTTTGACTTTATGTGCTATGGTTGAACATTATAGTTTCCTAGTAAATGATTTTAGTTGTTTGTGTTTTTTTATGGAACTTAACTTTTTGGGCACTTTATATGAGTCGAATGACGATAAGAATTAGTATTTTTGAGGATTGTATGTGAAAAAGTATAAATATAAGTTTGAAATATGTTAGTAATTAGTAAATATTTAGACGCGACGTAGTATCCCTGTGGGAGAACTTAGAGTATAGAAAAAATTAAGTATAATTGTACGTACAGGTAATAATGGAAACAGATAATCAGAATGAGAAAGAATGTGTGAGAGAACCTGCGGTTTCGTGCATAGAGGGCATAACCCGTGTTTGCAATATACTTTTGTGTTAAAACAAATACATTAAGTGTAAATAAGTTATATACGATAGAAAAGTGGCATTATTATAAAATTAAAAATGGCGATAGGACGATTGTGTTTTGTGTAATAGACGATATAAGAATCTGCATCCCGGATATTGAAAGAAGTAAATAAGAAAAATGAAATATGGTTCGAAGACAAACGTCATTTTATATATACGGGTAATGAAGTTAGTTTTAATGGAAATTACGAATACCCCGTATTTACATTTTGTAGCAAAAATGGTAATGAATGAATGCCGATATACGTAAAGAAAATTTAAAAAAAAATATAGATAGAGGTATAGTTTTTTTAAAAAAATGTACTTAAATCTGTTTCGAGTTAAACTTGTAAAATATAGAATTGGTTACATACTCGTAGTTCAATATGAGCGATCTAATAGACAGTTTCGAATATTTCGATTATACACCATCTATAACGGAAAACATAAACAAGTTGCGGACGGAGCTTTCTATAAACATATACAACGAAGCGATCATAACTCCACCGTTTAAAAGTTTGATCGTAATAACTGGGAAAATAACGTTAAAAAACGAAAAAGATGTGGAAATGACGGGTGTTGACACAAAAGCTAACGTAACCAATAAAGGAATGTTACATTTGTTCGATCGTATAGATTATTATTTAGGCGATAACAAA
The DNA here is from genome assembly GCA_032883995.1 of Coronaproctus castanopsis. Lineage (NCBI taxonomy): Eukaryota > Metazoa > Arthropoda > Insecta > Hemiptera > Monophlebidae > Coronaproctus > Coronaproctus castanopsis. The sequence continues at coordinate 38,607,905 of CM065053.1, read as the reverse complement.
GTCGATAGTATAAGAAAACCGGGTATTTCTACCATGATGAAAGGATTAGTATCGTTTGAAAATGATCTAAAGTATAGTAATACCGGTTGGCGTATTACAAATTCTTCGACCAATATTCGAAATGGAAAGGGATATTTTTCAGTACGTATACCCGTGACTACGATAATGGGATTTTTCGAAGATTACAAGAATTTTCTATATCGTATTCCTCAAAAATTCACGTTCTATAGATCGACGATAAACGTAAACATACTAGAAAATATTTCAATGATCGATAAAGACAGATATTCCATTATATTAAAAGACGTAACATGGAGAATGACGCAAATAAAGTTATCGATCGAGCAAAGAAACGCGAGTTAGAAAATAAATTTTAAATAATAAGGACTACGAACTACTATACAGAAGTTGGCTATACCAACGTACAACGATTTCATCTGCGACTGAATTTACTTGAGATATTCCGGTATCGTATTCGAAAACCAAGTACGTACTAATGGGTTTCTAGAAAGAAAACAATATTTCGACTTACGATTTATTAAATTTAGGCAACGTTCAAATTTTATTGAATAATAATGTTTACTCTCCGTGAGAAAGATTGAATTTGAAATATAGCGAAAATAAATGCGCTAATCTGTATCAAATGTTTAAAAAAAAGAATGGATCTTCCCTATGGCAGACCAGATTTACCTTATACTAGATTTTCAGAGTTTTTAAGATTTACATAGAATTTTCTGTTCTAAAAATTAGATTCGATAATAGTAAATACTAAATATGGAGAAAATTTGTATATAATTCCATTATTTCATATTGTGTCAAACAATTTTTCTATATTCATCAAAACTAATTATGTATGTTTACTTAGATTATTACTATCAGTAATTTTGTAGCAAATATTAGCTAGCTGAATTATAGTAATTAGAAAGACTGATTTACTGATAAATATAGCGTATATAAAAAGTTAACGAATAACGAACAAGTTTTTCCATTTTTTTTTTAATATAAATTTTTATATACATTATAATGTTATTTCATTTCATATTTCTGTAATATTTTCAATACACTTACATGTAAAAAAAAGAAATAATTTAAAAAATTAGTCCTAAAAATAAATGAAACCGGAAACTACAATTAGCTTTTGAAAAGACGTGAAATCAAAATTCGATTAGTAACACACATATACAAAGCCACTCACACATATATATGTATTATTATATATCTATGAGATAGTGTATACCCCTAGAGTATAAAACCTTATATAATACCTCTTCATAATATGATAAATAAAAATTTATTTCGTTGATACAAGGACAGATATCAGATAAAACCAGAAATAACGCAGCATATTAGTCTGCTATTATGACGTGAATAGACCAGGATATCTAATAACAGTCGTACATCGCAATACTACATTTCCGTTATAATAAGCATCGTTTGACAGTTTGTCTGCACTACTTCTATTTATCACAAATGTTTAATTTTAGTTGTCATTTTTATATGACATTATTTGAAATATCGATATATATATATATATATATATATATATATATATATATAATAAATATTACATGTATGTATATATATATATATATATATATATATATATATATATATATATATATATAGGGTGAGAGAGAGAGAGAGAGAGAGATACACATATTTGAATATATATCCATGAATATATTTGTATGTATTTTAGAAAGATCGCTCGATACGGTTAATTGATATACGAAATAAAGAATAATATTCAACATTGATGCCGACCTAAAAGCGGACAAAATATTCAATTTATTCAATTATTGGGTGTTGAGGTTCAATTCAACACTTGCTAGCGTAGGAGTCTTAAACATAACATAGGTCATTATATTTTTATTATGATTTACAAAACCTGATTTGAGATGTGCAAACTATTTTCTTTGCATAATAATAATAATAATAATAGTGCTGAAAATCTCCTATGATTGCAAGGTAAGTAAAATGAAAAATGGCGCATGCTCAAGCCACCCGCGGGGTGGATTACAGCCGTCAATCCAGCAGAAGAGAAAAAAGAAGGGGACAAGAGTGTTGGAGATGATCCTAGTTGAAAGTTTTTAAAAAGAAGTCAGTTAGTTGGAGAAAAAAAAGTGAGTAGTTAGAAATAGGTGATAAAAAAAGTCGATACTGTAAGAAAACCGGGTATTTCTAGCACGATGAAAGGATTGGTATCGTTTGAAAATGATCTCTAAAGTATAGTAATACCGGTTGGGGTATTACAAGTTATTCGTCGAATATTCTAAATGAAAAGGAATTTTTTTCAGTATGTATATACGTGACTACGATAATGGGATTTTTCGAAGATTATAAGAATTTTCTATATCATATTCTTAAAAAATTGACGATCTATAGTTCAACGATAAATACTAGAAAAAATTTCAATGACCTATAATGAGAAATATTCCTTTACATTAAGAGACGTAACATGGAGAATGCCTCAAATAAAGTTATCGATCGAACAAGAAACGCGACTTAGAAAAGAAATTTTAAATAATACGGACTACGAACTACTATATTAGAAGTTGGTTATACCAAGGTACAACGATTTCATCGGCGACTGAATTTACTTGGGATATTCCGGTATCGCTATTCAAAACTTTATAAAAGAATCGCCGATTAATATTAAATTAGTATTTAATTGGCGATATAACGTACCGTCGAATGTAACGATTCATTGTGTGTTAATAGTGGACGATAAAGCTATATACAATCCGGTGAACAACAGAATAATTCATTAGGAAAAGTATGTAAATAATAACACTCGTGTATTAGGAAATTCTGGATAATCGGATGTTAGGAAAAAAATATAAGTAACGATAATTGTAAAAAACTTTGGTCTCACGTTGACCTTTGTACGATGCACACGTAGCGACAGATTTAGAAATAGTCCTTCTAAGAACTTTTCGTACGTCATCGATTTCCACGGTTTTAAAAGTATTAAATATACATTTATAATAAAGTAACCGGCGTGTTTGTGTTAAAATCACTTCCTACTATAGAAGGACAGATAAATTTGTTGACCAACAGATATCACAGAGAGTTATTGGAAAGTGAAATCGATGTTTTCGACTTGGATCCATTAGGATGTCTAAACGAGTTAACGTTTTGTTCTTGTCTTAGATAAGTCTTATAATAATAAATTTCAAACACAGTGGAATGAATGGTATTGCTAAAGATTATTTTCCAAATATAGAAAACAGACAAAGCAACACACCTTTTGTACCAAATATTTTTAACGTACAATTCATTACTGGACATGACCCATTTAAAGATTATTTATATAAATATAAAATTGCATACTCTGAAAATTGCGTGACGTGTAACAGTACTGACACTGTTAAGCATATACTTAGCGGCTGTAATCATAGTAACACTGATTTCAGCGATATTAGCACTCTGGTAACCAAACTATTTATACTTTTTAACACTTTCGCGGTTGCTGAAATAAATCGCCGAAAAAAATATGTACATTCAGCATAAACTTATTTATGCAATTAAATCCTAAACATATTTAAATATAATTGCACTTTGTTTTAACTTGTAAACTAATTATATAATCTCAACTAGTTTAAACTTATGTATACAAATTGTTATTATAATATTGTAAAACAGTTTGTTCAGAATTCCATAAACTTAATTGGACGGGTTCTGAACAATCTGTTATTTTTACTGTACTTGTACTTCACTTACACAATATATTTACCACATCGTTTTTACGAATTGGGATAAAAAAAAAAAAAAAAAATTAGGATGTCCAAAGGCTAGGAGTTGAGTAGTTTACTCTAGAACCCGTTATAAGCGTTGTTTTTATAAAAATCACAGTTATTTACCGGACCAAGTGATACGAGTATACATTGCTCGTTGAAACTCGCTATTATGTATAAAGATTGGGTAAATAATTTAATTTAAAATGAGTTTTCAAATATCGTCAAATCACGCGACATCTAATATACGTCGCGAATACTAGCAAGGGATAAAATTAGATCATCCGTACGAAGTTGCTTTAAAAAGTTTTGTACAATAACATTCCAAATATTTCGGAAAATTGTAAATATAACGAGTTAGTAGTAATTGAACCGATAACTAACGAATATCGTAACGTTACCTACGGGTACGTACGAATTGAACGATATAATAGAATTTATTCAACAAAACGAAGAACTTAGGAACGCGGAAATAGCCATTAGGTTAAATGCGAATACGTTAAAAATAAAATTATATTCGGAATGGATTATAGATTTCACAACTGCGAACTAGGATAGGACGTGTACTTAGTTTTAATTAATGTAAACTTATACCGGGAAAAACGCATTATTCAGACGACCGTATAGATATCTTTACTATAAATAACATTAAAATTAGATGTAATTTTAAAAAATGTAATATAACTGACGTAAATTTAAACGATAACACGTACGAATTTTCGCTAAACGTTCAAGTTGGTGAAAAAATTATCGAAAGACCTAATTATTTATCATTTTACCGCGTAAATACGGATGAAATAATTACATATGCGTTACGATAGTTGATCAAAATGAAAAATTTGTCCATTTTATAGATGAAAGCTTAAGTATAATACTACTATTTAAGTCCGTATAACTACGGTTTCCAATGAAGGATTTTTAAAACTCGAAAATAAAGTGTCGATAAATACGATCTGATGTAACATTCCGTTATTGATTACGTCACTTTTTTTATCGACAGCCGTTATTTCAACATTTTTTTCTTCTTTTAACGTTATTTTCCAAGTTACTACGATCAAACTTTTAAACGATCAAGTTATGATCTCTTCGTTTTATATGTTTATAGAAAACTCCGTCCGCAACTTGTTTATGTTTTCCGTTATAGATGGTGTATAAACGAAATATTCGAAACTGTCTATCAGATCGCTCATATTGCACTACGAGTATGTAACAAATTCTATGTTTTACAAGTTTAACTCGAAACAGATTTAAGTACTTTTTTTAAAAAACTATACCTCTATTTATACTTTTTTAAAAATTTTCTTTACTTATATAGGCAATCAATGCATCACCATTTTTGCTACAAAATGTAAATACGGGGTATTCGTAACTTCCGTTCAAACTAACTTCATTACCCGTATATATAAAATAATATTTGTCTTCGAACCATATTTCTTTTTTCTTAATTACTTCTTTCACTATTCCCGATGCAGATTCTTACATCGTCTAATACACTAACCACAATCGTCCTGTCGCCATTTTTACTTTTATAATAATACCACTTTTCTATCGTATATAACTTATTTACACTTAACGTATTTAATTTTTAACAAAAGGTTTATTACAAACACGGTTTATGTCCTCTATGCACCAAACCGCAGGTTCTCTCACACATTCTTTCTCATTCTGATTAACTGTTTCCATTATTACTTATACGTACAATTATACTAAATTTCTACTATATTTGTATCTCTAGGCTGTCCCTGAACAAATATGAACACGAGATACACGTGTATACTATGCTATATCTAAATATTTACTAACTACTATCCCGTTACAAACTTATATTAATACTTTTTCACATACAGTCCCCAAAAATATTAATTCTCATCGTCATATAAAAAGTAACGTTCCATAAAAAGAACCGTACGCTACCTAAATCATTTACTTAACGTTCAAATATAACACAAAGTCAAAGTTAACTCAAGTGCCATATTGAGGGTAAATTGCATTTAATAAAATTTAAAAAAAAAATCCCAATTTAACAGGCTTAAACTTAATAGAGCCACATGTAGTGAAAAAATCTCAGGAGTACGGTCGTTCATCTTGATAACACTTTCACCTACTAGCTGACCTTCAAACAGCACCTCACGGTTAATGTGCTCAAATGACGCACTTACTACTCACATCGAACCGGTACAGTGGTACACTTATCTAGGGTAGGAAATAACTACAGACAGGGGCAAAAATATGCAGAGAGGGTGATACGAAAGAAAATATATCTTATAATACTTTTAATTTCTTTTACCAGTTCCGATGTTTCATCAGAGTTAACCATCTGTCTCATCTACTTGAATCATAACGGCCGAATTACTGAATTTCTCACAGCAATCAACTAACTCTAACCTTATTTCATGGATACGCGAACAATCTTCTAACGATTAATCTTACTATCGCCACTTTTTCTAAGTCTATGTAGCACTCTATTACACTATTTAAAAAAAAATCGTATGTTTGCTTATGACATATAAAAAATGTAAATTCACATTTACACTTTCAGTATATGCTTATTGATGATAATTTGATTTTTTTACATCAAACTTATATCTTGTGGACGGATTTAGTTCGCTTATATTATTCGCACTTTTATTATTCTTTTATATATATATATATATATATATATATATATATATATATATTATGACGATCTAAGACGATGGGGGTACTGATGAAAAAATAAATAATAATAATAATAAAATAAAAATAAAATAAAGTTTCGAATAAGACTAACGTAATATAATATCGGTCAATAACCGAGGTATTTCCATCAGGATAGTTTTAGATCGTCAAAACTGATAAGTTTTAACATAGAAGCAATGAATACAATGATGAAAGCAATAACCTGGAAAATAATAAATATTATTTAATTAAATGCGGATCGCCAGGCTATGCAAGAATAACCGGGGAATAACGGCGGGTAGAACCCGCAGCCGGTAGTCGCGTATTATATACATGTGTGTGTGTGAATAAAAAAAAACTATCGTTCGATATAGATGTACTTTTGTTCTTATCCGTTAAGCTTGTCGATATTTCTAGTCGATATAGATCTTTTACGTCGATGATGGTTGACGACGGTTGATTTTTTCTAGTCTAATAGTAATACTCGTACATCACGAGAAATCGAGATAAATACGAAAAGTTCCTTATTACCTTTAAATTAATGTAAAAGAAAATTATAAATATATTTATCATTCAATAAATAAATATCAAAGAAATCGGAATTTAAAGGAAATTAATTTAAAAAATAATAATTTTCCAAGAAGTAAAGATCATCGAGTACGATCCTACAATGTCGGCAGTCGCGTAGGACATTTCGACAACTTCCGGAGCCAGCAATCGCCAACACCTGTGGTACCACAAGGTCGTACGATTTTTATTATTTGCTTTACGATATATTTTTTTATAATTTTAATATATGTTTTTTTTTCTTTTTATTGTGAATGAAATTGTATTTACGTGTCATAAGTGAGTTATATTGTGAATACTATTTGTGTTAAATTGCCACATACGTGTATAACTGTAAAATAGAATTGCTTAAATTAAATTATATTACTAGTCATTCATTGTTTTTTGAAAATAGTAATACCGGCTGCTGGTTTCACTCGCAGGGTTTCCGGTTAGACATTACGGCATTCACATCTAGTCCCATAATAGTCTTTAAAATTAAATTTTTAATTAATTAAGTAATTACAATTTTTAACGTGCCCTAATAGGCACTGGCGACCGCGATTTTTTTATATTGTTTTAATCCTTATTGCGAAAGCCCTCTAATTCCGAATAGATTGTCTGTCATATAATTCCGTAATTGAATTGTCAGTCAGCGCGAGAAGATTTAAACTCGTGTGTATTAAGTTGGCAGAGAAGGACGAGTTAATAGAGAGAACTATTTCGTAATAAATTAGCGTCCACGACAACGGGATAGCTGTATCTCGAGTAAAAGAGGATAACATTTCGTAATAATATATATAAATTTCTGTGTTCGTACATTCACTCTCACATTTGCAGTCTCATTTATCTCGCCTAATCATAAGTACACTCTTATTTTACCGATTTTTTTATTTTACGCAATTTATGTAGCAGCATTTCGGTCATATGCTATACATTTACACGTTTTCTATTTCTTCTCCATTCATTAAAATTTTTCATAACCTACTTAATTTCCAACACGACAGTTTCATCTCATAATTTTTTTGATTTTTTTGATTTTTCATTTTTCACCTAATCTACTACGTCGAAGTAACGAAATCAGTACGTCGTTACGTTAATCGTTTTGCTAGTCGCTGTTGCGTTTTTTTCGATCGCGAATATTTACCGGTTTCGGTAACGTTCCTAAATGTCAAAATATGGAATACATATACTAATATTGCCTAGTCGTAAAGAATTAAATAAATAAATTACATGTGTAACTATATTCTAGTCGTTACGAGAATAATATTTACGCGATTCAATTACTTTAATTATTAAGAAAACAGCGATCTGGTCACGCGTAATAATAACGGTTACTATGAACACGGATAGCGAATAACGAATACCGTATAATAGTCGAGGAACGGATTATTCAACCGGTAATATCATATCACCTGCATCATCATCATCAGTAGTCGTCACCTTAATTAGGGTATCGTGATTAGTCCGTCGCTGAAGCAATAAGTGTACGTCAATTGTATCTGCCGACAGTCGTACACATTTCACAATTGAAAGTCCTGTCCTTTGTCGGACAACATCTGTCCATCGTTTCGGTACACGTCCCGGTGGTCGTTTACCATTGACAATTCCCGTGATCATCAGCTTCTATAGAAATAATCACAGTAGACATAGGTAAATGTAGTGTAACATCGGTTTATAAACCCCCAAACATATCCTTCAAGTTTGAGAAACCTGTGAATTTACGTCATTTTCAAGCGCGAACAAAAATTATTACATCTTTTTTAAATATGAAAAATCAGAAATGTTTATATAATCAGAAATGTTTATATAACGACATCTTAAAATTTGATATACATATTTCACTAGCCAAACGTAATTTCAATTTTAGATTAATTTACAATAAATTTTATTTATAAAACAGATTTTTGAAAAATTCTTCATTTCCAATACCTGCTAATGATATTTAAACGCTCCTCATATTCGGTATTCAAAAGTAGTGGATCCAGAGATGGGTCTACATTCCAATGGAATCAAATTCGCTTCGCCTTCTGAAACCAGTCAACAATCATCAGTGATCACTATACCTGCAAGACAAAAGGAAGTCGTTTTATTTTCTCGCTTACGTATAAGTCATACCATGCTTGCACACGCTTATTTTCTGCACCATGCTTGCACACGCTTATTTTCTGCAACATGCGAGCCCTCCTCCACTCTGTCATCTTTGTAACACTCAACTAACTATCCTATATATTAATCCTCTGCCGTTTATATATAAATATTCCTAGTTCTACTTCACTAATCCTTCAAAAGATACCCTCTCCTGAAAAAACACTCCTATCTGTCCTTAAGTCATTCAACCTATATAATCTAATCTAAAAACACCTCCTTTCTTCATGCGGCTGACACTTGTTGCAGTACATAGCGCGATATTATATATTATATATATAATATATTTAAAAAAATTTGCAAAAACATGGCTATAGACGACGGATGGGGAATATATATAAAATAGATACTAATTAATCTAAATTATAAATTTTCAATAAACTTAACTTCAACCTTGATCCATCGAATATATTAAAAATTGGCCGACCGCGCGACAGGATTTGGTGCAGACATCGTGTAATCGAGAAATTAAAAAATGAGAAGAGTCGTTTTCATTTGTATACGATAAACCGATTTATAATCAATCAAGAACGTATTATAAATTGGCGATTAACCACGAGATAATAATTAATATAATAACTTCGCGACCTACTACGGAAATAATTAAATATATATTATAATTCAATTTAAATAAATAAATAGTAAACAATTTCACCGATTACTAAATATTCGATAATAATATGAAAGCTTATTAATATGATATGTAAAAGTTATTTTTATATAACTTTAAACTATCGGACGCTAAAAGTGATGATGAAATTAAGCTTAACAATTTCTAAAATTTTAGTTTTGTATATAAAAGAAGCCGCCGAAAATATTTTATAAGATTTTAATTATTATTATTATTTCGATTATTCGATTTATACGATAAATAAAACAAATATACGAATAAACGCGCGTAATTAGAATTACATAATTGTAACTTAGGTAAATAATACGAAAATTACATATATTTATTTATTTATTTATTAGGTGACAAATATAATAAAAGAAAATTATGACCCAACGGCACCGCCCATGTTATAACCATTGCCGATGATCGTTGGTGGACGCGGCGATATTATTTATATTCTATATTCGGACAGTATTAGATAATAGTTCGATCAAATTGAAATCATTTTGTGCAGAAATACTCGACTAATACCAAAGATCGTTTTTGTTATATTAATATTTGATCGAGATTTCTATTAATAACGGATGTGAACGTAATTTGAAATAAATTTAAAGTTTAAATGGTCGACTACGTACTTTTAACTTGTATTTATAATCGCGTACATTTAGACGAAATGATAAAACGCATTTATAGAACCGCGAGTATATTATAAGCTAATGGTAAATTGTCGAAATTTTATGTAATGGAACACATTTAGTTTCCTGTTTGAACTTTAAATTCCGAACGTGTTTTGTACTTTTTACTGCGAATGAAATTGTTCGATAAACCGAAATCAAAATGAAATAATTTGTTATCGTTATCGTTCTCATTTCGAAAGTATTACAATTCAAACGCCGGTGGAGTATTAACGCGATATACGCGCGATCGATGACGCAATAGATTAATAATCGTATTAATTTTCTCGCGGATACGTACGGATAAACTTTTGATTATATCGTTAGCGGTTTTTCTAAAATTATCGCTTATCGCGTAATAGATGAAAAATTTCAAACACATATGAAAGCTCGATGAGATCCCTGATACATACGTAAGTAATTGACCATCGGTAATAAAATGTAATGAACTGAGCACATTATGCAGCATATTATAAAGCAAAAGATATAGAATCGGTGTTTTAAAACTCACGAGGTTTACAAATGTAAACAGAGTTATCGGCAAAATTTCGGTAATTAGGAGTAATACGGCTAAACCGACGATTATTAACGTAGTTCGACTAATTCGATTATCTAAAGTCGTTCTTCGATCGATCGTCTGATTTCGTCTTAATCGATTACGTCGTTGTTTTAGCATGTCGATCGATAATAGAATAGAAAATATTTCGAATAAAACGCACGGTATCGTTTTAATCGATAACATTAAACTAAAATAGACGACGGGCGATAATAATGTCCACGGTTCTTTAATTAATGCAAAAAAGTCGATTGCAAACGATAAATGAAAAACGAACGGTATTAAATAACAGGCTGCTACTCCTAAGGAAACTTTTGCGGAAGGACACCACGTACGAATTCGAAGCGGATAGGCGACCGCTAAGTAACGACAAAGCGACAGGTGACATTCTAACCATAAATTCACATCGCGTAAATAGCCGGGTACCATAAAAATATAAACGTATAACGTATGGAGAAAATTACTCTTTTCGTATGGAAACCAATAAAGGACGATTATGGCGCTACGTAAAACATCATTCACAGATATGCAAACGAAAATGCGGGCAATGGCTGATTTTTTCATTATTTCGCGACGAAATATAATTATGATCCAAATACCGAGCAGAAAAGCGATCATATTGAGCGTACCGAGCGTGTTAAAAAAGAAGTTTCGAACCCTGAAACAAATTTTTAAATTAGAAAACGTTCGATACTTTTATTTATTTATTTTTTTAACGAAACGATGCTATTATTGTAAATATTATTTAAATTGCTTTCTTTTCTTCGCGCTTGAAATTTAGAACTGATAAGGTATCTATCATCAACTAGATGGTATGTAGAAGACTTGAAAATCGCAGATCCGGCTAAAAGCAGACTCGCAGAGTACCTAATTTAGAAAGAATTTATGTATAGTTTATGATCCTTTTGCGTGCGAGTCTTCTGACATTAACTGTCTTTCGAAAAATTTTGAATGCCAGCGGATTATTATGATGTTTAAGTTTGGATAAATCAAACTTATTATACCGAGGACATTCCCTCTCAATGGTTATTAATTAAGGTGCCCTTCAATGTTTATTATTCAGGAGTTACATCCCTTTCAAAAACATAATTTAGACATAAAAATATATAAATAATTTTTTTTTCTTAAAAAAAGAATTTTAATGAAAATGTGTTATTGTATTTATATTTGACGTATAATTTCATAGATTCCTATTTCATAGATTACTATTCCTACATTACTATTCACCAATTTCACGTTTTCTCTAACAAGCTTAATAACTTTTCCCCTACAGATGGGATCGAAAAACTTTCCAAACGAAAAATGTGCGGTATAACGGTCGCTACAATTTTAGCTCATAAAACCGCCGAAAGCCCATTGACCGGTATAGCTGTAAATGGGCACCTAAGTGGGTTGAAAAAACCTGCAGTGTTTTGACCACTGTCGGACTTTTGAGGCTTTTACTAAGTCGACTAACGGCTTTTCAAGGGTGATAACCGTTTTCGCTCATATCGCATAATGGACACGTCAGATGGGCTCAAAGTTGGGCTACAAAATTCACTTTTTTCCACTTAAACGCCTCTTATAAATCAGCTATTCCATGTATCGCCGTCGAACTGGCCTTTTTTGAAAAAAGATTATAATACATCTATAACGTTCGCAGAAGGGTAATTTTTCAAAGGTCGGACCTTTGGGTCGTAGCAAAAATGCAAAGTCGAAATTTGGATTTTGGAAATTCCATTAAATTTCTGGAAAATCGCCTTTTTCTATACTTTTCTTCCAGTTAACCCAACTCGAATTTACTATCGATCGAAAGCCGTCGATATTCCCTATCGAAATAATGTTAGGCGTAATTTCGGCCAAAGGTCAAATTTCAGCCTGCAGCCGAGGTGGAAGTTGACCGTTTTGACATATGCAAAATTCGCTTTTTTCACCTAAATTGCCTTTAAAAAAAAAAACGAGCCCTAACTCGAAAATCGTCTCCAAGGATTTTTACTAGACCCAATAAGCTATCTTTTACCTCTTTTGGTTGATAGTTGTACAATGCACCCAACTTTCCAACTAATTCGAGTTATATAGCGATTTTTACCTTTCGACAAGTGACTGAAAAGTTTCCAGCTTTAAAGCCGCTTTCCTATTCGTATTTCAGCCTCCAGCCGAATAACATTTTTTACCGATACATCGATTAGCTTTAATAGGAACTTCATCTTAAAGCCGGCCGATGTACCGTACCCTGGCTGGAAAAGTTTAAAGTTCGACAGATTCCAGTCTTTTCTCGATTTACAACTTTTCCATCGCCTATAGCTCCGTTCTTATTATACTTATAAAGTTTACGTATATAACCTTTTCTAAAGTACTCTTTAATAGCTTTCTATCGATGTATATACCGTCCCACTCGGACTAAAGCTCGCCTTGGAATTCCAGATTTAAGAGGTTTAGAATTTTGGAATTCAAATTGTAGGCCACATTTCGAAGCTTTTGGGAAAATTTTTTCGCAATTGCCCCAGTTTCAATCGGTATCTATACGTAATACGTACTATATTAAATTCGGGCGATAGTCGGCCGCGGGGCCATTGGGCCAGGAAATGGAGTTGAAAATGGTCGAAATGGAATAGTGCCGATATTTCGATAGGTATTTAAGGTAGTGTGTTCGTCTTTGGTAGTTCAGCTATTTAGGCGGTCCGGATATGGTTAAAATTATAAAATTTTTCAAAATGCTCCCGTAAACCGGTCGTTTAATGGCCGTTAACGAAAATCGGTATATCGCATTTAAATTATTTATAAATTATAATACAAACGCGATCCGGGGGGTAAATTGAAAATTTGATCGTTTGAGGGTCGCCGACAAGGTGGTGAAAAAATGGAAATTTAATTTTTTCGAAAACTCCGCCTATAGAGATTAAACTGCGTGTCATAGCCTATCTAAAGTGTACTTAGTCATTTTTCAATCCGACCGATAGCCTGTGAGGAATAGATGTGGAAAGTTGGGAAATTGGCAACTTTGACCGGCTATTGCGGAGGCTGTATGAACTTTTAAACTATGCCGTTCGTAATATACGTACGAATGTGTAAAATCTATCGTACGAAAAGAAAAAAAACGAAAAAAATTTCAAACTCTGGATTTACAGTTTTAATGCTAATAAGACTATAAAGAAATCGGTTTTAGTCCCTATAAATCGCTTACGTTTAGTCGTACGAAAAAAAAATCGTATTACCTAATTAGATATACGTTCGCTAACCGATTAAACAAAATTGTCGTCGAAATTCGAAAATTTATATAAGGGCGGGTTTGGGGGGTGAGTCATTAAAATTTTGATTTCGGAAAAATTTCGATAGAATCGATTTGGTAGATATTAAAATGACCAATACGAAACAGAAAACCGTTTTCAGTTATTACGGATAGGTGTCGAGCTACGAATTTTCGAAAATCGATGACCTGCCACCTTTGGCGAGGCATAGCAAGCGACATAAACATTTTTAAACGATTCCGATTTTATAAATTGTCATTTATATATATACCATGAAAAAAATTTCAAACCGAACTCAAAAATTTTTGAAACGGGTAGAGACGATGGTATTGCCGTATTTTTATATTAAATACTCGCCGAGAAAATTGGGCTTAAAGGGTTTTTGGGTTTTGGGCCCTTTTTGCGGCCTTTATGATAAATGGGGGGTTTGGGTTGGGCTCAATAGAAAGTAGACGTAGAGATCTATAATTTATGTAATTACGTGAATGTTTTAAAAATTAACCGGTAATGAGAAATCGTGAGTTGAAAATTTCATTTTCGATTTTTAAAAATTCTGCCTGCGATTTTTGGACGGCCGATTCTACAATGCATTTAGCACGGGCCAATGTTAATTATATATCTATATATCTATATATATAGATATATATATATATATATTTATATAGCGAATTTGTTATCGACTATAAATTGCTTACGTTTAGAGATACAAAAAAATTGTTATTACCTAATTCGATCGTTGTAAAGAAACCTATTGAACGGAGTCGTCGTCGAAATTAGAAAATTTATATAAGGGGGTTTTGGGGGGATGAGTCATTAAAATTTTCATTTTAGAAAAATTTTGATAGAATAGATTTCGTAGATATTAAAATGACCAATACGAAACAGAAAACCGTTTTCAGTTATTATGGATAGGTGTCAAGCTACGAATTTTCGAAAATCGATGACCTGCCACCTTTGGCAAGGCATAGCGAGTGGCGTAAACATTTTTAAACGATTCCGACTTTACAAATAGACATTTATATAATAGATATATAGGATAAAGCGAAAAAACATTAAAATACACGTCTAACGATGGTATTGCCATATTTTTATATCAGTCGCCGAGAAAATAGGGCTTAAAGGGTTTTGGGGTTTTGGGCCCTTTTTGCGGCCCCTATGATAGATGGGGGGTTCGAGTTGAGCTCAGTAGAAAGTAGACATCGAGATCTATAATTTATGTCATATTATAAATGTTTTACAAAATTAACTGGAAATGAGAAATTGCGGGTTGAAAATTTCAATTTCGATTTTCAAAAATTTTTCGACCGATTTTTAGTCGGCCAAAACTACACATGGGCAATGTTAATTATATACATATATATATTGCTTTATACACAATACTTTTAGCATAGGCAATGTCATTTATATATCCATATATCGTTATATATATGTATATATATACAATAAGCACAATGTATCAATCATTATAATATATATATATATATATATATCACTGCAGGGATAACTTCATCAAATACAGTCCTATTTTGGCAAACTTTTTTTTGTTTTGTTCGTAGTCATCAAACTATATATCTAATATATATACATCGTCGGTTTCGCGATAATCGTGTGTAGCCAAAAAAATTTGATCGATCTTTTTTATTATAAATATATATATATATATATATATATAAATATTTAATGTTTTGTGGATAACTTCATCAATAATGGAAGGAATTTGGCAAACCTTTTTTTGTTTTGTTCATAGTCATCAAACTATATATCTAATGTATATACATGGACGGTTTGGCGATAATCGTGTAGTAGCCAAAAAACTTTGATCTTTTTCATTTTAAATATATATATATATATATATATATAAAATTATAATTGTTTTGTGGATAACTTTGTCAATAATGGAGGGATTTTTGCAAACCTTTTTTTGTTTTGTTCGTAGTCATCAAAATGTATATCAGATATATATACATCGACGGTTTCGCGATAATCATGTGGTAGCCAAAAACATTTGATCAAACTTTTTCATTATAAATATATATATAAATGTTTTGTGGATAACTTCGTCAGTAATGGAGGGATATTGGCAAACCTTTTTTTGTGTTGTTTGTAATTATCAACATATATATTTAATATATATACATCGACGCTTTCACAATAATCGTGTGGTATCCAAGAAAATAAGATCGATTTTTTTCATTTTAAATATATATATATATATATATATATATATATATATATATATATATATATATATATATTAATATAAATGTTTCGTGGATAACCCAAGAAAATAAGATCGATTTTTTCATTTTATATATATATATATATATATATATATATATATATATATATATATATATATATATATATATATTAATATAAATGTTTCGTGGATAACTTTGTCAATAATTGAGGCATTCTGCAAAATTTTTTTTTTTTTTGTTCCTAATCATCAATATATACATATATATATATATATATATATATATATATATATATATATATATATATATATATATAATAACACACGCATATAAAAATAATGTTTTATAGTTATGGTAGTGGTTTAATTTTCAACAGCAGCAGTGTGACGTCATTTCGACGTTCTATAGCAAAAGTTAATCTTGGGAAGATATTATTTGATCAATCTTTTTTTTTAAATAAAATAAATGAATGTACATTATATATATATATATAAATGTATATATATATATATATATATATAATATACTAGCTGACCCAGCATTTTTTAAAAATCGAAAATGAAATTTTCAACTCGCGATTTCTCGATACCGGTTAATTTTTAAGACATTGATCTAATAACATAGATTATAGATCTCCACGTCTACTTTGTTTTAAGACCAACCCAAACCCTTTAGCTACCATAGAGGCTTCAAAAAGGGCCCAAAACACAAAAACCCTTTAAGCCCGATTTTCTCAGCGATTATTCAATATAAAAATACGGCAATACCATCGTTAGACGCGTCTTTTAATGACACATAACTTTCGTTTAAATAAATTTTCGAAATTTCGAATCGTTCGCGAATTATTGCGAAAAAATAGGAATTTTGAAAAAATCGCAAGGAACCCCTTTTGAAATTTTCGGGTTCGGTTTGAAATTTTTTTTCGCAGTTTTTTCGCTTCATCCTATATATCTTATATATAAATGACTATTTGTAAAGTCGGAATTGTTTAAAAATGTTTACGTCGCTCGCTACGCCTTGCCAAAGGCGGCAGGTCATCGATTTTCAAAAATTCGTAGCTCAACACCTATCGATCGTAACGAAAAACGGCTTTCTGTTTCGTATCGGTCATTTTAATATCTACCAAATCGATTCTATCGAAATTTTTCCAAAATCGAAATTTAAATAATTTACCCCTTCAACCCCTAACCAACCTGAATTTTTTTCCAAATTTTTCTCACTGTAAAAACCATCCTTGAACTTCAACAAACATTTTAAAGAAAAATTGGCCAAGTTGGTCCGGGCATTGTTGAGTTATGCGCTTACAACATTTAAAAAAAAATAAAAAAAATTTAGGGGTGGATTACCCTTAAAATTTAGGGGGATGAAAAATAGATGTTAGCCGATTCTCATAGATACCGGATAAGCACAAAAAATTTCATCAAAATTGGTCAAGCCATTTCGGAGGAGTATGGCAACAAAATTGCGATGGTAAAATAGGGGTTGATTGTAAAGGGTTGAAAATTCAGGGTTATATGTATTTACTAATGCTGTATCATAAAAAAAATTTTAAAAAAAATGTATCTAAAATTGAAAAAAAAAAAAAAATTAGGGGTGGATTACCCTTAACATTTAGGGGGATGAAAAATAGATAAGAACCGATTCTCATAGATACCGGATAAGCACAAAAAATTTCATCAAAATCAGTCAAGCCGTTTCAGAAGAGTATGGCAATGAAAACTGTGACACAAGAATTTTATATATTAGATATATATATATGATTGAACAATATTTTTTAAAAGTTATACTTCAAGCTTCCACTTGTGTAGACCTAAAAGGGCACCACCCCAGGTAGCAAACATAACATGCACCTGCAAAGTTTAAGTTATGCTTTCTCCCTGAAAAATTTTCCTTACTACTGTGTGCAAGTTTTTGCATATCCTGCGGCGCCTGCAATGTTTTAGGTATGCAACAAAAAGCGTTTGGTGTGCGTTTTAGCAGATCAAGTACCGATAGATGGATATTTGTGGATAACTCGGCAAATTTTTGTCAGATTTTGGCAAACCTTTCTTTGTTTTACTCGTATTGAGCCCCCCTCCCATTGATACTGGTCAATGGGTAGCCCCTAGTTCTATTCACTTCTTGAATTTCAGATTTACGTTAGTAGGGAAGTAATATTCGAGGTAGAATATCCATTGTTGACATTTAATCCAAATTATTTTCATCGATTGGTGTTCCATTTCAAGAAAGCCATTGATGATTTCTTGTTTTTCTGATTTTATATTTCCAGTGTTTTTTTTCTTTACTTTGTGATTAATACATTCCCTTTGAAATCAATCACGTTCTCACATTTTTCTGGGAAGCGAATGGTGCAGTTTATCAGTTACCGATTTTATTTTACAGTTTTGTGAGTACGATACTATTCGACTTATTAAAATTAAATAACCTAAAAATGTATATATATATATATATATATATATATATATATATCATCATTGTTGTATTGTTCATTGTCAAACAACATGACTAGCCAGCGTACGTTTATTTTTACATACAAGATGGTTTAGCATTCAATGTACTATTTATATGCGATGCAGATGTGTGTGCATATATGATGTTATATGGAGTGGAGTGCCACTTGCCTTCTCAATGAAAATTAAGAATTAAATAATGATGAAAACTTTCTATGTCGCATGTTGGTTTCGAACCCTGTCGAGTTGACAGTCGATCACTCTAGCAACTAATTGCATATATATTCCAAAAATATTCACATTTAATATATATATATATATATATATATATATATATATATATATATATATATGATTTTTATATGTAAGAAAACAATTTTATTAATGTTATGTATATGGAACATAAAAAAATATTCTTTTGCCCCCTAAAGTTTTTTCAAGCCGGCGCACCCGACATAGGAGATATGATTGACAAGACAAATGACTGATTATCTACTTTTCTTAAAAAATTGAATATTTGAAATACATCAAACGTCAATCAGCGCAATCTTTCTGTAAATAATACACACTCCAATCTATTGAATTGCAAAAGCGTTTACAATTGGCACAAAAATGTAAATGCTATTGCAATTCTATATTAAGTGTAAAATCCTCTATCGACAACATCTCTCGATTTCATTTAACAAGGTGTATTTGATTATTTATGTGTAAATTATGTATTAGTCTGTCAGAACTATGGAGAGATCTTTATAGCAAAACAAGTAAATCTCCAGGTTTGGAAGCTGTTCCTTATTTTGATCTTTAAAAATGTTCCAATTTTACACTAAAGATTCTATTTAGTATTGCAAAATAAGCTGATAGGAGACGTAAATTCCTATAGACCCATCACTGTTGCCTCATGTTTTAGAAACTATTTTCTATAACCGCCTTGTGTTGGATGCAAACAATAAGCTTCCAAGACCATTGGATGTATTATTCCATCCCAGGTACAGCACAATGGACTGTGTATGAGCTTACTACTGATATCTGCTCATCATATTGAAATCCAATCAGCTTATGATAATATACATATACCTACTTTACAAGCACGACTACTTAACATTAGAGTTCCAAAATTATTAGCTTCATTTTTATATAACCTATCTATTAATAGAACATCAAGGATTAGTGCTGAGTCCTTTGTTGTTTAATGTATACATATAACCTCTCTTTTTGCAATTACAATCTCACATTAATTATGCAATAGCAATAACATACTTTACGGTTAGGGTAATGACTTCGCGCATTGTATAACATCTCTTCAATTCACATTAAACTATATTAACTCCTTCCTTTTACTATCTAATTTAAATGTGTCCTTAACTGAGACGGTCCTTGCGGTTTTTTTTTCATTAAATCGGTACAATTGTGAACGTATTTCGATCGTTTTTTAAAAATATCATTCCTGTTTAGACATTATTCTTAACCAAAAACTACAATGTGGCCTTATGTCAAACCGACTATTCTGAAAACGAACAGAGTTTATAAATGTCATCAAGTCACTAACTTCAATTCGGTGGTAGGGGATCACATAATCCTTCGACTCCTTTGCAACACACTTATTCTTATTGATTGAAATATGAATGCTCCCTCTTCCATGCTGCTACTGTGTTCCATCTTAGAAAACTTGCTATCTGAAAAATACTTGACTAAGTTTAATATATTGAGCATATGTATTAACTTCTAAATTTGTATTCTCCTCTACAGCATATGGAATTGCAACTGGCATATCAGTACCTTCTGAATTCTTATGAAAGGTATATACAATAAACTCATTAAATTTACAATAACTGGTGATTTGCTCACCATAAAATTCTCCCTCTCTTTATGTAGCTGTTTAGAATCGCAAATGCATACCGATGATTTTAATTTCTTAATTAAACAAGGTAATTTCCTGATAGTTAACTGCCTTTTCAGGTCAGTTATCTAGTCTAATCATTTGTTACTAGTAACATAAAAGGTTTTACAAGACCGGAATTGAAGGGGAGTTGTTTTACACAGACTCAGATAGATCACGTATACACAAAACAAAGTACAAGTTTTTTACATTTTAAACATAAAAACTTAAATGTTAAAATAGCTGATCATAATATGATAGGCTGCGCGATTCATTTTAATGATACACAAGCAAAAACAAAACCTGAAACACAGAGACATAGTGTTGAAGAAAAACAACTTAGGAACAGGTTGAATATTACTAATTGGAGCAGTAGTACGGACACTGAAAATTCCGCCGAGTTATATAATGAAATAAAAAGGAAATTTGATGAGATCTATAAAGCTTGCCAAAAACGCATAAACAAAAATGGATGTAGAAAAACAGTAGCGATAAAAGAATGGATTACTAAAGATATTATACAAATGATACGACAACGTGATGTTCTTTATAAAAAACATAAAAATAATATACAAAATAAATCGATAAGGAAACGATATACTCAGGAACAAAGTAAATAAACAGATAAGAATACAAAAGGATAAGTTTACCAAGGAGAAATTTAAGCAAACAGGAGGCGATATAAGGAACATGTGGAATAGTGTCGAGGAAATAATCGGAAAGGGGAAACCTCTTGGAATCGATAATACAATAGAGAAGTATACGTGCAAAAAAAGTAGTATTCAAAATGTAATAATAAATTTTAGTAATGAATTTGTACAACGTGTAATGAAAATTGAGCATAAGTGTGACACAACTGCCTTGAAAGAAACAAAATGTGACGTTCATGTCAACATGTACATAACCATGGCAAGAAAAGAACAGATTAAAAAATTAATAGAAAATTCGATAGCAGAAAAGGCAAGTGATGGTATTAGAATTAAAGATATAAAAACTATAAATACTAAACTTTCCAGTACAATGACCTGAATAATAAATAAAATATTAGCCGAAGGTGAAATACCGGAAGAACTAAAAGTATCTTTAATAAGGCCATTTTATAAAAAGGGGAAACACAGACGCAAACTATAGGCCCATTGCTATTGGAAATACCAAAAATTATGGAAAAATATGTAGCAAATTATCTAGTTGGATTTTTAGAAGAAAATAGAATAATAGATGAAAATCAATATGGTTTCCAGAAAAATAAATCTACATCAAAGGCTTTGGAAGATTTTTGTGAAGACATAAAATTGAACTTTGAAATGGGAAATAAAGTAATAGTTACTTATATTGACCTTACTAAAGCATTTGACACAGTAAATCATGGAAAACTGTTAAAAAAATTAGAAGAAATAGGGATCACTGGCAAAGTTAAAAAATGGTTTCAAAGTTATCTGAGTGATAGGAAGGGCACAGTAAGTATTTCGGGAAGACAAGGTCCAAAATTTCAAATAAATATAGGTGTACCTCAAGGTAGCAATATTGCCCCAATTCTATTTATCATATATAAAAATGGGTTGCAAAAACTAATGAAATACAGTAAGATATACGCATTTGCAGACGAGTTTGCTGTAATGACGGTAAATATAAATCTATCAAATGCAGAAGCAAACATGCAGGAAGACTTGATTACAGTTACTAAATGGGCTCACGAAAACAATTTGGTAATAAATACAACGAAAACTAAAAGTATGTTCCTGATGCCCTTGATGGACAGAATAAGATATAAAACCATTTTGTGGATGCATTCAAACGATTGTGCTCAATATATGACAGAGGAAAGTATATGTGTGAAGAAAAATTGCAATAAAATAAAAATAGTAAGAGAATATAAATATCTAGGAGAAATCGTAGATGAAAATTTGAGATGGAGCAAACATACAGCCTTTGTAGAAAACAAATACGTATGACCTTACCTATGCTATATACTCTATGGAATTATGTAAGTAAAGAGACAATTAAGATAGTTTACTATGCATTAGTAGATTCCAGGCTGAGATATGGATTGCTAGCATGGGGTCTAGCAAGTAAATCTTATATAATAAATATAAATCGATTACAGAAAAAATGTTTGAGCCTAATAGCAGGACAAGAAAGTAAAGCCACACTTTACAAATTAATGCGGAAAGAAAATGTTTTAAATGTAAGGGGATTGTGTTTAATGATAAAAATATTGAATTATTTAAACCAATTTAAAATTGTTGATGTGGACAAAAGGGATATTGGGAAATATAACTTAAGAAAAATGCTAAAATATAAGGTACAAATACCGAGAACAAAGTATGGTAATCAGACTAATAAATTTATAATTACACAAACGCTGAATATAATACCTGATGATATATTAAACGAAAAAAATAGCGCGATTTTAAAAGAAAAACTCAAAGAATGGTTACAAGATAATATAATTATAAATAAACTATTAAAAAAAGATATGTAGAATTGAAAATGACGAGAAAGAGGGATAGACAACTCGGATATCAGGGGGCTACTGCAGGAAATAGGTAAAAATGATGGTGTAAATATCTGAAAAATGAGTGAGCCCTATAAATGACTTTTAGAATGAGTGGAATACTGTATTCAATAAGTAAACTGTTAAAATTATGTATTTAGTTGTACATGTATGTATATATATAGACATATAGGTGTGTATATATGTGTACATACATGAACATTGGTGTATAAATATTAATTAGTTAGTTTGATACCTGTCGACAAGCGAAAGCTTGACGGGATGAGGTAAAATATAATTATACACATGTAATTTTTAATCTGAATATATGTAGATGTTTTATAGCGTGTGTGTCAGTTTATATATGTTGTGTGTGTGTGTGGAAATAGTGTTACATACATTTTATGATTTTATAGTGTGTGTGTGTCAGGTAGATGATTTTATAGTGTGTGTGTCAGTTTATATATGTTGTGTGTGTGTGTGGAAATAGTGTTGCATACATTTTATTTATCTGCATGTATGTGCACTAATATGACTGTGTAATTGTAAAAAAATATTCAAATATACGAATTTTAAAAAAAAAAGCTGTGGTTTCCCCATTTACAGCGCTGTATTCTATATACCTCTCCTAATAATCATGGAATCACATCGCTTACCGAACTTTTTCACTGTGTTTGTAATAGAGACATATGCAATTCGTAAAGTCTTGCTTTTACTCTAATGTACTTATTCCACCAGGTTCATTAAGTGTGCTGCACGCTATTCAAAACAAATATCCTACTGTTGAAACGAACATAATTTCTGTACCTACATCACATGAATATCTGTGCCAAATCCAAGTGGATTCTAGCTCATTTCAGACTCAAAGATAATTAAATTTGTGATTATTTAACTAAAATGGGGTCTCTAGAAGCCTGCGGATACTTGCGCTTACTTCTTCATGTACACATTCACTGCCCACAATGCGACACGCGCGTTCTACTATGTTTTATCCATGAGCCAACAACGCGCCTAGCGCGTTTTCAGAAGTATCATTTTTCTCTGTGAATCGCATACTGGGCACGAATCGTACAATAGTGAAACTTACATTGGCATTGAGTAGTAGTCTTGCGTGTGATACGAGTAGGTTGGTTTTTGGTTGCGTGTTTTACTTGTTGTGTTATTCATCTTTTTCCAATTTGTGTTTCAAAAGGTATGTATTACACATTTTTTTAGTTTTAAATATAAAAATAACCTTTATTTT
The DNA here is from genome assembly GCA_032883995.1 of Coronaproctus castanopsis. NCBI lineage: Eukaryota > Metazoa > Arthropoda > Insecta > Hemiptera > Monophlebidae > Coronaproctus > Coronaproctus castanopsis. The sequence continues at coordinate 38,583,482 of CM065053.1, read as the reverse complement.
TATTCTATTTTTATTTGTAATTGTATAAACAACTTAAATATTGCCGCAAAACCAATTTTATTTCATATATATTCACTTTCTTTACTACGACCGCGCCAGGCGCGTTCATGGGCACCTAGTGTTCAGTAAATTCTAAATGGAACCTAATTGTGTTTGTTTCATTTGATATGATCCTGTTTTTTTGCAAAATATAATATATCTGACCCCACATAATCAGGTATTTTGATATATGGAACATGGTTTTTTAAAGTGAACACGTTATACATGTTTTTTCATTTTACAGTGTCTTGAAATTATCAGTTTATGATAACCAACAGGGTATTATTTTGCACAGTATTTTGTGGTGTAATGTAATTTGTTGTCAATTTATGCTATGTTACTATCGCTAAATCATGTTCCATGCTAAAATGAATAAAAAAATTCACACTCATTCTAACTGTTTTGCGGTACTATATATTACAAACATACAAGTGTGTCTAAATCAGATTCAAAATATATAATGTTTTATTAATGCAGGAATATGAATAATCCGGGTACATCTGAAGAGAAACCCCGTCCTAACAAAAGATGTAAAGTAAATAAGACGTTGTCTGATGCAGAATTAGCCGAAATATTGCAGGAGTCCGATGATGAAGAACTTCTACTCAGTGATACTGATAAGGACCCAGATTATATTTACACAAGCGTTTCTGATTCACAGGAAGAATCAGATTCAGAAGAAAATCCACTTGCAAATTTAATACCAACTCTATTGTCTCCTACTGGTATCACCACCACTGTTACCAACATTCCCACAGTGCAGTAACAATATACAAGAATATTTTTAAATAACACTCCACAGAGATCTCACATACCATTTACGAAGATTGCAGGAATGCTACAGTATCCAAGTGGATCAGAAGCAATAAATTATTTCGAGTTGTTAGCAACAAATAAGTTTTTTGAATGGATATGTAGAACATCTAGTGCTCGAGCAATTGAAATATTATGTCAGAGTACCGGTGATCAAGCAAGAATCACTCGTTGGAAAGATATCACAATAAAAACTTTTTTTGCCTTACTTTTTAATATGGAACTATCCATCTGAATCGACTTAACGATTACTAGAAAACTGATTACTTATTCAGTTTACCTACATTCAGAAGGTTCATGAGTAGAAATCGGTTTCTACTGATTCTCAAAGCTTTACGCTTTGAAGACGTTGAACGCCCTCGTACTCAAGTTGGAAAAATTCAGCTATTGTTTGATTATTTCAATAACAAAATGGAAAGCATTTACTACCCTAGAAAGCAGTTATCCCTTGATGAATCATTGGTGCTTTGGTGCGGAAGATTTCACTTTTGGCAATACATAAAAGGTAAAAGACATAAATTTGGTATAAAATTGTATGCTCTCTGTGAACAAATTGACTCTCTTTAAAATTACATATGTACTCTGGATCAGGCGACACACAATTGAAAGGCCCCAATCATACAGAAAAAGTATTTTTTGCTTTAATGCAAAATAAACTGGATGCAGGACATTCAATTTTCATGGATAACTATTATAATAGTATTGACCTAACTGAACGGTTATTGTTGAACCATAATACATATGTTACAGGAACACTAAGAAGTAATAGGAAAGGCGGCATCCCTGATGTTATCCTTTCAAAGAAATTAGCAAGAGGTGAAGTAATAACTCAATACACGTCTGAAGGAATATGTATTACTAAATGGAAGGATCGTAATGAGGTTTTGGCTATTTCCAGTGAATTTACTGGAGAACTAGAAAATGTCACAACAAAACCGGGAAACATTGAACAAAAACCACATTTAATCAACCAGTATAACAATTTATGTCAGGAGTTGATCATGCAGACTAAATGTTATCTTATTATTCGTGTGAACACAAAACCATGGTTTGGTATAAAAAATTGTAATTCATATTTTTCAGATTATGCTGCTCAACTCCTACCATCTCTACAAATCACACAGTACTGATGATAAAAGGACTTATTATGATTTTCGATTATCAGTAATTGGACAACTTCTCGGCTCACCGCCTCCTGATCCATTACCCAAGGTAAAGTTACACCACCTGCCTGAGTATTGTCCCAAGGGGGGAGATGGTAAAGCCAAACGCAGAAGATGTCAAGTTTGCTGGGCCAACAATAAACAAAGAAAAGATTCTGTTTATTACTGTCCACAATGTCCTAATAGACCTGGACTCTGCTTATTACCATGTTTCAGAGTTTTCCACGGATATAACTGAATACATTATTGACAGCGATAACACATATTGTTACACTTAGTTATATATAATATGATTTAATTCATGTAACTAATGTATGCACCTAACACTCTAATTTACTGTATATTTTTTTGTATCTAATAGCTAGTAGGTATTTAAATGGTATAATTATTTTCAGCATAATAAAATGAATTTTTATAACAGCTTTGAGCTTATCTGTTTATTTATTATTAGTACAGAATCAATAAGCACGTGAAAATAATACCTCGAAATAATCACCGCGCCTAGCGCGTTGAAGGGCATTGTGTGGTGAGTTAATTGCAATATGCCCACAACGCGCCTGGCGCGTTTTTTGTATTTCTTTTTTTAAAATAACAAAAATAAACAGGGCGAAGGTATAAGCAAATTTGAACAGGTTCAGTATGGTTTAGAACAGAAAAAAACGTGTCGGCACCCGGAGTACCTCAGAATATTTTTGGTGGGCAGTGAATGTGTTAACAGCTTCAACTAAAACAGATTATTCATTTTTACAGCCATATTCAAACGATGTTGCCTAAATAAAATATTTTAATATTTACCCCTCCACTTTTAACACAACTCTAAAAATTTTTCATATTTTAATTCGTACTAGGTCAGGGGATAATCTGCTTCCTAACCATTTCCACTGGATAAGGTTGGTTAAGTCCAGTACATGCTGTCATTTTTACAGTACCCGCATAAATTTATTTACAAAACGTTAATAGAATATATGTCCCCATTACATTCTATTGTCCACTTATTACCTTTAAACACACTGACTGTAAATAAATAATTGGGTAGACATGAATTTGTATATATGTGTGCGTCTGTTAGGGATCTTATAAACATTCGGTTAATTAAGAATATGAAAATGAAATCACATAGACTGAGGAATATTATGAAATGAAATAATGAAATTTTTGAATAAAATATTAGTTAAGTTATAATTTGCAATTTTAATGAAGCAAAATTAAATATATTTTAAATTATTATTCATATTATGCACGTTCTGAAGATAAACTTATAATATTAACATGTAAGAAAAATATTAATCCCGATTTTAAAAGAATGATATTTTTATCAATAATAAAAAGCATATGTAATTTTATACTTACCAACCCATGTGTTCCGCATGAATCTCATAATTTTAGTCCATTTGTAAAATGAATCTCAGAAGGATTTTGGCCGCTAGTGAAGATTAAATACTACACTATCAGGAGAAATTTTCCTATTTTCTTATTTCATAATTTTTAACATAAATGTAAACTATCTGTTTGGAAATGCAAGTAAGCAAAAATTTTAGTACTAGGATCAGTATTAAAATCAGCAGCACGTTGAAGAAAACGGTCAGTTAATAAATGACGTCGCACTAATTATTTTATTCATATCGGAGATTTTATTTAGTTTACAACAATAATAGTCTTGGGAATTTGTAGACAGAAACTTGATAGAAAACACGTGTCTAAAAATCTGATATACGGTATATTTTTATTTATATCTCTATTTTTAATTTGTAAGTTTGAAGCTGTTCAAGGCCTACGTTTACTGTACATTTTTGTTTTTCATTTCCCTTATATAAATGTAGACACAGTGAGTTGAAATTTGAAATTTTATTTTTATTTTAAATTGGATATTAAGAACAATTAATGCTAAAATTTAATAAAATAATTTATAAAGATGAAGAAAATGTTGTAGATTTTGATATACTTTTCTCAATAGTAATGGTCATTAAATTTTGCTCTGAAAACAGCATGTTGTAAAATTTTTTGCTCACAACCAAGAAAATATTTACTTTTTGCTGTTGATTCAAATTATACTTAATTAGTTTAATTGTAAAGTTCATAATAAATTGTATTGTGTGGATTTTATAGGGGTGCAATTTACTGGAAAAAATAATGTGGTTTTCATTTACTTAGACCCACAACAGATCTTCCTTATCAAAAAAAGCAGTATTTTGTATTTATTTTCTAACTACCAGCAGATGAAGATAAAAATTCTGTCCGAGTTGAGACGCAGTATATTTTTATCGATGCTAAATACTAGATGGCATTCATTTGAAAAGAAGTGGGACGATACAATTTGCAGACAGCTGACAAATCTGAAAATATTACTGTGGGACCGCAGAACGAAATATTGATATCAATAATTAATTATAAACAAACAAAATAAAACACAATCACTAAAAGTTTTTTAATCGCGAAGCTTTTCGACAGTTACGTCATTTTCAAGAGCGAACTATTTTAGTTCGCGCTTGAAAATGACGTAACTGTCGAAAAGCTTTGCGATTAAAAAACTTTTAGTGATTGTGTTTTATTTTGTTTGTTTATAATTAATTAATAAAATCACTACTCTCCAATATATTCAACTTTTGATATCAATAAGTTTCAAAATTACAAATAACTCTGCTTTCAGTATGGAGCAGCCTGATGGTAGCTTATATTTAAGTACAATTTCTAATCGGGTGTGAAAAGAGCAGAGCTGAGAAAATGGTTACCATTTGATTTGGAGTCATCTGCGTTCTACCATAGCATATCCAATGGCAAGGCAGACCAAGACGAAAAAAACCCAGTAAATTAGTTTGACTAGTTAATTTTAGTTAATAAAAATGCAGCCAGTAAAATTAGATTAGCCAGTAAATAATGAAGAGAGTCTAGTAATTTTTGTTTAACAAGGCTTAAGAAAAGGTATAGAGAGGATTTAGTTTGGTTATTTCAGTTTAAGAGTTCAGTTATTAATTTTTATCAAGACGGTTTTCAGAACAAAATTAAATGAAGAAAAATGGTTGGTGAGTCATTACAAATCTGGTTAGTTTAATAAATATATATATATATATATTATTTGTATAAAATGTTGTTATCGATTCGCCGATATTATATATAAATATATATTAACTAAAATTATTAACGTACATGTAATTTATAGTATTTTAATTTATTTATATAATAAACTATTTTTTATAATTATAAATAAACAAAATAAAACACAATCACTAAAAGTTAAACACCATATTTTTTTTTATCTTTGAAATTAATAATAGATAATATACGAGGATTCTTTTAGTATGTATATATAAACGTAAAAGTAAAATTGGTACGAAACGTAAATTATCACCAAGTAATACTGATATTCTAAATAATACTACTGAATCGATTTGCTGCTCTTAAAGTGGAGGGGATATCTAGACATTATTCGATGATAATAATAATAATACGGGCAAGATAAAGATTCCGCGTACTATCATTGTTAACAAGCTGTACAAAACTTATAAAGAAGTTACCGTTCATTTAAAATCTATACTTAAGGCTGAATTTAAAGTATGTGTGAGGGGAAATAAATTCTTTCTTTACGTCACCACTAACGAAGATTACGATTCGTTAATTAATTCGTTAAAAGTTAAAAAGGTTTCATTTTATACGCATCTTCCATCCAACCGTAAACCTGTAAAAATTGTTTTGAAAGGCTTACCGATCGATTTAATGATTCAAGAAATTACAGCGAATGTGGCGATGATAGCACCAGTTCTCGCTATATCTGAATTTAAACGGAATTTCGATGGTGCTCAACCGAATTACTTAGTTCGTTTTCCGACTGGTACCAACATTAGAAAAGTAACCAGTTTTAACGTGATAGATAACTGCATAGTATCTTGGGAGAAATATAGACCGAGAGCAGGAGTATTACAGTGTTATCGCTGTCAGATGTACGGGCATGTCTCATGTAATTGTAACATACCCCGTAGATGCCTGAAGTGTGGACTTGAGCACGTGAGCCGAGATTGCACATCTTCTCAGGCAAATTGTGCGAACTGTAATTTGAACCATATCGCAAGTTCTACCGAATGGTAGGCCAGAAAGAATGCGATATGCTTTTCGCGTATTCGTTTTACAACTCGTAGTAATTATAAGAATTTGGGCAGTAGCAAAAATATTAGCAATTTAAATACCTCACACTCGAGAATGTATGCTGAGGCCACTAGCAATAATTCCACAAATTCTACAAACGATAGTATGTTCTCATCTTTCGCGAAAGTAATAAATATTTTCAGAGATTTTAATTTAACTAGGATACTAACAGTATTCAAAGATGTTAGTAGAAAACTATCAGAATTCAGAAACACGGATTCTTTCACAAAAATGTTAATAATTGAAACTGTTATACAAGACTTATCATTTTAAGTTTTTCTTTTTCATTATTAAATCCTGGAAAATGACAGGTCTAAAATCACATTAGTTAGCTGGAACGCTAATTCACTTGCTACTTACTACACCCTCTTCCTTTTGTGTACTATTAATGCCGTGGTAATTTAAAAATTGATCTTCTAATATCCATCCAAAGAGGTATTGAATCATTCTTCATGAAGATCTGTCTTCATATTTTCATTGGTTTTATCAGTTGGCGAAAAGTCCATGAACACTTCATTATCCTGTTCCCCATTTCTTACATCATTAACAATACCAATTTTTTTTTGAAAACCTGTTGTACCCAAAGCCGTTCGTCAATATCACTAGTTGTACTAGTGTTGGTTTTTACGATTCCCGAGGTTTTTACCCAGCCTGTACAATGCGTTCATAAGAAAAAGGTTTCCAACGCGTCCTGATTCAGACGAAGAGTTAATAAATATCTTCCATCATATTTTTCTGCTAATTCCACCAGTAAATTTTGAAATGATTTAATCGATATGGCAATTTCTTTTTAAAACACCTGTAGAGATCATTTATTTATGCATCTCATAATCATTACTGCATCATACATTTTATCCAGTGTGTTATCCTAGTCTTCTAAAGCTAAACCATAACCAAATTTAAGTGGTATGTTTGAAAGTAGTGCATAAGAATTCATAATATCAAACCAATTGTTAATTATTTGTATAAACTCACCTGTCTTTTGGGAATTATTTATTTTGTTTCCGGGTTTGAACTTCTTTAATGCAGTAGCTACAGTGTGTGAGAACAGTTCCATTACAAGCCTAACATTTTGTCATTGAACATTCCGGCAAGTTACATGCAGATCGTTTATTTATTATTTATCTTAGTTTTCGATAAAGAAATAAGTTCACACACTGGTTCATTATTTATAATTGTATCGCACTTTAATAAAAAACCAGAGTCCAAAAACCAATTTCTTAATAATTTAAATAAATGTGGACCATCAGCAAAAAAGTATATATTTTCTCCAGAAACTTGATCAATAGAGTACGTTTTCTCAATCGATATTCCTAAACTTTCCACAGTGGTAGATTACCTCCATTGCAGTCTAAGACTCAAACTGACAATCTATATCCTGCCGCGTTTAATTTACTTATTACCATGTTTAATATTTCTGAAGTCATGCATTTATCGAATTCCACATATACTGGTAATTTCCATTTACTGAAAAAGCCCCTTGCCATGATAACTCGCATTTTTGTGTGAGGAGCAACAACTGCATCTTTTAGTTTTCGTATTCATAACATTCATTAACCTTCATTTCGTCAAAGAGTAACACTCGAGCTATTTCCCCGACTTTATGACCTCCACATGTTAATGGCATCAATCATTATACCAAATGTGATATTTATTCTAGATGCCCATCGCTGCAACGATGAAATTCCCGGTAAAGGAAAATTCAAGCTCTCTCTTAAGTATACGTAGCACTTTCTACTAAGGAACAAAAATCGTAAAAGCAGCAGAAATTTCTTCAGTACTCCAGTTTACTCGCTTTTCTTTCTTATAAAATAAATTCAGCTGATTTCTTTTTAGAAATTTTTGGTTTTTGTTAATGGAGTTAAATTTTTGGTTTTGTTAACAGAGTTTTTACCTTTTTCTGTCATGTATAAACGTCGTCTTAATTTTTTTATTTAAATGTGTTTTATTTTTTCAGTTCATCAATTTGTTTAGATAAAACTAGCAGTTTCTTCTTGTGTATTATCTGTCTCTACTGATACCTAGGGAATTTATATTTTGCATTCATTTTCAATTAGAATGTCGTTCCTTTTTTTCATATTCATGCTTTTTACTACTATCTAATTTCGGTAGTGCCGATTTTGATATATTCAGTAATTTTAATGACGGAACTTTTCTTTCAATATTTTTTTGGGTGGTAGATTTAAAAGTTCGGATTTTAAATCTCGTTCGAAGTCAGTTTCTGGAAAATGAACCGAACAATTACGGCACGAATTTGGATTGCAATTGCCACTTCGTTTGCATAAATTAACCCATCGCTTTTTAAATTCAGGATTTTTTGGAAACGAGTGATTTACTATGCTTTTAGTTTTCACCGCGCTATTATTACCAAGTAGCAATTGTACAACGTTACCCCTGGCATGATAATTTTTGCATGTTAATCCTAGCTAATTTAAAGTCAGAAAATAATTAGAAACTATCGATATAAATAATGAGGGATGCCCTTTTTATTTTCCGTATACTAAAAAATTAATTTCTTCCTACTACCGTCCGTACGATATCTGACCATCTTGCAGGAACGCGACCACGTATTATTTTTCCCTCTAATTACTATTGACCACAATCTAAGTCATCCGGACGCATTCTGCAAAACATCCTCCTACTACCGTTCGTACCATGTCTGACCACCTCGTAATAACGCAACCACGTATTATTTTCCCTTCTAATTGCTACGAAGCACAATCTTCTGTTTGTTGAGCAAACTTCTTATAATATCGATCAATTCGTTTTCAGAGGATTCTTAACATCTATAAACAATATATTTTTGACTTCCATGGTAATAGACATTTATTTAAAATTTATTCACTTTTTGTTGGCCGTAGTATAATTTTAATTTAGAATCGGCCGGCCAAAAATCGGTCTAAAAATTTGTCAAAATAGAAAACCAAATTTTAAACTTGCAATTTCTCGCTACCCGTTAATTTTGGAAAAAGTTACGTTATTACATAAATGATAGATCTCGTCGTCTACTTCCGCCTAATGTCACATCGAAACTTCTATGTATCATAGCACCCGTAAAAACGGACCGAAATCCCTAAACCCTTTAAGCCCAATTTTCCCGATTTGAATCATGTATAAAAATATACGAAAATACCATCATTAGAGGCGTATTTTAATGCCGCGTAACTTTTGTTTAAACAATTTTTCCAATTTTCTAATCGTTCGCAAATTATTGCGAAAAAATCGAATTTTGAAAAAAAAATGATTACCCCTTTAGAAATTTTTGGATTCGGTTTGAAAATTTTTTTCGCAGTTTTATCGCTTTATACGATAGATGTTATATAGAGATGACAATTTCCACAGTCGAAATCGTTTTAAAATGTTTACACCGTAATTCAAAGGGCATAACAAACTGTATAAAACATTATGATGACTTGATCGCATGAATGGTCCGAATCCGTTTGGGTCGCATAGTGACGTCAGAAAACATGATTTTTACTCTCATTTCGTACTACATACAAACACCGTTGATTGAGATAACCTTCCTTATAAAAACCTTGGCACGCTTTCACCAATATTCTCAGAAGTAATATCCCTCCCAGTACTGCTAAAATTATCTCGATTAAAAACTATTATAAGCGCCAAACTGCTAGATTAAGATTCACTCCTGCGTACGTTAACGTCAGGTCTGAATACTTAATACTGGTAAGAATTTCTTGGTGTTTGTTGAATTTTTGGAAAAATAATACCCGGAATTCGTATCTATCTACCTCATCGCCTAAAAACAATATTCTTTGGAAGCTATGTAACCGATTGTCAAAGCAAGCTACTCATCTCTCCGGCTCTATTAAACTTTGTGGTGATTTGGTTCCTTGGACTAATTACTATAAAATAAATAATGCAGTAAAAAACTCACTAACTACATCTTCTTCGGATAGTTTTTCCTTCGTTACACCATCTGAAACTTATAAATGTATTAAATCGTTAAGAAAATGTCGTGCGGTGCCGATGATATTTCTGCAACTGTGGTTAAGCACTTTCCTCGTAAAGTGATAGTTTATCTAAATTAATTAATCAATAGCATTTTTAAGTTTACTTACTTTCCGACTAAGTGGAAAATAGCAAAGATTATTATTCTCCCAAAACCTGATAAAGATTATGTGATATTCGTAATATTCGTCCCATTAGCTTATGTAGTTTCAGTAAATTCATCGAAAAAATTATACTAAACCGGTTTATAATCTTATTCTCTAACTCGCAACGTTTTCAAAAATGGACAATTCGGTTTTAGGTCTGCTCATTCGACAGTGCATCAAGTTGCCAGAATAACTGATAACACAATTTTAACCTTAATAAGCACACTTTGGCACAATGGGATTTTGTACAAATTAATTAAATTCAGTTATCCACTTCATCTCGTTAAATTAGTTATGTCCTATTTAAGAGATAGAACGTTTTACATTCATCACCTACATTTACAATCAACAACTAAAACTCCTTACGCAGGTGTTCCGCAAGGATGTATTTTAGGTTCTTACCTATTTTTTATATTATTAAATGATTTTCCTAATATACCTTTCGTCCACGCTGGTTTTTATATTGACGATCTGGCGTTATTTTGCACATCGTTCAGAACTGATACTATCTACAATAGGTTACAAAAAGCCGCAAGTACCATATACAAGTACTATAAACGCTGGAGAATAAAATTAAATACCAAGAAATCGCACGCTATACTGTTTACTAAAAGGTTTGCTTTTTCTCTGACTGATATTACTATAAATGGTAAATGCATCAATTGACAGAAGCAGGTTAACTGTCCAGGAGTTACTCTAGACTCTCGTCTTTCATTAACTCACACATTCATAAATCTATAACATTCGAATACTTGCACCAATTTTCAATTACCGTTCTCATCTTTCTTCAGTAAACAAGCAATTAATTTACACTACCATTATAAGACCTAGATTAGTTTATGCTTGTCCGGTCTGGTGTTCAGTGTCCGTTAGTACTTACAAAAAACTCCAGGTAGTGCAAAACAAGTGTTGAAGAATATCATTAAATGCTCCTCGATGGACTAAAATACAGTACATGCATTCCACACTAAATATTCCTCATATTTATAAATTATCAACGAAATTTTATGATAAATATATCAGGACAATAACTTAATTCAGGTAATAGGGGATTACAATATGCTTGATCTCAGCATGCGTTACACTGGAAATGTTATACGATCAGATTTGTGTTACGATTTTTTATTTATTTATTTATTTATATACAAATTAAACTAAATTTAATATATCAGTTGATACATATATTTTTTTTTAATTTTTCCTATTGTTATTTTACTGTTATTTTCTTTAAGTCGTTTGACTGTATTTAATTGTTAAGTTAACTTTAAAAATACTTGGCGAATGTGTATGTACATATAAATTCTTGATGATTTATAAAATTTTGTATTGAAATAAATATAAATATATATACTATATGTAATTGTATATTCATTTATTAATATTTATAATTGATTAAAGTTTCGATCATCTACAATTTATTATAACACATTTTTCTTTCTTTTCTTTTTTTGGTCTCCCAGTTCGTAAATATTTAAAAATAGTGAACTGAAAAGAGTCCATCCAATTAAGTTTACGGTACTCGATCAACCCACTTTGCACTAAAGAAATCCTATACAATTAATTTGTTTACAATAAATGTAGGTGTATTTTGCGAGGTGTTATTTCCGATACTGTGAAATCATTAAATGAGTTGAATCGCTTATCTACTAATGTGGGGCGTTCTGTACAAGACCGGTAATAAGCTTGCATGCAGAAACAAATATAACGTCATTAAAACACCGGCGAATTATATTGGCACTGAAATACTACGCGAAACTTAGCGGCAACAAAACGCATATAAACTACTAAAAACATTTCATTCCAATTTTGATCAATTCTACCGCGACAAAAATAAACCATTTTGAATCGAGTGTAACGATTATTTAAATTACTTACATATAAATCGGTTTACTATCAGCCCACCCAAAACTACAAACCCGCCTTGGGAAAATAGTAAGCAGACCACAACGACACGTGGAAAAGACCTGTTAAATGCGAGAAAGCAAATAATGCTCGCAATCAAGGTCGTCGCTCAAAATATATGGACTAATCAAACGAGTAACAATTTACGACAAGTTAAAGGCAAATTGGAGACAACATCACACCGTGAAAACAGACGAGAAGAAATTCCCACAGCTTATAGCCTATATTTATTTATTTAATGAAGCCACACAACAGCTAAAAGCCAATTATAGTGTAGGCTTATAAATAAAATAATACAATGAATAATTTTTCTGAATTATAAAATTAAAAATAAAAAAAATAAAATACAAAAAAAATACATTGAACACGTATTATGTAGAATCCGTATTGGTCATACGAAATTAACACATGGTCCGCTACTCCAGAGTGGATAACAGCCGTCGTGTAGTAACTGTTGTAACAAAAAAATGTCCATCGTTCACATCTTTACTGAATGTCCGCGGTTCACCAAGGAGCGTGAGAAATCGTTCAGACAAAGGCCCACGGGAAGAATGACGATAGAAAAAGTGCTTGAGGATGATGAAGCTACCGTTGATTCTGTTTTTATTTTTTTGAAATGAATAGATGTATTCCAAAAGATACAGCTTTTCTTTTCAGTTATATTTAATCATTTAAGTTATATAGTAGACGTAAATGACCAAGAAGTCGAGCGTTTTTAAATAAATAAAATATACATATATATATCATCATCATTGGTCGTAGTCCCCCGAAGGGATGTCCTGACCACAATTCATGTCATTGCTTCCTGTACTAATGTACGCCATCTATTTCGGTTTTCAGCCTCTCGCGCACATTCCACGAACGATTTCCCTGTTGATTTCCTTATGGTATCGGTCCATCTGGTGTATACTCATCCTCGAGCTCGTTTTCCGGGCGTCTTTTCCTCTATAATTAATCGCTGAATAGAGTTTTGCCTCCGCATAACATAACCATCAAATTTCAAAGACCTGGCTGGTTAATCTTGTTGTAATTTATTAATAATTCAGCGACACTAATATCTTCCAAATCAGCATTTCCGTGGTTGCATCCTCTCAGTATATGTTTTACATCATCAATGAAATTGCATCTTACAAATTTATTCGAATGGACTATATTATACTTGTATAAATAATCTTTGAATAAACCGTGTCCGTTAATAAACTATGTATTGAAATAATTTGGTGTAAACATAACGTTGCTTAGTCGGATGTCTATTCTAGGAAAATATTGTTTCGATAACCCATTATTTTCATCCCATATCGTTTGATATTACATAATCTAGCGATCATCCAATACTGTTTTAAATTGTTTAATCGTTAACATAAAATATTAATATGTGTCTTAATCTCATATATTAATGGTTTAATTCCAGCAATGAAAATACTTGCCATAATTGTTCTGTACGACTTGATTAACTCGATGGAAAGGAAATTTTTCATTCTGTCTTGAAACCCTTTAATATTAAGCATATCGATAAAACTTACACTGCCATATACTATGTTTGGTAAAATTACGTTTTATATAACCTTCTTACAATTTATTCTATTACTGTTCTTATATAATATATAGCTTATTAAATACTCTTATAAATTTGATAATTTTGGTTGTAATATAATTTAAATGGTTATAGAATTTTAAGTTATTATCAATTAATAGTTCTAAGTATTTGATTTATGTGACAAACTGTATATCTCAACTGTATTGCATTAAATTTAACTTTATGTGTTTGATATACCTCATTCAATTTCTTTCCTAATGAGCTTTCATTTTTGTCGCCGATTACTATATCATCGGCGAAAATAAAAATCTTTACATTATTTAGAAAGGCCTTAATACAGACCTTGTGGTACACCCATTTCAGTTTTTTCTCGTTTAGAGTACGTACCTAAATCAATGTGGATCGATTATAAAAATACTGATTGTTAATATTGAGTATGCTGTAATCCAATTCTAAATATTTTAATAATAAAATAAGCTTATTTAAATTTAAGCTATCGAAAACCTTTGTAATGTCAAATGTAATTAAAGTACAGAAGCTTTTTTATTCTTAAAGGTTTTAATCGTTTGCAAAATATTATGTACGGCCATTTCAGACGATCTGCCTGGTAATGCACCATGTTGATTTTCATTTATTATATTATTGTTTTCCAAAATTATTTTAGTTTTTTATGTATTCATTTTTCATGTAGTTTGCTTAAGTTGGATAATAACGCTATGGCTCTGTACGACATAGACAAATTCGCGTTTTTATTTGGTTCTGGCAAAATAACAGTTTCACTTAATTTTCATACATCGAGATAATAAAATATATATATATATATATATATATATATATATATATATATATATATAAAACCAATTGCTATAACGCAAAAATAATAATAATAATAATAATACATATATATATATGCGTATACACGTACATACATCTATATATACATACACATATACATATAAATACGAATAAGTTTTCTCGTAATATCTACTTAAATCTTCCTTCAAAAACCCTAACCATTTACATCCGTATTCGATAAGAACACATGCTACACTTTGATCTTAGCCAACAAGCCGAAAAGCGATTAACAACAAGATGATAATCTGCAAGTCGCTAATCCGATCAATACTAACCTATGACTGTCGAATATAGAGCTCAATATCTAAAGATACTAATTTCAATAAATTGCAAATAATTTTTTAAAAAGTGGTTATTTTAAACGTGTCCCTTTACACCAGAGTCGATAAAATGTGCGTTTATTTAAAATTACCACCCTATATAAAGAATTTTATTTTAAAAGTATCGAGTGATTTTTTACAATAATGTATCGCGATAACGTCCTTGTTTCCGTCATCAGTAATTAGGATTCCAGGCAACTAAAATTTATGTATACTAAGTATAAACATATTCAGTTCCGTGCGTGTTAAGGTAACACGACGTCGTTCAACTTGTGTTGAATAATTATCGGGTTATCTCGTATATTTCGTTATCTAATCTACTTGCAGATAACAAATCAGGTGAGTTCATTCCGTTTTGTTACCAGTTTTCTTAATCGTTAAATATCTTGTATACGTAATATCCAAATAATATTATAATATAATTGATATCGTTTTTGTTTAATTCAAGCTGGTTTATGGGGGCATTACCCATTGTTAGTTTTACTGATTTTTCTTTTTAATTTTTAAGTCGTAATATGGACGACCTAGCAAATCTCTAGGTCGTCTATTTAAGACAATATCTGAACTAAGTTCGAAAATTAAATCGCAATTTAATGACAAAAGTGTTACTAAAACTCAAAAAGCAACAATACTTGATGCCACAAATGAGATTAACAACAATGTTGCCGAGGCATCTTTACTTGCTAGCAATTTGGATAAATTATTGAAATCTAAGGCAACGGAAGTACAATCAGCGGTTACTGCTGTTTTACACTCTTCCAAATTACCTGCAACAGTGGTCTCATTCAGGGATGCCCTAGTGAGTGATCGGAATAACAATGTAGCGCCTAAAAATAAGCCAATACTCAAATCCGAAAATGCAAACAAGGTTCTTGGTCAAATAAAAGCTAAGGTCTCGTTAGTGAAAGAAAGAATTAATGTGACTTTCTTTAAGGGGAAAATTAACAACACTACTGGCAATCATCAATACGTCAACTAAGACCGACTCAAGCAACTACGTTAATCAAGGATAGAATTCCGGAGTGTATGGTTAAAGGGGAGATTAACCCAACGATTCTCCTTTTCCATACAAATAATATAACCAAAACCGAACAAGATGTGAAGGATCACATTTTTGAGTTGACTGGAGCTGCTCCAGTCAGTGTTACAAAGATATCGAATTCTACGTTCAACTTGCGCCATGTCAATATGAAGGTGGAAGAATTCGTATTAATTGGGAATCACTCCCATTTATCGATGCAGTCAGCCCTACAGAGTGTAAGACCTGTGGTAAGTTTGGGTATCCAGAGAAGTATTGCAGAGCTTCTCAATCATATATTAGCTTTCATAAATTATGTTCCGATAATGGTGCTTGCTCAACTTGCACATTTCATAAAATTAAGTCATCCTGCTCGTGGCAGGAGCTAGATTCTGAGCTGGCTGATAATAAGAGCTGGATATTGTTCAAGGCGGTTGATCATGCTACCTTTAATAAGAACTGCCCCTGTTTGTTTAAAGCCCGGGAGGACATGAGAGCTAGGATTGACTATGGAACAAATTAGTTGTTCGTATGTTAATGTTGACAATTCGAATGCCTGTCAGGCATTGTTTCTTAGAAATTTTTATAATGATAATTTGGATATGTGTGCACTGGCAAAAAACAATTTAAAAAATTGTGAAATTCTGATTAAAAATAATTATATATCTTATATTAATAATATAATTGCCGTTATAGTAAAGGCGGGCATACCACATTCTTTGCTCTATAGTAAATTTAATCTGATTTCTGTTAGGATAGGTAGATACATTATTACTTGTGTCTATTTATCTCCTAACAAATCTAAATAACATGCTCTGTCTATATTTGACCACACGTTAGGGCAGCTTCCCAGCTATTTGTTGTTGTGGACTTCAACATACCAGTAATGGAGCCTCGTGTCAAGGAAACCACGGACTCTGTTGATTTTAGTGAGTTGGTTGCCTCTAGGGATCTTGTGGTTGCGAATGGTAGTAACCCTACTATCATGAATTATAATGGCCCAAATATCATAGATTATTGTTGGTCTCTGCCATTGCATCACATTTAGTATCTTATAAGTTAGTTGAGATGAATCTGGCGTTAGCGCTTTATTTTTAACTTTAAACATAATTTTAGCCGCCTCCCTAGCAGACGATTTTATAAAATTGAACTGGATCAATTTATAAATCATCTTAATTATACTTATATTACTAAGCTTATTGTGAATGTAAAAGACTGTTTATCAAAAGGGCAACTGCATCAATACGTATTTAATTGAGCTGATTGGTAGATGTTCAGTACCTGTTGATTTTCCACAGATTGATTGGTTGAACGGCAGGTTACAATTTTTTAAAACTGAAATTAATTTAATCCGGAAAAACCTCTCCAAATGTAAGGACTCCTTTTGTATATTTATTTATAAAAATGTGCTAAAGGAGTTGAATAGGTTATATAAATCTGAGATAATAAAGTCTAAATTTCAGTATTAGAAGGTCTTTGTTACCTCTAGCACTACCTGAGGTAGACCATATAAAATGTTATTTAAGAAAAGGTCTGGTTTTATACTACCAGATATCAAGGTAGGCAGTCAGACTATGATATCCGAGAGTGTTAAAGTGAGTGCTTTATTAGACCACTTTTTCAAGTTGATTCTCCTTTGGCTAGGCTGTCTATTTCTTGCTGCAGTTTTCCTGTAGTAAGTTCTGATAACATATCCCGAGTTATTAAAAATTTTCGTCGTAAGGAAGCGCCTGCTGACGATAGGGTTAGCAATATCTTGGTTAAAAAAATACATTCTTGTTTTCCTTTGTTAATGCCCACTTTATTTCAAAAATCTTTAGACTTTGGTCTTTTCTCGGTTTGCTGGAAGTTAGCCCACTGAGATTGCTTTCTAAGCCTGGTAGAGATCCCTCAGAGTTGTCGGCTTGTAGGCCTACTTCCCTGCTTAATTGCATGGGGAGGTCTATGAAAAAGTCATCAATGAGATCTTGGTGCAGGAGATTGCGGTCATCACTATCAGTTTGGTTTTCTTTCCGGTGTATCAGCTGAGCATACACTATATACGTTAGTTTCAACGGTCGAGCATTATATTTCTGATTGTTCCTCGGCTGTTGTGGTCTCTTATGATATTAAAGGGGCATTTAACAATTGTCGTTGGTCTGCAATTGTCGATGTACTTAATAGTAATAGCGTTATTCCTTTTGTTATTAATATTATCATAGATTATTTTAATAATCGTTCTGCAACACTTAGGCTCGGACCATCGGCCAGTACAAGGACACCTACATGTGTTGTCCCACAGGGTTCTGTCCTTGGACCCACTCTGTGGAATATTTTGTATTCCACTATACATTATAAGGTTGATAAATATTGTTCTGATGTAAATGCTACGTGTCAACTAATTTCCTATGCCGATGATATGTGTTTAGTGTTTAAAGCAGAGAGATCTTCATCACTTCCACTTCTCGCATGTATTTCTAAGTACTTGGAGAGTGTAGTTGCTGAGTTAGGATTAATGTTTCCCCCACCAAATGCAGATTTTCTGTGTTTGGCAATGCCTCTCTTATTGGCCGGGTCAAGGAGTTGGAATTATTATCTGATTCCAGAGTTATACATACGTCATCATTAAAATATCTTGGTATTTTAATTGATAAAAAATTAACGTTTTTACTCCATTTTCAATATATTTCTATGAAATGTGTGAAAATTTTTAATAAATTATTACATATACCAAAAAATGTTTGGGACCTGACTTTCAAAGAACGTTCCACACCGTATAAAGGCCTCATTCAGACTCTGTATGGTTAAGGTGCGGTCATTTATTTAAACAGAAAAATACTTGTTCTGGCCAATGAGCAGCGACGGAAATTTTTGCTCCAAACGAATTGGCAAGGCAATTGGGACACTTCAATCACTGGCAGGAAAACTTATGCTTTTCTGCCAAATATTGCATCTCGATTAAAATTATTAAAATTCAACATCAACTTCTACAGTGCACAGGTGTTGACTGGTCATGGCAAGTTTAGGTCCTATCTTCATAGATTCCACCTTGCTGGTGATTCAGTCTGCACCTGTTTGATTTACTGATAAATATAGACGTATATAAAAATTTAAAGAATGACGAACAAGTTTTCCCACTTTTTTTTAAATATAAATTTATATATATATATATATATATATATATATATATATATATATATATATATATATATATATATATATAATATATATATATATATAATAATGTTATTTCATTTCATATTTCTGTAATATATTCTACACATTTATGTATAAAAAAGAAATGATTGAAAAAATTAGTCCTAAAAATAAATGAAACGGGAAACTACAATTAGCCCTTGAAAAGCCGTGAATTCAAAATTCTATTAGTAACACATATATACCACACAAAGCCACTCACATATATATATATATATATATATATATATATATAAAATATCTATAAAATATTGTATGTATACCCCTAGAGTATAAAACCCAATATAATACGTTTTTATAATATGATAAATAAAAATTAATTACGTTGATACAAGAACAGATATCAGATAAAACCAGAAATAACGCAGCATATTAGTCTGCTATGATGACGTAAGTAGACGAGGATTTTATCTGATAACAGGCGTACATCGCAATAGTACTTTTCCGTTATCATAAGCATAGTACATGGTCCTCATTTGCAAATGTGTCTGCACTACTCCTATTTATCACAAATTTTAAATTGTTATTATAGTAGCGGCAAATAGATCAATGGTAAAGAGGAATTGCAATAAGCGCAAACCATGGTTATCTGACAGAACAATGGAACTGATTGAAAAGAGAAGAATGCTGAAATGTGAAGCCTCACTAGAGGATGCAAAATGGAAAACATTAAACCGAGAAATAAAAAACAGTTGCAGAAAAGACAAAAATACTTTCCTGAATAAAATATGCGAGGAAATACAAAATCACGCATATAAAAATGAACAACATGATCTTTATCAAAAAGTGAAACTTCTTTCCAGAGTCTTCAAATTAATGAATTGGACAATGCAAGATAGAAATGGCAATATAAAAACGAACCTCAATGATGTTGTTGACGTCTGGAATAAGTATTGCCGAGCTCTTTATGATGATAATCAATCTCGTGGCCATATCGATAGAACACAGATTGAAATTGATAACCCTTTTGACGAACCAGAGCCAGATATCCTAATGAGCGAAGTTTATGAAGCTATTCAATACCTGAAAAACAGAGGTATTAAAGCAGATCGGTAATGAAGGGATCATGAAAATTCACTCCATATGTAACACTATATGGGTAACAGGCGACTGGCCAAAAGACTGGAGCCAATCAATATACATTCCTATACATAAGAAAGGACAGAAAACGAAATGCGAGAACTATCGGACAATAACCCTTCTCTCACATGCAAGTAAGATTTTACTGCGGATACTTAATAATCGACTCTATGAACGGATGTCTAAAGAAATACCCGAAGAACAAGCTGGCTTTGTGAAAGGAAGAGGCACGCGAGAACAAAATTCTTAATATGAAAGTATTAATCGAAAAAGAACGTGAATATAACGTACCTATAATACTATGCTTTGTAGATTATCAAAAAGCGTTTGATAATGTTCGTTGGGATAAATTATGGTCTATGTTGCTTGAAATGGGTGCACCAAAGCACATTGTATATCTTATACAGAGATTATATAATAATAACAGTAATATCATACGTATTGGTAATACAACATCAAGAAGTTTCTATACGCATAAAGGAGTTAGACAAGGCTGTATTCTATCACTCTTGATCTTTAACTTATACGCCGAATATATAATTAGACTAGTCTTAGACGGATGGAAAGGGGTATACTGATAGGAGGACGAAAGATAACAAACCTCCGATATGCAGATGACACAACCTTAATAGCGGCTAATATGGAAGAAATGAAAACACTATTGGAACGTGTGGAAGATGTCAGAAAACAGTACGGTCTTAATGTCAATAAAAGCAAGACAAAAATTATGATTATAGACAGAAAGAATGTAATACTACAAGACGAAAGAACATCTACCGGCTATGAAAACGTCCCGAGTTTTCTATACCTAGAATCACTTCTTGAAGCAAAAGGCGGCTCAGAAGGAGAAATACGACGAAGAATAGAAATAGCTAAAAATTCTATGACAAAACTAAACCGCATTTGGAAAGATAATTCGATTACAAAACCTGTAAAAATTAAATTATTCGAAACGCTCATATTTTCAATTCTACTATACGCAGCAGAAACGTGGACAATGAAAAAGTCTGATAAAAAGAGAATTGACTCCTTCGAATTATGGTGTTGGAGGCGGATTCTCAGGATACCGTGGACAGCAAAACGGACAAATGAGTCTGTTTTACGGGAAATTGGTATACCATGCAAAGACTGTCAATCATTGTTTCCACAAGAGTGATTAAATTCTTTAGACATGTCATGCGGAGACCAGAAGGATTACAGAAGCTGATGATCATGGGGATTGTTAATGGTAAACGACCACCAGGACGTGTACCGAAACGATGGACAGATGTTGTTCTACAAAGGACAGGACTTTCAATTGTGGAATGTGTACGACTGTCGGCAGATCGGTGTAATTGGCGAACACTTATTGCTTCAGCGACGGACTAAGATTAATCACGATACCCTAATTAGGGTGACGACTGCTGATGATGATGATGATGATATATATATATAAATATTGCGATATCAAGCGATTGTGGTGGTAGCTTAACATTCAAAAATTTATATATACACGCGTATGCTGTAATAGCAGAGTCATTTTTTTTTTAAATTAATTTTCAAATGTGATTATAGATATTTGCGTATATACATTTATATAAATTATATCAACATGTCATATATATATATATTATCCTATGAAAAATATATAACAAAAAAGGTTCATTGTTCAACACGCGAGTCACATCACTAAATGTGAAAAAAAAAAATATTTCCATTAAAGTAGAAGAAAGGAAGTGAACTTAAAACGTATACATCTACTCAGAAATATTAATAGTATAACAAATAATACTTAATAGTAATTTCCTATATGTAAAAGAAGACAAATTTTAGATAATAATAATATAATTATGAAATAGGGAAAACAATTTCGATATTCCAGGGACATCGTTGAAATATCAGGAATGTCGGCGTTGTCTGCAAAATTCAGTCGGCCAAATATCCGAATAATTTAATTGTATGTACACACACACGCACGCATATATATATATATATATATTAAAGTGATATTAAATTCTTATAATGGTAATATAATTTATGATAAAAGTGATTGTGAGGGTAACTAAAACGTGAAAATAAAGTTTAACTATTTTAGTGTGTTTATTGCGTACAGGGACTTTTATTATTGTATGAGGATAATGCGTATATTATACATTTTTTTATAGATTAAGGAGTTCTTACTCATGTACCTTGTTAAATGTTGATCTAATATTATTGATTATTTCAACATCCTAACGAATTCAAATTAATGAACATGTAAATAATAATAATGGTAATTAATTATGTGATAATTTTATAAATATTTTAAATATTGATATTCAGCAGAATTTTCGTTACGGTCCGTAAACTTACACTTTAACGTATTATCTAGCTCTTTCCCTCTAAATACATACATACATATATATATATAAAATTCTCGTGTCACAGTTTTCGTTGCCATACTCCTCCGAAACGGCTTGACCGATTTTGATGAAATTTTTTGTGCTTATCCGGTATCTATGAGAATCGGCTAACATCTATTTTTCATCCCCCTAAATGTTAAGGGTAATCCACCCCTAAATTTTTTTTATTTTTTTTTCCAATTTTAGATACATTTTTTTTTAATTTTTTTATGATACAGCATTAGTAAATACATATAACACTGAATTTTCAACCCTTTACAATAAACCCCTATTTTACCATCGCGATTTCGTTGCCATACTCCTCCGAAACGGCTTGACCGATTTTGATGAAATTTTTTGTGCTTATCCGGTATCTATGAGAATCGGCTAACATCTATTTTTCATCCCCCTAAATGTTAAGGGTAATCCACCCCTAAATTTTTTTTATTTTTTTTTAAACGTTGTAAGCGCATAACTCAACAACGCCCGGACCAATTTGGCCAATTTTTCTTTAAAATGTTCGTTGAAGTTCAAGGATGGTTTTTACGGCGAGAAAAATTCGGAAAAAAATTCAGGTTGGTTAGGTGGTTGAAAGGGGTAAATTATTTAAATTTCGATTTTGGAAAAATTTCGATAGAATCGATTTGGTAGATATTAAAATGACCGATACGAAACAGAAAACCGTTTTTCGTTACGATCGATAGGTGTCGAGCTACGAATTTTTGAAAATCGATGACCTGCGTAAACATTTTTAAACGATTCCGACTTTACAAATAGTCATTTATATATAAGATATATAGGATGAAGCGAAAAAACCGCGAAAAAAATTTCAAACCGAACCCGAAAATTTCAAAAGGGATATACCTTGTCGATTTTTTCAAAATTCCTATTTTTTCGCAATAATTCGCGAACGATTAGAAATTTCGAAAATTTATTTAAACGAAAGTTATGTGTTATTAAAATACGCGTCTAACAACGGTTAACGCGTGTTTTTATATCGAATACTCGCCGAGAAAATTGGGCTTAAAGGGTTTTGGGGTTTTGGGCCCTTTTTGCGGCCCCTATGAGAGATGGGGGCTTCGGGTTGGGCTCAATAGAAGGTAGACGTGTAGATCTATATTTTATGACATATTGTAAATGTTTTAAAAATTAACCGGTAACGAGAAATCGAGAGTTGAAAATTTCATTTCCGATTTTTAAAAATTCTGCCGGCGATTTTTGGCCATCCGATTCTACAATGCATTTAGCACGGGCCAATGTTAATTATATATTATAATTCGCTTACGTTTAGAGATACGAAAAAAATTCTTATTACCTAATTCGATCGTCGTAAAAAAATTTATTAAACCGCGTCGTCGTCGAAATTCGAAAAATTATAAAAGGGGTGGTTTGGGGGGTGACTCATTAAAATTTTGATTTTTGAAAAATTTCGATAGAATCGATTTGGTAGATATTAAAATGACCAATACGAAACAGTAAACTGTTTTCAGTTATTACGGATAGGTCTCGAGCTACGAATTTTTGAAAATCGATTGAAAATCGATGACCTGCCACCTTTGGCAAGGCATAGCGAGCGACGTAAACATTTTTAAACGATTCTGAATTTACAAATAGTCGTTACTATATAAGATCTGTCGGATGAAATGAAAAAACCGTGAAAAAAAATTTCAAACCCGATCCAAAAATTTCAACTTGCGATTTTTTCGAAATTTCAATTTTTTCGCAATAATTCGCGAGCGATTCGAAATTGTTGAAATAGTGTTATAATAAAAGTTATTCGTCATTAAAAGACGCGTCTAACGATGGTATTGCCGTATTTTTATATCGAATAATCGCCGAGAAAATCGGGCTTAAAGGGTTTTTGTGTTTTGGGCCCTTTTTGAAGCCTCTATGGTAGCTAAAGGGTTTGGGTTGGTCTTAAAACAAAGTAGACGTGGAGATCTATAATCTATGTTATTAGATCAATGTCTTAAAAATTAACCGGTATCGAGAAATCGCGAGTTGAAAATTTCATTTTCGATTTTTAAAAAATGCCGGGTCAGCTAGTATATATATATATATATATATATATATATAATCAAATCAAGCTTTATTTTTACTTCATACATAAAAGTTTGATATAAGTGCACATATATATGTATACATTTTATTCACTTATTTATTTGACTGCAATAATGCAACTAATAATGAATTAATTTTCTTGCGGTTTTTTTTTTCGGTTCCATTATTAATTTTTAAATTTATTAATATATATGTTTAAAATTGATTTTTTTCAAGACAAATTATTTTGAAACATTTTTTTTTTGTTGGTTATTTTATGGTGCTCTGATAGGTAAATTTATTATTTTATTATATATAATGCAATATAAATAACCTCACAATATATCTATTCTTATAATATATAAACGAATAATTTATATAGATCATTCAAAATTGTCGGACTTATGTTATTTTTAAAAATATAATAAACGGAAAAATTATCGATTTTTTCTACTACGTTCTTTGAAAATTACTTTTGAAATAGTATTGACAAAAATTTTTGAGTAATATATAAAGGACATTAATGAATGTAGCTACGCAAAGATTAATTTCAAATTGAAAATTGTAGTTAATTTCGTCACGATCATAAGTTCATCTTGTCTTAAAATATACTCTTAAGTATCAATATAAAATAGGTGTAGAACGTCGCAGCGCATAGAAAAAATTCGAATGTCATCTATATCACGGGGTTTTACAGCTTCAAGAATCTATAAATTTTCTGCTTCGTATTACCTTATCGATGTATCTATCTGTCTATCAATATAAATATAAATATGGACTTTACATACACAACGTATACTTCTAGAATTTTTTTTTTGTCATTTTTATATGATACTTATGAATTGCCTGAATTTTTTATTTCGGCGAAATCTTCCGATTTCTGTTTTGGGATTAGTCAATCGGAAAATGTAAAAATTAATCTGTATAAACTTTTTGTATTTATATGAAAAATTATTTTAAATAAATGAATAAAAAAACTAACAAATTAAACACACCTATTAAGATAGAAAATTGTGATTATAATAAACCTGATCCTAGATATAATGAAATATTTCCAAATATAATTCGGGCTGGTATTAATGGGTCATCAGGATGCGGAAAAACAAATGTTTTACTTCAAATTTTACTAGAAATATATACTTATTCAGTTATATATTTATGTACAAAAACACCTCATCAAGAAAAATATGATAGATTAAAGGCCATAATTAATGTTTTTAATAAAAAATCACAATATAAAATTAAAATAAATACCTTATTACCAAATGATTTAAAAGAACCGGAAGAAATAGACCTTAGTCATACTTTTTGATGATATATTAACTGATGCCCAAGAAAATATAGCATCTTATTTTTTAAGAAGTAGACACTATAATATTTCTTGTTTTTATTTAGCTCAATCCTATTCAAAAGTTCCAAAACAATGTATTAGAGATAATTTAATTTATTTAAATCATTTCAAACAAGATCTTAAAAATTTAAAACATATATTTGAGAATACTTAAACTTTGAAAATTTTAAATAAATTTACAATTTATGTTGGATTAACGTGTATCGCCGTGTGTTAATCGTTTCGTTAGTTAAGCGTTCCGTCTTATCTTATCGGTAAATCGTTCGTAAACTTTTTCGGTCTTTATTATTTCGACATATTCTTGTTCGCGTATCGAGTTTCTTTCTTATATATTACTATATAGAGAAATTAACTAACGCTACGGGGGTCGGCATGGCCGATCCAATTAATCAACCTATCTCTGCTATACCTACATCACACATACCGATCGAACTTACTACAACAGATCCGTTATCAGGTAACAACGTTTTAATTAATAATACTACATACGCGTCTACACTCCAACAGAGAAAATTAACACCGGTACAAAATTTTGATCATCCTACGGAAGATCAAGGTATTGTCTTTAATCACATACTAGAATACAAAATCGTTGACTATTTAATGGCGTTAAAAAATCTAGTTCAAGGGGCAAAAAACATAATTGCGGCTTCACGAGTAAGTGGAAACCGCGTTATTGTATTCCTCAGAAACGCACACTTAGTACACACCTTTATAACGGAATACGGTGGATTCGAAATCAATGGTCACTTTATCAAAGCGCGTAAATTAAAATCACCAACGACTAAGATAACATTATCCAACGTATCCCCAGTAATAACGAACTCAATATTGGAACACCAACTCGTCTCAAACTTAAAAATGAAGTTAGCGTCTAATATTTCCCTACTTCGAATCAAACCGTTAGACGAGGAGTTTGGACACATAATTAGTTGGCGTCGTCAAGTGTATATTACGAACTATGAGGAATTAAAATTACCGAGTTCTTTCGTGTTAGACACTTCTGATAAAAGTTATCGCATTTTTATCTCAGCGGATGATCTAGTCTGCTTCAAATGCAACTCTACTGGGCACAAAGCAGACCACTGTGAAGCAACCCTAAGTTCCAATCATTCAGAATTCAAAGCCTCAGATCCCGATTACACGGAACTTGAAGCCCACCCCCTCCTTTCTGCCCCTTTAAATTCTTCTCCGTATTCTACTAAACAAATTCCAGACGACTTTCCTCCACTTCCTAACACCACCTCACAAGTTAAAATACCTCAAGTGACCGATACTCCTATTTTCAAACCTCCTCCTGACATCAGCAAAAGGCCTCTTTCCTCAATATCATCCAATCCATCCTCCCACTCTCCTGTACCTAAAAGTGATATCAAGATGAAGAAACGACTAAAAAAAAACAACACGGAACCTGTCACCCAAACATCATCGGATGAAGATGCTATAATGGAGGATCCTGGTCCTTCATCTGTTAAAATTATGCTGCAACCACTAGAGTCATACTTCTTATCAAACCAGAGCACGGTCCTGTCTTTATCAAATTTTTCACTCTTCTTCGATATGTGCCGGAATCCACAAAGCGATCCAGTATCCATAGCCAATGACTATACACTAGACATAATGGGGCTGATTGGGCTAATGAGAGAGTGCCGTCCATTAATTACAGACAGACGGACAAAAATTAAATTCACAAAAATTATAAATAGCCTAACCACTCACCTCAATCGCATTCCTAATTAAGCTACCATGATTCAACAATCTGATATTATTTCTTGGAATTGTAACGGTCTCCATACACAATACCAAGACCTCCAACTATTACTACAAGCTCATAATCCATCCATAATATGTCTTCAAGAAGTCCATCTCCAATCCAATAAAAAAGTATCATTACCCTCTTATTCCCTATTATACAAAACACCAATTAACAACAATGTCGCTCACGGCGGAGTTATCATGGCAATTAAAAACAACATAATCTTTCAACAACTTCATTTACAAACAAATTTGCAAATTTTAGCCATCCGTGCGCATCTTAAGTATGAAATCACTATCTGTTGCATATACCTCACAGAAAACATAGCTCAGAATGAGTTAAACCAACTTATTAAAAAGCTCCCTTCGCCTATACTTCTGGTTGGCGACTTCAATGCTCACAGTCCACTATGGGGCGGGAGGTATACAAATGCAAGAGGTAAACTACTAGAAGGAATCATCGATAACTATAATCTCATAGTTCTAAATACTGGACCCACGCATTATAATTTTAGCTATAAATCATGGTCCACATTGGATTTAATCCTTGCTTCGCCATCTTTAGCTAACTCTACACAAGTTTATTATCACTCTGACTTGGCTGGTAGTGATCATTTACCAATCATAATAACGGGACTAATAAAACACCTAAGACATACAGCCAAACCCAAATTCGACCGTAACTACAGAAAAACAAATTGGAACAAGTATACGCAGCTGTGCGCCAACGTTGATTCTGCAACGTTTGCACCCAATTTACAGTCCTTTACTGCTCAGTTAGTGGATCTTGCAGAACAGTGCACCACCCAGAGTTCTAGTAATCATCTCGGGCGGAAATGCGTACCATGGTGGACTGAAAGCTGCGCAACTGCTATAAAAAATAGACGTAAGGCCCTTAAGAAATTAAAATCACATCCCAATCAGGAGAATCACATTACCTACCGCAAACTACATGCAAAAGCCAGATATATTCTAAAACAAGCAAAAAAGGACTCCTGGCAGCAATTTACATCCACCATTACGTTCAAAACACCACCCTCAATAGTATGGAGTAAGATCAACTCGATGGAAAAAAATATCAGGCATCTCTTACCTTCTATTATCGTTTCTAACAATTCAAAAATTGACGACCCGGAACATATAGCAACAGCTTTTGCTAATCATTTCTCTGTAGCTTCAAACCGCGTCTCACCCAAATCCCCTCCTCCTTTGACCACAACGATGGAGACCGATTCGCATCAGCAACTCAATCAATTATTAACACTCGAAGAACTTAATTCGAGCGTCCGTACGATAAACTCCTCGGCCGCTGGACACGATAAGTTTCACGCCAATATGCTCAAAAATGCCCCCAAAGTGTTATAACTCATCTATTAAATATATTTAATCAACTCTGGACATCCTGTTCTTTTCCTACCTCTATTCCGATCTTAAAAAATAACAAAAATCCAACGGAACTAGACAGTTACAGACCTATTGCCCTCACATCTGTTCTCGGCAAGGTCATGGAAAAAATAGTCAACCGTCGTCTCCTATGGATACTGAACAACAAGAATTTTTTATCAAACAAACAGTGCGGATTTCGCTCTAAAAGATCCACAACTGATCTTCTTTATTACCTTCAAAGTAATATTTTAGAAGCCTTCACCATGCACCAACATCTGCTCGCCGTCTTCTTCGACTTCACCAAGGCCTTTGATACAGTCCTACACTACAGAATCCTCGAACAACTACACCAATGGAATATTGATGGTCGATTACTCGCATTCATTAGGGGATTCTTGGATCAGCGTAAGTTTCAGGTCGTACTTGGTGATATTAGCTCAAAGCCTCTTGAATTAAAAAATGGTGTACCGCAGGGTTCAGTTTTAAGTCCGACGCTCTTTATTATTGCTATCAACTCAATGCTGGCGGAAATAAATCCAATGATCTGAAGTCTTCCCTGATGACTTGGTAATTTTTGTCCGTTGTCAAGATTATAAGCTTGGTGAAACCATGCTTCAAGAAGCTACACACAAGCTTACTCAATGGTCCACAAACAGCGGTCTCTCTTTCTCACCTGAAAAAACTAAAACAATACACTTCTGTAGAATTCGTCACTGCCAGCACCAGGTGGCCATCACCTTGGGATCTGAGGCTATAGAAACTGTTTCCCGAATTAGATATCTTGGCCTGGTTTTTGACAGAAGGTTGACATGGTTGGATCACATAAATTACCTCCGAGCGGCTTGTATGCAAAGACTAAATCTGATGAAAAAGTTGTCACATACCACCTATGGTGCAGACAAAATTTCTCTTCTCCGAATATACAAAGCCCTAATAAAAGCAAAATGTGACTATGGTTTTCCTGCCTACGCGTCCGCTACACCAACTGTCCTGAAACGACTAAACTCAGTACACCACTCTGCACTACGCCTAACACTTGGTGCAATGAGATCAACACCAATAAACCATTTGCTATATGACTCTGGAGAACTTCCCACCGATCTTCATCACTCTTATATCCTACTCAAATTCCACCTTCACTCACTCTCAACTCCTGATCTTCCTGATAATGCAGTGTATCACCACAATCATCAAACCACTCCTTATTCAAACTTACTCGTTCACAATAAAATTACAAACATCCTCCATAATCTTGACATCAACCTGCCTCCACTCTGCAAAGCCAACCATCTGTCTATTCCTCCTTCGATTTCCATTCCCATAATCTTTGACACGTCTCTCCTCAACTGCCTCTCATTGCCACAATCCATTATCGAGGCCTCGTTCCAAAATCTAATAAAAATGTATGGTGGCCATGAAGTACTATACACGGATGGTGCCAAAAAAGGAAACTTCACTGGTTGCGCCGTCATATACAAACATGGGACAATCCGATGTCCACTACCATCTACATTCTCTGTATTGTCGTCAGAGTTATATGCAATCTCCTGCGCAATTGTTATTGCAGAATCGGAGCTAAAGCATGACATATTAATTTGTACAGATTCTCTCAGTTCAATTCGAAACATACAGAATAGACACGAACATCAGCATCCGTTCGCGAAAACTATACTAGAAAAATCGTTTATCTATAAGCGACAAATTGTACTTGCGTGGATACCCGGACATCGCAATATTGGTGCAAACAACGAAGCTGACACAGCGACAGCAGATTCATGTAATATAACGCCGGTTCCGGTCATACCAACGACATGTAAAGATATGACGATCCATATCTGGAACAAGATGAAGTCGATAGCAATGGAACGATTCTCCATCCTCTACGATCATAACATCGCAAACCCGATAATGCAAACATCCAGACGGAAAGATGTGGTCCTCTTTCGCGTTCGGTCCGGACACACACGTCTTACGCACCAGTTCCTGTTCACCAGGGAAAATCGGCCTACCTGTCCTGCATGCAATACTCCTCTTACCATCACTCACATCCTAGTTTCCTGTCCAACATATACCTTTCAACATCAGCTTGCTGGCCTTCCTCTCAACCTTTCCAACATATTACAACGCACTTCATCTGTGGAGACTAAACTTCTCCTCTTCCTTAAAATCACAAACATCTTTCCTCTAATCTAGTTTCTTACACCTTTCCTTCCGTGCCTCTGGCCTAAGTAGCAGGATACGGTACGGTCACAAATCAAAAAAGAAGAAGAAGAAAAAATATGGATTTTTAGTTATTGATAAAGAATGTAATAATAAAAATGAAATTTATAAAAAGAATTTTGAGGAAGGTTTTATCGCAAGATCTGTTTGCTGATGTAAATAAAATTGATAACCATAAGGAATAGTATTAATATTATCAATTAAATATATTTTATCGTCATATGGTGATAATGCTATTTTATACAATTCTACTGTATATAAACTATGTTTTTTTAGAAACAATTGAATATAGTTTTTCTATAGTCCCATCACTTTTAACTAAACAATTTTTATACGTTTCAAATTTTATTTTCTCTATATTTGATTTTTTTTTATGCCTTTACATACTTTCTTTTCTTTTATATCATTTCTAATGCGTACATTTTTGATCTCAATCCTATCCATTCTCTAGTATTCCTAAATATTCATCTTTTAATAATTCAGGAACTTTTTTATATTTTATAATCAAATGTGTCATAATAATTTATATTTTCTTTTATATCCTCATAAACATCATCAGTTTCAATATAAACAATTAAAGAATCAGTATCTGTTCCCAATAATCTTATTCTATCACCATACTTTTCCTTCAGAACATTTATAATAAAACTGATACATTAATAATTCTAAGACAACAAATCCTCCATAAACAGGTTTATTTAGTTTTAATTTTTGCTTTTTCCTGGCAAGTAAAATAATTTCTTTATCTAATATTGTTCTTGATTCATAATCTCCTTGCAGAATAAATGAATCTGCAGAAGTTAATATTTTTACGACAATTCTTTTTCTCGCATTTTCCATTTGTTTCCCATAGACTGAATTATTCATTAGTTTATAATTTTCAAAGTCATTTTTAGCCTCTTTTCTTAAATTTGTATCCATATCAATATATGGTTTTAAGCCAAGCTTTTTGTTTAAATCTTATATAATTATTAACACTTTTTAAAATTATTTCTGTTTCAAACATACTTTTAACATTCTAAAATAAATAATATAATCCTTTTTATGGTATAAAATTGATATTAATTTGCTATCTTTCGGATTGTTCCCTAATTCATTTTAGGTTAGTGTTCTCTGATATTCTGCTAATTTTAATAACGTACGAAGGTGAACAATTTCAAATTTTTCTTTCCACGGAAGAACAAACTAAAGAGCAAAATTTACCGGCCACAGTAAAAGGTAAATCAGAAAACAATTGGTTGATGAGCAATATTCCAAATAAGCAGAATAAAACAGACGTTCAAATAAACACAGCAAAAACTGACGTACCACCGCATGTTGAAAAAGGAACAAGCTACTAACAAGGGACCACATCCAATATATCCAGAACCACAAACACAAATGTGTTCAATGAAAAAATAATCAAATAAAAATTCTGATCAAAACGATGGTGACAGCGACCAACCTACATCAGCAAAATCAACCACACAGGAAAAAGAACAGCCTACAATAATTAAAACCCCTAAATTGACAACAAAGGATTTGTTAGCACCACTCGCAGACAACATAACGACCAACAAAACTTATCCGTTATCTTTTGCAAACTTCACTGTATTAATGAATACGATCAAAGGGCAGCAAGAACCC
This sequence comes from Coronaproctus castanopsis, assembly GCA_032883995.1. Classification (NCBI taxonomy): domain Eukaryota; kingdom Metazoa; phylum Arthropoda; class Insecta; order Hemiptera; family Monophlebidae; genus Coronaproctus; species Coronaproctus castanopsis. The sequence goes on along the minus strand of CM065053.1, from coordinate 38,550,570 downwards.
CTGAATATTATAAGTGGCTTCACAGATGACATCCAAGGTTTGAAAAGAATGCTAACTGAAAATCACGGGATGCTTCAATGTGCCGCAAAATGAAAGGTCGGTTTGTAAGGCTTTTAAATTAATTAAATAAATCATCGAACGTCTCAAAAGGGCCAGACTGATGGACAATAACTACAAGTTTAACTATCTTACAGAAACAAATTCAAATTATTACAATGATTAAGATACTACAGTATAATGAAAATCATTCTAGTTTAGCTAGAGATATACTACTGAGTAAAATTATACTGAACAAAATAACACATTACATTTATTTGTGACAAGTGTAAAAGCAATTACATTCCTACTAATTGTAAAAAACATAATAAACTCACGATAATCTATCGATCAGGAATACCACTCAGCATAGTTTATGTACACAATACTTACAACATTATAATCGTCGAAGTTTTTGTAATACAAATATTATTTTAACATACATACGGAACAAAAATTTTAGTAAATTTATATTGTTGGGAGACTTAACTCCGGAAATTTATTATGGGGCACAGTAAATAATCAGAGAAGAAAAGTTTTACTGAATATAATACAAACTCACGACTTAAATGCATTAAAGGTTAAAAATAAATATACATTTCAGAGAGGAAATCAAAAGACTGTAATTAAATTTTTAACATTGGCAACAAGTAATACAGCAGATTTAATTGACCAATGAAAAGTTAGTTATGAATTAAATTCTAGCGACCATTACTGTTACCTTTAACATAAATGTAGTTACAAATAGGACGTGGGATAGTGCTACCAAAGCTTTTAACTACAATAGATTATCTATAAATTTAAGAAAGCACATATATATGATTGATACTAATGTAAATTGTAAGAATATAGCGAAGATGGCTTAACTAATTTCAAGATTATGTTGATGTAGTATTAAGTAATTCTTATACTACCATCAATTCTGAAATATACTGGTGGAATACTGCTCTGCAAAGGAAAAAAACATTAGTTAACAAGTTTTACAAAAAGTATCATGGCTGCAAAAATACAGTAAAAACAAAAAAAAAATTAAAAATTACAAAAAACATTCTAAGCAATATAAATTAATGATTAAAAGCGCAAAATTAAAAATTCGGAAAAAGCTTATGGATGATAAAAACGTTTTTGGCCTTAAGTATAAAATTATAACGAGCAAATTAAGGTTCACAAGCGTACCAACATTACCATGCGTGCACGGAACAAGACAAGGTTGAATTATTGATGCCGAAATTATTCCTCGACACAAAACCGTTTAAAACGAAAACTTACCATCCTAGAACAAATATCGTATTTAGCAACGATGAAACTGGCATAATAATTAAACGATTGAGAAACAAAGTGGCTTCAGAAATAGAGAAATCTATTAAAAAATTTTCCCCCTTGTATTATTGCAAAAATTTGTAAACGTCCTTTATTATCCTGATGTATGTAAATTAAGTAAAACTGTTATTTTGCCAGAACCAAATAAAAACCCGAATTTGTCTACGTCATACAGAGCCATAGCGTTATTATCCAACTTAAGCAAACTACACGAAAAATGCATACATAAAAAACTAAAAGAATTTGTGGAAAATAATAATAATATAATAAATGAAAATCAACGCGGTGCATTACCAGGCGGATCGTCTGAAATGGCCATACATAATATTTTCCAATCGATCAAAATCTTTAAGAATAAAAAAGCCTCTATACTTTAATTACATTTGACATTACATTTTCGATAGCTGAAATTTAAATAAGTTTATTTTATTATCAAAAGATTTAAAATTTGTTTACAGCATACTCAATATTATCGATCAATATTTTCATAATCGATCCACACTGCTTTAGGTACGTACTCTAAACAACAAAAAACTGTAATGGGTGTACTATATGGATCTGTAAGAGGGCTGTTCTTGTGAAACGTAGTTTTCTCTCAAATGTACCACATATCTTTTCCAAATAATGTAAAGATTTTTACTTTCGTCGATGATATAGCAATAGTAATCGGCGACAAAAATTAAAACTCGTTAGAAAAGAAATTGAATTATGTATAAATTGGTTACAGACATTTCATTTGAGCATCAAAAATACGAAATCAACTTATATGCCGTTCAATAGAAAATTACAAGACAAAAAGTTAAATTTAATGCAATACAGTTTAGACATACTATTTGTCATAGAAACCAGATACCTAGGCGTATTAATCGATTATAACTTAAAATTCTTATAACCATTTCAATTATATTACAACCAAAATTAGCAAAAATTTATAAGAGTATTTAATAAGCTGTATAATAACAATAATAGAATAAATCTTACGAGAGCGTAATTTTACCAAACATACTGTATGGCAGCGTAAGTTTTTATCGATATGTTTAATATTAAACGGTTTCAAAACAGAATGAAAACTTTCCAGAGAATAATTGCCATCGAGTTAATCAAGCCGTACAGAACAATTATGGCAAGTATTTTCATCGCTGGTATTAAACTATTAATATATGAAATTAAGAAACACATGAATATTTTATTAGTAAAGAATAATGTAAACATAAAGTACGAATTTATCAATACGAGGTACCAACATTCATACTATTTGCATCGAGAAAAAATGTTAACGATTAAACAATTTAAAACAGTATCGGATGATCACTATATTGAAAAATAAACGATATGGGATGAATATAATGGATTAGCGAAACAATATGTTTCCAGAATAGACAGCCGACTAAACAACGTTATATTTACACGTGGTTATTTCAATACACAGCTTATTAGCGGACACGGTTTATTCGAAGATTATTTATATAAGTATTAGTGCATTCGAATAAATATGTAAAATGCAAACTATTTATAAATTACATGTATCACAGTTATAAATAAATTTACACCATCGTATTTTACAAACTGGGGACCAAAAAAAAATATCACATCACCCGCACAAGAATCTTCATTGCGATGCTTCAGAGTCAGTGTATGCGTATGATTATCCGTGTATATACATATATATATATATATATATATATATATATATATATATATATATAATATAATATATACATATATATATATATATAAAATATATATATATTATATACATATATATATAAAAAATATATATTATATATATATATATATATATATATATATATATATATATATATATTCGTGAATACTTTTGCTTCATGGCATATATTCTTTAACATATATTCGAATTGCATTAATAATAAAAATAAAATGTATACATAATAATAATCTACAGATACACGTGTCTATTGTGTATAAAAAAGCGCTAACTGGAATAAATAGTTCATAAATAGTTTATATTCTCGATAAAACCTATAATAATAAATATGCAATAATTCGAATGTTTAATAATTTGCTTAAAAAGACGATAATTGCGGATGCGTTTTGGTCCATGAAAATTTTACGATTCGTGTTCATCTTCCGTCAACGTTCAGTGCGCTCTCGTGCGAATTATACAGCATATTTCTAATACTAATTGTGCATTACTAATCTGAACAGACTCTCTATGTGCTGTTGAAATATCGCCACTCAGAAAAACAAATCTGCAATATATATATTTTAAAATAATTTGCAAAAACTTGGCTATACACGACGTATTGAGAATATATATGAAATAAATATTAATTAATCTAAATTATACATTTTCAATAAACTTTAATCTCGATCCATCGAATATTATAAATTGTTCGACAGCGCGACAGTATTTACGGATAGACGTCGTCTAATCGAGAAATTTGAAGAATCAAAATAGTCGTTTTCATTTATACACGATAAATAAATTTATAATCAAACGGTAGCGTATTGTCAATTAGCGATTAACGACGAGATAATAATTAATATAATAACATCACGACCTACTACGGAGAAATAATGAAATATATAATTCGTAATAAATAAATAGTCGAGTACCATAATGAAGAAAGAGTCAAAGGTATATACGAAATTACCGCTTTTGAATAGAAAATAATGAAGGAAGATTAAGGCGCGATGTAAAATATCGTTCACAGGTATGCAGACGAAAATGCGGGAGATAGCTGATTTGTTTATTGTTTCGCGACAGAATACAATTATAATCGAAATACCGAACAGGCAACCGATCGTAGTGAGTGTATTAACGATGTCCAAAAAAAGAAGTAGTCATACCTGAAACAAATGTTTTAATTAAAAAGCTTATTTATTTACTTTTTTTATTATGTACATCACATATAGAACGATGCCATTATTGTAAACATATTTTTTAACTTTTCTTTTCTTCGACTAAAATCTAGAACTGATACTAGATGGTACGAAGAGGATGAACGACTTGAAAATCACGCATTCGACTAGCAGCAGACTCGCAGAATATATAATTGAGAAAGAATTTATATATAGTTTATAATCCTTTTGCTTGTCAGTCTTCTGTCATTAAACGTTTTTTGAAGAATTTCGAATGCCAGCGAATTATTATGACAGTTTAGATAGATGTTTGACTATCGATCTGTGAATTTCTTTTATTTACGTACTCGATGTCGAAGTGAATGTGTATTATTGTTGGAGACATACCAGCAAACTCTCGGCTACGATCCGCGATACTTTGTTTCCATATGTCTCGATTCTTTTTCGCTTTCGAAACACATCCTTATAATTTCGTAGTGTGACTTGTACTTAGGAGATATGATTTGTAGCACGACAAGGCCAATAAGTGATTATCTACTTAAAAAAAAAAAATTGAACGTTTAAAATACATAAAATGTCAATCAGCGTAGTCTTTCTGCAAATAATACAGACACTCCGATCTATTGAATTACAAACGCGTTTACATTTGGCACAAAAATGTAAACGCTTTTGCAGTTCTATATCAAGTGTACAATCCCCTATCGGCAACATCTCTGACTTTGTTAACAAGGCGTGTCCTTCTCTACATTTGATTAATTATGTGCAGATCATTCGTCTGTCAGAACTATGGAGAGCTCTTTATAATAAAACAAATAAATCTCCCGGTTTGGATGTTGTTCCTCATTTTGATCTTTAAAAATGTTCCAATTTTCCACTAAGTTGTGCACGATACCACACATTCGAACTTAATAATCTGAACAGACTCTCTAGGTGCTGTTGAAATATCGCCACTCAGAAAAACAGCACGAATTCATAAAAATGAACATAGAAGAAAGTTGTGGTTAAAAAAAAAATCTGCAATATATATATTTTAAAATAATTTGCAAAAACTTGGCTATACAACGACGGATTGAGAATATATATGAAATAAATATTAATTAATCTAAATTATAAATTTTCAATAAACTTTAATCTCGATCCATCGAATAGATTAAAAATTGGTCGACAGCGCGACAGGATTTACGGAAAGTTTCATTTATACACTATAAATCAATTTATAATCAAACGAGAACGTGTTGTCAATTAGCATTCTATGCACAGTGCCCATTACACTTTGCATATACATATTACACATTTAGATACAAATAAATAATAATAATAAACGTATTCAAATAAGTTAAAATTCCTAAAACTACTACAAGCTGAATGAATATAATACGAATAACGATATCAACACCAATTTTTCAACGTTCATAAATTTCAACACTAACAAGTTAATTTATCATTATTAATACAAACTCTGGTTCGGTCAGTGCTGCTTTTGTTATTGAAAATGTAACAGTCCAAACGTTCAAGCTGATAAGAACAGATGCTACACTTTGATCTTAGCCAACAGGCAAAGAAGCGGTTAACAATAAGATTAAGTCATTAATCCGAGCAATAATAACCTATTTGTATCAAACACGGAGCTAAGTATCTAAAGCTACTACTTTTAATAAACTGCAAATCATTTTAAAAATGGGTGTTTAAGATGTATTTTAAACGTGTCCCCACTACGCCAAAGTCGATAAAATGCACCTTTACTTAAAATTAGCACCCTATACTATATTAGGAATTTTATTTTAAAAGTATCGAGCAATTATAAATCTTTGTATCACGGTTGTCTGTTTCCTCGATCGGTAATTTTATTTGAGCTACATATTTTTCTGAAATCCTTTATATGTATTCCGCATAACCATATCTTGGTAAACAACAACGAAACAATAATTTGCAGATACCGACAAAGTATGTTTTACTTTTAACTGAAAAAATACAAGGCACAAACCGTAATGTTACCACTGACAATTGGTTTAGTTCTGTTGAAATGGCAGATTTGTTATTAGAAAAAGGGTTAACAATGGTTGGTACATTGAGGAAAAACAAAGCTGAAATCCCTCCAGTGCTGATTGCAACAAAAAAAACGAGAAGCACAGTCGTCTTTTTTTTATTTGACAAGTCAAAGCTTATTGTTTCTTACATACCTAAAAAAAAATAGAAATGTGATTCTTTTATCTACCATGCATACGCAGCCTGATATAGACGAAAACTCGAAAAAGCCAGAAGTAGTGCTTTTTTAAAAACAGACCAAAAGTGGAGTTGATACATTTGATCAACTGTGTCACTGTTATACAGTTTCTAGGAAAACAAGAAGATGGCCATAACGAATATTTTATGGAATACTCGACGCTGCAGCCATTAACAGTTACATCATTTGTAAAACAAAAGAGATACAGAGAGAGATCAATTTTTTTTCCTTGTTTGTATGGATCACATGAAGGCAATATAAATAAATGAACGTTTACCAATAACATTGCGAGCAGCCATACGTGACATTTTATGAACTGAAGTTGTCATTCCTAATATTCCGGGGGGAAAATTAAAACCTGGTCGTTGTGACATATTCCCACATTCAAAGGACAGAAAAGGAAGAGACATGTGCGAAAAGTGCAATAAAAGTTTATGTGCGGAACATCGACGAAGTATTTGTGAAGATTGTATCGAACATTTATTGTAAATATTATATATTTTTTAATTATATATATATATATATATATATATATCCGAAACGAAATCCGAAGTATAGATTTCCGAACTCAGTAGCGCCAGATGTACGTGAAATCAAAGACATTATTAACAATTTGAAAAATAATAAAGCAGCAGGGGAAGATGCCATAATTGCAGAAATGTGGAAAAATGCAGATTCTGATACAATCATTATATTACAAAAAATAATTCAAGAAATATGGATATCAGAAAATGTACCAGTTGATTGGAAAATGGCGTTAATTCACCCCCTTCATAAAAAAGGAAATAGAACCGATGTTAATAATTATCGAGGAATATCGCTTTTACCGGTAACATACAAAATTCTTTCAAAAGCGTTGCAAACTAGATTGGAATACGAAGTAGATAAACAGCTTGGAGAATATCAGGGTGGTTTTCGAAAAGGAAGATCCTGTCCAGAACAGATACTAAATTTGAAATTAATACTAAAATATATGAGATTGAGATCCAAAAACATACTAGTAACTTTTGTTGATTTCAAGAAAGCTTACGACTCTATAGACAGAGAAACATTATTTAACATATTAGACGAATTGGGTGTAGATAGTAAACTTACTGCTATCATTAAACAAACGTTGATAAACACAGTGTCTAAGGTTAAATTTTTAGGAGAAGTATCAAAACCGTTCCAAATAAGAACAGGAGTAAGACAAGGAGATGGATTATCTCCAATATTATTCAACTGCGTATTAGAAAAAATAATTAGAGAATGGAGAATTAGAACAAAGGAAGAAGGTATTCAAAGAATTAGATTAGGCAAAAGCAAGAACGGCATAGAGATTGATTGTCTAGCCTTTGCAGACGATTTAGCGATTTTATCAGATAACATGGAAGATGCGATAAAACAAATTGATATTTTAAAGGAACAAGCGGGAAAAGCAGGATTACAAATCTCTTTTGAAAAAACAAAATATATAACTAATATCAGAAATGCTTCAAAATATATAAGAACTACATCCGCTAAAATTCGAAGAGTCATAAAATTTAAGTATCTGGGAGAAGTGATACAACCAAATGCGTCGGACAAGGAAACCATTATAGGAAGAGCGAGCAAAATATAAACAGCATTTCAGTTAACGAAAAATTTATACAATAAGAAATCGGTGTCTATAAACGCAAAAATAAGACATTATAATACAGTGATTAAGCCAGAATGTCTTTACGCGTCAGAATGTCTTACAATGAATTTAGTAAACAGTATTAATACGATCGAAAAGAAAGAAAGAAAGATAATCAGGAAAATACTCGGACCAAGATATGGAAATGATACATGGAAATTAAGAACTAATAAAAAAAAGTATATGAAATAGTCGAAAAAATAACAGATACTATGCGTAAAAGAAGGGTCAGATTTTACGGTCATCTTAAAAGGATGGAGTCCGGAAGATTATCAAAAAAAATATTCGATTTTTTTGATAAAAATCAGAATACAAGAATAGGTTGGTTCGGAGAAGTTAAAAAGGACTTGGACGAAATGAAGATAGAAGAAGAAGAAATCTTGAGCAGAGAACTATTTAGGAAGAAAATTGAAAATTTCGAACGTTTCAAAGAAAAACAGAAGAAAAAAACTGGCGGAATATGGACGGATGAAAGAAAAGAAGAACATCGACAGCGAATGAAGAAGTATTGGCTGGAGAGAAAGATGATGAATCGTGTATAAATTATTTCACGTGGTCCTTAGATGGCCTAATTCGAAAAAAAAAAAAAAATAAATAAATAAATAAATAAATAAATAAATAAATAAATATATATATATATATATATATATATATATATATATATATATATATATATATATATTAAAATGGTTTATTATTAAAGTTTAATGTATATAAAATGTGAAAATTTTGTTTGATATAATTATAAATATAAATAGATGCATTAAACGAATAAAAGTTATTCCCTACGTTGTAGTTAATGCAATGCATCGGTCACGTTGTTAATGCAGGGTTAAAGGTAGTTACAGAACTTAGTAGTAGTACTGTTACTATTCGGACGTACGTGAGTTGTGTTCGAAGTTTGTGTAACATTATTCGGTTGCTGCTCGAAAGCAGACGTTAGGAAAATACCATAAAATTAACGACGTGTAGCATTATTCTTGTGGTCGTACCGTAATTATAACGCCATGGAAAACGGTGTGCGGAGTGTAAAATACAATTACCGAAAGACGGTCAATATGTTGCGTGTAAAACCGGTTGTAAATCGGGTTATCATTTTGACTGCACGACGTTATTGTTATCGACTTATCGTACGCGTAGTAAAAAGGACAAAGACGCGTGGCGGTGTCATCGCTGCCGCCGCGCCGACGGAGATAAAAATCGATCACCCTCGCCGTGTAACAGCGATGAAGACGCGCGTAACAATGATAATACATATAAACAGAGAAGGACGTTATTACTCTCAAACAAATTGCCAGTAAAATGAACGATATTCAAGCTAAAATTAGGAATAATTATCAGATGTTACAACATGAGAATGATGAAAAGAAAATGGATGAACTAATTGAAAATAGTAAAATAAAAGATAAGATTATTTATCAGTTGAACATACGGGTAAACGAACTGGAACAGTATAGTCGGAGAGACACTGTTGAGATATATGGTGTCCAAGAAGATAATAATGAAAATTTGGAAGATAAAAATCGGTCAAAAACTCGACGTAAGTATAAACAACGATGATATGGTCCATCGCATACGCGATAAAAATAAGAATAAAAAAAATAGGCCGATAATGCTGAAAATGCATCGTAGGAAAGCGGAAGAAATGACAGCGGGGAAAAAGATAACAATAACGAACAAGGATATCCATACCGATAACGATAGCAGTACGAAAATATACATAAACGAAGCCTTAACACCGTATTACAGAAATTTAATGTGGATGACCAAGACTAAAGCGAAAGAGCCGGGTTACATGTGGTTTAGAAGAGGGAAACTTTTAATAAGAAAGGAAGCTGGGTTCCGAGCGTCCCGGATATTTACCGAAGAAGATATCGATCGGTACATTAAATAGATTAATTAAAATGTAAGTTAAAAATTAAATAGTTTAAGTACAGAATAAATGTGATGTATAAGTGTGATATTTGAGGATAAACGTACATAATTTAAAAATGAAACGTCAAAAGATCGATACGGAAAAAGTGGGAGGAAGTGTTAATACAATGTGAACTGAGAAGTATATCTTAATAATAGCAGAGATGAATGTATCGGAGTATGAAATAAAAAATTATACTATAAACGGTTACGAGAGGATTCATAATTTGTATGGAAGAAGAAAAAACCGAGGAATAGTGTTTAAGTTATAAACTAAATACGGAAACTGAAATAGTGACGAATAATATGCAAAATGCGGAATGTATATTGCTGGAAATTAAGATCGATAATAGCAACTTATATTTATATGGGCTTTATATAGATCACCATCTAAAAATGTTAAATTGTATATAAATGAAATATATAATATAGACCAACATGAATTAAGTAATAAAACAGTGATATATATATATATAGGTGATATAAACATTGATACTTCACATAAAACAACGAATGCGAGTAACTATGAAGCAGTTATGGCTTCGATGGGGTATGCAACTACCACGATATATTATACAAGGGAGGAATGTAAAGGAACAATATTCACGCAAACCAGAGTAGATCATATACAAAACAAAATTGTAAAAATATCGAAATGAAACATATAAATATTGGTGTAAAAATATCTGATCATAATATAATATGTTGCGAAGTAAGTTTACAGGTTAAAAGTATTGTAGAACATAAACTTCTAAAGAAAAATAGTATGTTGCTGCATAAATTAAAAAGTATAAATTGGTCAACAATAGGGAATCGGCAAAAACAGAACAAATTTATAACGGGATAACAGAAACATTTAAGAAGGTATACGAGCAATGTCGAATAAAATCAAATAAAAAAATAAATAGAATTACAGGTATAAAAGACTGGATGACTAAAGATATATTGGAAATGATAGAAAAACGTGATAAAGCGTTTAAAAAAAGTACTGGGGAAACATTATGAAAACTTGAGAAATACAGTAAACAAAATGATAAGATTAAAGAAAGACGCTAAAAAAAGTATTCAACAAGCGGGAGGGGATATTAAGAAAATTTGGATGAATATAAATAACATTATGAGGAAAGAGACAACGATGAGCATTGATGAAGTTGTAGCTAACTATTTGTGCGGAAAGAATAATATTGTGGAAGTAGTTAAGGAATTTACGTGCGAATTTAACAATTCAATTTAAAAAATTAAGCATACATGTGACAGAACATTACTTAAAAACGATGAAGGAATACATAATGTAAACATGTACATACCAAAAGCGTCAAATGAAAAAGTTGCCAAAATTATAGAGGGTTTAGTGTCACAAAGAGCTCAAGGAATTGATGAAATCCGTATAAAAGACGTAAAAAATATTAAGGAAAGAATTACTACGGTAATAGCTAGGTTAATAAATCAAACATTAGAGGAAAGTGTGATTCCAACAAACTTGAAGATAACATTAGTTAGGCCTATATAAAAAAAAAAGGTAACCATAAAATATACAGCAATTATAGACCGATTGCGGTAAACACGATAATAGCTGAAATAATGGAAAAATATATCGCGCAACAATTAGCTAAGTACTTAGAAGAAAATAACATCATCGATAAAGAGCAGTATGGATTTCAAAGGAAGAAATCAACATCACAGGCACTGGGGGATTTTGCTGAGGAGGTACGGATAAACTTTGAAACGGGAAATAGGGTACTTGTGACATTCATAGATCTCGCAAAAGCATTCGATACAGTCAGTCATGATAAGCTGCTAGCAAGAATTGAAGAAATCGGTATAAAAGGTAGTGTCGAAGCATGGTTCGAAAGTTATCTAAAGGACAGGAAAACAGTAGTTAGTATAAATAATATACGAGGTGAATATATGCCAATGAATATGGGAATTCCGCAAGGTAGTAATCTGGCACCAGCAAGGTTTTCGCTTTTGCGGACGATATTTCTATAATGACAGTTTACAGGAAAACTGAAGTGGCAGAAAAGTATATGAATACGGATTTATTAAAAGTAAGCAGATGGACTCACGACCTTAATCTTACAGTTAAGACGACAAAAACGAAATGTATGCTGATGAAATTGATGAGCGATAATGATCTATATAAGCCGAAAATTAAAATGCACACTAACAAGTGCGCACATTACTGGTCGGACAAATATAGATGTTCAAATTTGGGTTGTAACATAATAGAACTGGTAAGTGAATACAAATATCGAGGTGTAACGATAGATAGACATTTGAGGTGGAACTTACAAATACAAAAAGTGGAAAATAAATTGAAATCAATAATACCAACACTATTATGTACATTAAGAAATTATGTAGGTCAGGAGACAATGAGAATGGTGTACTTCCCGTTAGTCGAATCCGGATTGAGATATGGCACAGAAGCATGGGGAAATATTACACGGGAAAAATCGATCGATTGCAAAGGAAAAGTTTGAACCTAATAAACGAGTATAAATGTATAGAAATCAGAACAAACCACTAAACTATCTATTAAGTCATCATAATGTATTAAATATAGCGGGACTGTATTTGTTTAGCAAAGTTTGGAATTATTTAATAAAAAATAAAAGTATCGATTTAAACGCAAACACGCAAATAAAATATAAACTAAGGAAAACAAACAGGTATGTATTGTTCGGTAGCACGGTCAAGGTTTGGTGAACAAACAAATAAATACGTGATGATGATTAAATAATATACCGGAAGAAATATTGAAAGAGTAAACTAAAACAGCAGCTAATAAAAGAGCGGTTACAAGATATGGATAATATAAACAAAATAATAAGAAACAAAAAATTGTGAATTCGAAGTGGTGCGACAAGGAGATCAGTAAGTTAATATAGCGTCTGCTCCTACTAATGAGGTAATGGCAATATGGTAAATAAAAATATTACTGTGAGAGGTGGGTGAGAGTATATTTAGGAATGTGTGAGTACTATAACTGTAACTTTGTGTATATGTGGTTTTATAAATTAAAAATAACGATATATCTATGTAATAATATTTTAGATGTACACATATTGTAAAATGGTGTAGATCCGTCGACAAGCGTATAACGGGACATATATTATCTAAGTACAGAATGGGGTATATCGAGTGTGTGTGATTGGGTTTACTTATTGTATTTTTATTTTATAATAAATATACGCTTTTGAAAAAAAAACTTAATAAATTGTTACATAGCATACCAAAATAGGAAGAAATAATTTTGATATGGTATTTCAACGTTAGATGTTGCGTGGAATATTCTATAAAAATGGAGTAGAACGACAAAATGAAAACGAACATTTTTTTAAAATGGAGATGCCTTTGCAGCTTACTCAGCGTCATACTGTGTACGTACGAACCAAGCTATATTTCTACAAACGCGAGTTTTCTAGAAATAACGCTATGTCTGGAAACAGATGTGAATTCTCTATATGAAGAAGACATAATACATCGCAGTGATTTAAATTATACCTCAGAACGTAATGTTATTAAAGAAGGGTATATCACATCGTCAAGATTGCAAATTGCACGTCCAGTATGGAGAGGGCAGTAAGAAGTTCCTATACATAAGGCGGTCCGGTAACAAGTAAAACTGTTGATAAGTACAATTCCTTTATGCTGTTTTTAAAAAAGTAGAAACATGAAAATTTAAGAAGAGATGATTGTAATGACAGTACTCAGTGAGAGGTGATTACTAAAGCATTCCAGGTGATTAAGATTTAACACGATAAATGAAATCAATGTATCTGGGCGCGTTCCATTTGTTTTCCATAGCCTTCGAAATGCTTTGCGAGTGGCGATGATAATGAGATAATTAGCCGGAAGCTTCGTATGAATTAAATGATAATGCTTGTAACACCACACTCAACGGTAAATGCGGAACAAAGATCAGATAATTTGTAGGCGTTGCTAAAATATCAAGAGATAGGAAGAACATCGCTGCTTCCATTTTCTAAGTCGACCTTTATCTTTATGTATAAATATTGGTTTCAAATGTTGTATCATATAACAAAAGTAGACGATATAATCATTTAAACGTTTGCATTAATCTCGTCGGGATATTTTTCCTTTAGAATATATATTCGTGTAAAAAGTAACAAAATTTTTAAAATAAAAGCCGAAACAGGATTACGACTTATAAGTGCACCATAAAATAAAATTCTGTTGTTCGAAAAAAAATTTATACAATCGGCAGTTTATGAATTTTTGGTACATTTTAAAATAAAGCATTAAAACGAACAATTAACAAAAATTCGAATATTATGTAGATTATACTTTTAATTATATATAAAAAAAAAAAACATAGAAATATCCGTTCTATCGAAAAAATTTTTAAAAAACGACCACACTCAACGAGACAACTCGATGATAATATTCTACGTCAAATTCGTGTGCAAAATCGTTTGAAATTATCTCGAATTTTAGTTTTTTCGACTTGAATATTTAACCTACGTTAATGTCGTTAAAGCTTCTTCTAATAATTATAAATATTATTTATAATCCGAAAAACTTTTCCGTTCATTATAAATATAATAGAGGGAAAGTATAAAAATTCGATAAAATTAATTTTATCAGCTGCATAACGGTCATTATTAAACAAAACACGTACGCCAGCTAACATAATCGTAAACAACGAATACCACTTCGATTAAAGAAAACCTACCGGATTCAACGATTATAAAAACTTGGATATCAGCTCGTTTACCAAGTCATCTTTATCATCGTCGTCATCGTCATTATCAGACTCTATACGCGCCTCGTTGGACAAAGGATACTTCACCAACATTTCTTCCGACTCGCTGTCGGCCAGAACCCCAAAGAATAACGGGGATTCATTTAATACGACGAAGCTGAAAATAATAAACGAAATTTTAATATACTTAATGCACGTTAAATAAACGGTTCCCATTTTTTAAGCGTATTGTCGATAATAAATCTATCGCATCGAAAATATACAACTGACAAACGAATTTATTTATCATACTATCCGGATTAACGATTAGATGATAATGGGAATACCACGTTCAAACTATCAAGTAGATCCGTAATAATAAATAAACGAATGTATATTTCCTAGATAAAATATATAATAAATCAACTGAAAATTAGTTAAATCACTAATATTTATTTACTTAAAGAAAACACAAAGCTTTTCGGCATTTACGCCATTATCAAGTGAAACATTTTAAAACATTATAATTTTAAAAAATAAAAATTAAATATACTTACTTAAAAATATGTGATGGTGATTAGCTGTTCTATAAAAAAATCACTACATTCCACATTATATAAAAAATTAAAAATATATATATATATATGACGTCTCGTAAATTAATTAGAAAAATGATTAAAAATAATAGGAAAAGAATTTAAATTTTAACTTGTAAAAAAACCATCGTTAACCACGATTACGTCAAACATCGGTTAGATATATTAGTATTCGTTGTTTTACTAAAAGAAAAGAAATTAAACCGATAAAAAGTTCATCACTATCATTTACCCTAAACCGTCTACGTGTGGGTCATGCAGCCATATCACACAATTATCTATATACAAAAAGCCTTCCACCAGCAAACTGCCCCCTATTCGCACACTTAACGGAATCAACGGTTATACACTTAATCTACAACTGTCAAAATTAAACCACACAGGTGAAAACACAAAATACAGGGTCCGATACACAAAATCCTTAGTTAGAATCCAGGCTTTTTCCAAAGAAATCGGACTTTTGACGTACATATAAATTAGACACACGTCTCCTTATGCTGTAATAGCCCTGGTAGTTACATATGGAGTTTTACATAATGTAATAAAAAAAAATAAAAAAAGTTAAAGAATAATGATTAAATTAAATATTTTACGCAGAACAGCTAGAAACTAAGTTATACACGATGAGGTTTTTAATTTTTCTTTTTTTATGTCCCTGAAAACATTTAAAAATATATATATATTAGTATAGATATATATAATTATAAGTTCGCATTTTCAAAAATCGTTGAGTTCCTGAAATAATAAACAAAATTTGTCGATATCTTCTTTTTTTTCCACGACAAAACTTACGGCAAGTTAAAGGCAAATTGGATCATTCGGAAACATCTCACCGTAAAAACAGACGAGAAGAAATTGTATTATGCAGAATCCGTATTGGTCATACGCAATTAACACATGGTCCACTGCTCCAGACAGGACTCCCGCCGTCGTGTATATACTGCGGTAATCAAAAAATGTCCATCAGTCACGTCATTACTGAATGTCCAGAATTCACCGAGGAACGAGAGAAAGCGTTCGGACAAAGAAAAATAACGACAGAAGAAATGCTTGCAGATGATGAAGCTATCGTTCAATATGTTTTTAGTTTTTTAAAATGTATAAATGTATTCCATAAGATATAGCTTTACTTTTCCGTTGTATTTAATTATTTAAGTTATAGCAGACGCAAATGACGAAGATGTCGAGCGTCTTTAAATAAAAATATACAATACAATACAATACAAAATATTAGTTACTGTAAAACATTACCAATATAATTTTTACAATTTGTTAACAGACAAACTGTTTAAAATCACACGGTTGAATTCTTAAAAACTTACTCCGGTTTTTTAATAACCTCTAACAGAGTGTCGTCGACTGAAATTTTAACACTTCGTTCGTCCTTGTTAGTATAGTAGAGATTAATATTATCCGATCTATATAACTTAAACAAATCCCAGGACGGACGTTGAGAAAACATTTCTTCTAAATGAGAATAGAATCTAAAATGAAAATACGTAATTTAGTTTAACAAAAAAATATTAAATATTATCGAAAAATTTTAACAAATTAATATTATGACTCGGATAAAATCGATGATTAACAAATATTTTCGAGAATAATAAAAAAAAAAATCGCGAACATTCAGAATTAATTGACGATAATTTATATTAATGATCACAAATTTACGTTCAACGAATATAAATATTAAATTTTCAACTCAAAATTTGTAATACTTTATTTCTAAGCAGCGGTGTTCGTGATGACAATTTTACTACATTAACATTTTTATTGTTCGGTTCACTTAATAATATTTTACTATAAGTCTGGTTCAATAATCTTCTATCTTCGAGATGACTTGTTTCATGTTTTCATTATAATTTTCCTATGAAGTTTATGTACGTATTCTGGACAATTAAACTGAAATAACTATAGGAAAATTATCCGGTTTGTTTTTCTTCAATATTTCCATGTGTCACATTGGGTTTATTTTCTATCATTGAAAAATTTATTTTAATTTCGAACTATTATCTTGGTGATGATAGTCACAATAGCTCGAGAATGGATGTAGAACTAGATTTAACAGATGCATACATGTATATATTAATATATCAGTTTTCCGATTTCGTTGTGATTCGTCATTTACATTGATTAATTGTTAACTGCCGGTATTTTTTATGTCTAGGATCATAATTCTGATCGAATCTTGAACTGAACATTATTACGGATATTGCGACAAAGAAAAAAATTAATTGCACTTCTCGGGGATCAGTTTAAGTTTAAATTAATTACATACAAGCTTTCTTAACAGCAGTTTAAACTTACGTTTCAGTTTCCACAAATCGTTTTACTGTTTCCATAACGCCATATTCGGGATATAAAAATCTAACTGACCATACTAGTAAACCATTTTCATTGAACGATACAGGTTCAACTGGACTAATACCCGATGATGACGATTTCACTTGTGATCCTTTTTTTACCTTGTCTGAAAATTTATAGTGACTTTAATATTTATCGGCTATTAAAAAAAAAAAAACAAAAAAAAAACAGAAATTACTTCGAAAGAATCGAAGAATAATCAAAAGTAAAATTCGTCTATTTCGATTAATCTATTACGTAATAAATTTTTTAATATTTTATCGAAGATATCGTTAGGATCGGACACAATTAAATCATTTTTAAATAATACGCCACAGTTTACGAAATGGCAAACAATATAAATATCAAGTGAACACAGTGCGTCATATTAATTTAGATAGTGTTGTCAAGTGTAAATAAAACAGCGGCAATAATAATTTTTTTATAAGAAAATTAATTGAGTTACGTCAAGTTAAATTCATTTTACCTAAGAATCATAATGCAGAAAAAGTCGCTAGTTTGAAGAAATTAGTTTGATTTCACTACCCTGGAAAATCGTCACCGTGTTAAAAAAAAAAAAAAAAATTCCTGTAATTAATGCGCAAATTTTTGTGTTTATAAAATGTACCTTAATTGTACCCCGGTAGTCTTTCACCATTACATCGTATTGTAAAACTAAATGTAACTCTTCCTTTTTAAAGTATCCATAAATAGTTTTAAATTTAGAGTAATCAATTGGTTTTTTTACATTCAGCTTTGTATTTTAAGATGTTATTTTCATCTATTGCTAAAAATTTCCCATTTTTTATTTCTCAACTTTTTTGACATTTTGAACAAAAAACCATTAATTTCTGCTAAATTTTTTACTACTTTTTCTAGACGTGTACCTATAAAACAATGTATCAATAAATCTAAATTCCATTGTTATTGGATATGTTTCACCTTTTCTTTTTAAAGCAAAATTGGGATTTTCACATTTAAGATATTTTCCCTTTCATCTTTTTCCTTCTCATTATACTTCAAACATTTTGATATATCATATTTCTGTTTTTCATATTTAATAGCAGTGGGATATAGTAACCTTAAAGCACGCGTTATTTAAATCGTACTGAAGCTCGAGTTTTGTTCTTATTTGTTTCTCGTTTAAATAAGTTGCGAAAAAAAAAAACTTTATAACTAAAACAAAAACGAATTTAAACAAAAGTTACTTTATTTTCCTTCTATTTAAATAACGATCTTTGAAAACCATGAATACATAAACTTTTACTAAAAAAAAAACATGAATTTGTATTTTTGGAAAATTAATTATAATACTTGAAATGCGCATGAGAATATATATATAATACTAACCAGATGTCCCCATAGTTATATTTCTTTCTCGTATAGCATTAATTAATTTTGTTTCCATATTCTTAGTTTCGCGTAATCTTAGAAGTTCGCTTCTTCGTTCGCATTCAAACTCCTCCTATATCAGTGAAACGCACGATTTTTAAGTATTAATAGACATTATACAAATTTTACCCCGTAATATACGTATATTCGTATCGCCATCATCAGCGTTGTCTGCTTTAGAGCGGATAAAATATACGCAGACAATATATGCGTGGTGTCTAAAACACAACATTTTCACGTATTTATATAAATTTCAGTATATTTTATACGTAGTAGTAGAATATAATAAAACAACGAACGAATTAGGAGTAGTAAAATTTTTTCGTTAATTAATTTTTAGGAATGATCATTTTATTTTTAAAGTACGATTTAATTTTTAAAGTTTTATTCAATTGTAACACCTTATTCGTGATTATTAAACGTAAAGTAAATATTTAAAAAGTTTCGACTGTGGAATGTAGTGATTTTTTATACTTGATTACAAAAAACAGATAAAATCACTAAATTTTATTTATTAAGCAAAGCTTTTCGGCAACTACGCCATTATCAAGCTATATATAAATAAAATTAAATATATAAAAACATAAAATATTAATTTAAATCTAAGTTCACAATTTTTATATAATATATAGCTTGATAATGGCGTAATAAATAAAGTTTAGTAATTTTAACTGTTTTTTGTAATCGAAAATATTTAAAAAGTTTTAAAATAAGCCGCACTTTATGGGCTAAATGAAAACTGTTTATTACACTGTCCTTAA
This sequence comes from Coronaproctus castanopsis, assembly GCA_032883995.1. Lineage (NCBI taxonomy): Eukaryota > Metazoa > Arthropoda > Insecta > Hemiptera > Monophlebidae > Coronaproctus > Coronaproctus castanopsis. The sequence goes on along the minus strand of CM065053.1, from coordinate 38,530,778 downwards.
AAGTCAATTATTACTCAAAATTCGCATGATTTATATTACATTTCTACACGATTCATACGTTAATTGTTTACAGTCATCGTTGTTAAATTCATCCAAATAGAGATTCTTGATTTGTATATCTGCCGATAATTACACCTACTTCAAATTTTATCGCGAATTTTACGAATCTCTTGCAAATTTGATTTCGCCCATTTATATGTTTTGTCCATAACAGAAAATTATTATAAATCCACGAATACTATTTAACGATTATATATATATATATATAAATATAAATTTCAATTTATAAAATATTTACCTTTTTAATTAAAGCTTGTATTCTCAACTTTATAATGTCGGAATTGGTACGATCTTGAGAGAGTAATTTCTGACATTCTTTAATACAATCATCGTAACGACGTAAATTAAACAAACAATACGGTATACGAACTTTAGCTTTGGAGTATGACGAATTTCTGAACACAGCTTTCCGACTATCATCTAACGCGGATCTTATAATTTAAAAATCGCCATAAAAGTTGACATGCATAAAAAAAAATTAAGATATAATTTACTGAAATTTTATAAACAGCATTTTCCGTAGTTATATCTTATACGAATAGTGATTTAGAAATAAACAAAATTTTTAGCTTTATAACATTACGATATTCTTTCTCATTCTACTCGCACGACATAAGTTCGATTTCATAGTTGACAAGAATTTCTTATAGTAAAATAACCTTTCGACAACTAAACTCTATATTATTAGTAAATGAGTATCAGCTTGCGCAGTTGTCCAGAATGAGTCATTTTCATCTTCTGGTTGAATCGCCAAGTGACTCGAGTTGACGGATTTTTTTTTGCATACGGGTATGCGTGCGAATTTTCCCTTCATATTGAGCTCCAGCACAAAACATCTCTGTTATGGTCAAAAACTTAACATCTGTATTTTTTAATCTCATTATAGATACTTAAAAATGCTTTCTTTTTACCACTTTCGTCGTAACATCTTCGAGACAGATAAAACATTATTCAATGCAAACGAATATCTTCACGTACTAGGTTTTTTTTTTCTGTTTGATTGCTTTTTAATAGTACGATATTTTGACAGGTATACATAAAATTCGTTGTATTTTCATACAGTCTAGTACGATATCAAATTTAAAAATTATTTCACAAAAGACAACAAAATTAATACGCAACTACCATACGTTTTCCACCCCGATGTTATAGGCGTAAATGTTGGTTGCCTAACGAAACGTGATACTGAAAATAAGCTATAAATTGATATAATTAATATAATTACGCACAAGAAGTATTATCAACACACAAAATCAACTTTACCATCAACGGTTAAAAATAGTTAATAATTAACATATGAAATAGTAATAATATGCGTCAGTAAGAAAAATAAATTTTTAACGGAATTTAGTACACATGAAGAAGACATTATTAACATTTTAAAATTATATTTGTAGAAATTCATTATATATTTATAAAATTTTACTGAAAATAATCTCCATTACGAAAGGAATTCTGTGTATTTTTACTAATAAAGCATTTAAAATAAAATAGCAAAAATATATAAAATTTACAAGATAATTTTCATTTCGAGGAATATTTAATAAGAAAATACGAAAATTCCAATTCGGAATTAAAAATTTATTTCATTACCTATAGTTCTTCAATGCGTAATGAGCAGCTGCGCAGTTATTGTATAAAATTGCTTTCATTTTATCAGAACAGTTTTGTTTTAATCCTTCTTTGTAATTAATAATCGCTTTTTCGTACAATTTCTTACTGTAATGCCAATTTCCTTCAGTTTTATATGTATCCGCTAATTCTAAAGAAAAAAATATTGTATAATCAAAATACAAAAAGTACAATGTTATATATATATACATCAAACACAATTCTATAAGTTAAAAATGTACAAAACGCGTTACCATTCTTAATAATTTGTAAATATTTCAGCCATAAATTTTAATAACACATGATAATCGCGAAAAAGTTAATTTTTCAATAGTATAAATTTTTTATCAAATCTTTCTATTTATATTACAATATAAATACTCTGTACTAATTTCTTCTTTGGAATAATATACTAAGAGGACAACGTTGGGACAACATAAATACACATATTTCAGATTTAAATTCTAATTAAAGACGTTATTGTTTCATACAATTTATCTTTTACCAACAGGTTACTAAAAATTATTGCGACTAGTTAAAAGTATGGTTAAAGGAAAAAAACAGAATAACACAATATCCGGCTAGATTATGATAGAATTGATTAGGTTTGTTTTGGATAGTTAAAAGTAGAATTAAATGAACGAGAATAACACATTACCCGGATAACTAATAAATATTTTCTGTGGAAGATAAAATCATTATATTTTTTAATGTAGAAATCGACGCTTTCTGACGTAAGTCGTGTGAGACTCAAATTATTTATATAGATAACGCCACTATCGAAATTTACTGTTAATGTATAGTTTTTCAAATTTTCGATTTTTTCGAAGAATTGTATTTTCCGCAAAAATTTTTCACTCCTAGTCATTTTTGTCGAAATATCATTTTTGAAAAAAAAACTTTTTTTTACATATATGTATAAACTCAACGTCTCTAGACGTGTATAATAATTAAAATCAGGTCGACTATTCGAGACAACCAAATTTCTTAATTCGTTAGTTACAAACATCCATACGACATCACCACCTTCCTTAAAAACAAAATATTGTTGTGAAGTTCAGTGAAAACTAATTTAATAATAAAGAATCATTCTCATCTATCCACGTATGAAGTAAATAAATAAATAAAAACATTACCTTCTGGAGAATTTTCGTTTGTATCATATTTTATCTGCTGGAGTCCTTGTAACAACGGAGGTAGTTCCTGATCCGGATTAGGGGAATTCTGCATAAATATAGGATATTTTTCTATTTCCTAAAAAATACAAATAACAAAGAGTCGTAGTAGACGAAAATATACTATAGCTATAATGTAGACATATATAATATTTGGACTTAATTGTCAAATTTTGTCTCAAGTCTGTTAAATATCAAAAATGTTATCCATTGTATACAAAAAACGAATTTATTAATAAAAAAATCTGTCACGGAATAAAACTACGCCCATCATTATCAAACTTGTACAAATTTTACGAAATATTTTTTATCGTTAAAATTTTGTCACAATGTTCAAATATGTAATAATCATATATTTTTAAAGTAATTTTTATCTTGCAAAAATTTCTTATCGTATACACCTTTAATAATAAATTCACGAAATTAAGATAGTTGACATTATATGAATAGAAAATAAATATCACAGGTGGAAACCATTTCCTTATAAGTGCAATTTTAACTTTTCTTTCATATTAACGGTTGTTTATTATTATTTACTTCTTTTTTTACATTTTCAGTCTCAATTTTTATATAATTTCGTTATTTTCCTTATATTCTGGTCTTTCTTTCTATAAACCTTCAAAAATAATGTTTTAACTTAATAACTCGTTAAAAATAGTCATTTTTGACATTTCTGAAAAAAAAACGAAAATCAGGATGTACAAGTATACTAAGAATTTACCCATGGCGTATATCATAAATAAGAAAATGCGTGTCATTAATATTATTTTCGGCCAAACGACTTTAATAATCTTTATTTTATTTTTTAAAAAGAAAACGTTGTTTAATATGCTACTGAAATTCTAGATTTCAACGATAATTTACAAGAAAATTATGGTCTTAAAATAAAATTCTCATTTATCGCATACAATCACAGACAAACACGTTTATTTTATAACATTAATTTTTTGAAGATTGTCTTTTATATGTCAAAATCATTGATTACCATGTTAGATAAATGTATGCAATGTTTAGAATAAGTTGTAAACGTTTGCTGGTATCAAAGTATAATCAACGACGCACTTGAATCTAAAATAGTTTTTATACGGTAACGTATAAATATATGTTACATCGTATTATACGTACAAAGTACTTTTCTTAATTAAAAGGTGTAAGAGAAGTGTACACGCTAGATAACATCTCGTATACCAACCTCTTTCTACTTATCTTCTGGCCAACCGTCTGTATAAGGTTTTTTTTCCATATTTCCCAATACTTCAACCATATCTTTTTCTAGAAACTCTAGATCCTTTAACATATTCCCCTTTTCCGCTAATCTTCGAACTCATTTTAAATGTAATATTAAACGCGAATAATAATAAACAAAATCCCTAGTTCCCGGATATTTCTTGCGAAAACAATAAACAAAATAATTACGGCAAACTAAATAGACTCAAAAACTCTTTGATAACGAGTTCCTCAACAACATTGAAGAAAATATAATTTACATTAGGATATGTACACACAAACAAAATCAAAATTGTTTTTAATTTATCATGCATGATGGAAAATGTAAATTTTACACTCTTTTAAGTTCGTTTTCATATAAATTGCAATCACTAAAAATTAGTAAAGTTTACAATTATATATATATATATTAACTTGTCGTTAAAATGCATAAACTATTGAATTCATATTTTCAAGATTAAAATATTCGGTTGTTTTTATTACAATTTTGCACACTAAATAATTGAAGATTGAAAACATAGAACAATAATAGTTACACACAACATACACAACACGCATGATGTTTAATAATTTAAAACATTTGAATTAATAAAAGTTATACAGGTAAGTACACACCGTTTAGATTCATCTCCACTAAACATATTTCATACGTAGAGGTTATTGAGAACGAAAACCACATACAATAAAATCGTTAGAAACCACATAATTATGCAACTGTAAGTGGTAAAATATGACATACTTCATTAAATTAATGAAATTAATGGAAATCCAAACAATTTGCAAGAGTTTCCCAATGAGATTTATGTATGTCATAAGATAGATTAAATCTAAAAAACCTCGATTGTAAATAAAAATAAACGTATACTTAATTATATAAAACACATTGCAATATTTTTGATAAACAACAGTAGGATTGAACAATAGTTTTCAATTCTGCAACAATATTAATATTTTAATATAGCCACAACCCAGTGGCGGCTCGTGCATAAGGGCTGCAGGGCTGCAGCCCCACCTACAAAATTACCAGTATAATTTTTTTTTCAAAGTTATCCAAAATTTCGATATTTCGTTTAAAAAAGTAATTTTTTCTCTTTGGATGCCCATTCTAGAACGTTGGTGAGGGCTACGTATGATGCAGCTCTTGTTGGCACGTTTAGGAAACAAAAAAAGTGTGGTTCCGCGAGAAAACTATGTTAAAGGCGCATGCGCAGTGGTTTCTTTTTAACCGCGTTCGGGCTGCATAAAAACCAGCCCAATACAGCTCTCGTTTACGTGTTTAGGAAACATAAAGTGCGTGGAAACGGAACCGGACGATGGTCAATAGTTCTTTTTTTGCCCGCGTTCGGGCTGCATGAAAACCAGCCCAACCAGTAGACTTGTATTTCAAATTTTCAAGATTAATATTCCAACTGCAGAATGAAATGTTGACGCGCGCGTTCTTCTATTATTGTTGCTTATTTACTTATGTTTTATTGATTGAATAAATATATTTATTTATAAGGATTTTATTACTTCGATTGTTTTGGTAGAAAGGCTAACTTTAATTATGGCTGGAAATAAAATTTTTCGTGAAAGTGAATTGAATTCGGTTTCGTGTTTGCTGAATAACAAATTTTCGCGGTTATCGTTTGTAGAAAAGTGTAACATTAAGGCTCGTGGGAGGCCGACTCTGCAATTGAATATTATACAAACGTCATCTAGCCGAAACAATACTTTTGAAAGAAAATTTAAAGCGGATATTTATTCAAAATGTGACTGAGTTTGCGGTTGTGAAATTAAAAACGCTTTCTTTTGTTTTCCTTGTCTACTTTTTGGCGGTGAAATTTCTTGGACTCAAACTGGTGTGGTAGACTTGAAACATTTGAATGAAAAAATCAAGAAACACGAAAATTCAGCACAACATATAAAAAATTCGATAGATTTTGGTATGCTGGGAAAAATTAATATGGCGACACAGGTAAGCGAAGCGTATAAATTAAATATCAGAAAGTTCAATGAAAACCTCAAAAAGAATAGGGATATTTTATCAAAAATCATCGACTGCCTGATATTTTGCAGTAAATTTGAACTTCCACTACGAGGACATAATGAAAAAGCGGATTCCGATAACCCTGGTATTTTTCGAGGACTGTTAAATTTCGCAAGGAAATTGGATGAAAATTTGAAAGTGCATTTTGAAAATTCTACAGTGTTTAAGGCTAACTCAAAAATAATTCAAAATTAATTGTTGGATTGTATGTTAGACATTTGTCAAACTGAAATTTCTAATGAAATTGAACAAGCTCAATTTTTGGCTGTTATGTCCGATGATACGACTGATATCTCTGAGAAAACACAGGAGGTAATTGTTTTTCGTTACGAATTAAATGGAACTATATACGAAAGATTCTGGGGATTTTATAACCCTGAATAACAAGATGCAGAAGAATTATTGAAACAGATGTTGGAGCAGTTGAAAATTGTTTTAAAAGATAATACTGGGAAACTAATTGCTCAAACTTATGATGGCGCCGCAGTTATGAGCGGAGCGCGTGGTGGTGTTCAAAAAAGAGTAAAAGAAACTTACGCAAATGCCCATTTCATTCATTGCTATGCTCATCAATTAAATTTAGTAATGAGTAAATCAGTTTCAACTAATAGAGAAGTACGCATCTTTTTTAGTAGCTTGTCAGGAATTCCATCATTTTTTTCGCGTTCTTCTCAGAGATTAGCTGAGCTTGAAAATTGTATGTCAAGAAGAATTCCACGTGGTTCCAATACAAGATGGAATTTCAATTCAAGAGTCGTAAATACAGTTTTTGAAAACATTGAACAGCTGAAAGAATGTTTCAAAAAATTGCAGAATTCAAATAATACCTAAACGATTAATGAAGCATCTGGTCTTCTTCGTCTTCTCAATGATAACAACTTTATATTTTGGCTTGGCGTCTTCCATCCTATTATGCCACACGTTGATTTATTATAGGATGCATTTCAAAATCGCAACATTAATTCTTCGAGCGCTTGTTCATCACTGGAAAATTTTTATCGCGCAATTTCTTTAATCAGAGAAACGAATTTCGAAAACTTGGTGTCCACAAATACTGATTCTATGCCCGTATCTCGTAGGAGGAAATGTGATGAAAATCGAAACGCCGCTATCAAAGAAGTTTGTGACACAATATGTATGCAAGCTAAGGTTAGATTCGAATTTACTGGTCATCTATCTGCAGGAAAGTTGCTGTTACAAGAGAAATTTGAAACATACTGCTGGCAAGAATTTAACGAAACTTGCCAGGCATATCCCATGCTAAATAAAAATCGTTTGCAAACTGAACTTTCTGTTCTATACGAAAGAAATTCAGAATTTTCCCTTGCATCGGGAGTTGCGCAACTCCACCAATTGTTTCGAAACACCGGTATTTACAAAACACTCGGCGAAGTATATGTTTTGATGAAAATTTTGTTAACGTCTCCTATGACAACTGCTGAAGCGGAAAGGTGTTTTTCTTCCTTGAAAAGAATTAAAACATATTTACGGAGTACAATGCTGGAAGACAGAGTTTCTGCGCTTGCCATGATAAGTATTGAGAAAACTCTTATCGATATAATTCCTAACTTCCACAGCAAGGTAACTGACCGGTTCGCGAAAGTGAAAAACCGTCGTATGGACTTCATATACAAATAAATTTTGAAGTAAGTGCTTTCAAATTACACATTTTTTAAAATTTTCTTAGAATGGCCGATTCTAAATTTTATTTTTGTTTAGAAAATTTAGAATTTTAAGTTTTTATGAAATGGTAGCCTAGCTGTATGTTTTTTATTTTTAAAAAAATTCAACTAGGTAAAACTTTCAGCCCCTCCGTTTCGAAAACCCACGAGCCGCCACTGCCACAACCTATTTAAGATGAGATTAAACAAAGACTGTTCAAAATTTGCTAAACACAGTTTACAACATCGTAGATAATCTACCGATGCCAATTCTACATTATTATTGTTATTAGGACCTGCGTTCATACTTATCTGAATGATTCATTCGATCGGCGTTTGTGATTTCGTTGGGCTTTGCAGGAAATGACTGTTTATTACCCTATTTTCTAGACAATAGAGGGTGGTGAAGAAGTATTATTTAATTTAACGTAATTTATCATTACTTAAACAAAAGATGTAAACTCAAAACTGCTTAATAATAAAAGTTATCTACGACCGTTGTAATTCCAAGTTAGTGGAAAAATTAAAACGATATTTACTAGCAAGACGATGTCCTCCCCTATTCACCAAATTATAATTAAGAATTAATTGAATTTGATCGATAATATAAAAATTTATAATTTTTCACCATTTATCAATGTATCTATCTGTCTATATATGAATATACGATATTAACGATTTTATAGATCGAAAAATTCAATTACGGTGAAAGTGCTATTTGTTTTTGAAAAGAAGCTGTAATATTATTATTAAGGGTAACTAATAATAAAAATTACTTTTTAATTTTTCTTTGAACAAATATATAGAAAAACATACTAAAAAGACAACTCAAGTTTTTCTAAGCTTACAACAACAAGAATTTTTTTCTTTCACGCGTGTTTGTGCGTATGATATTTTCAACGTGTATCGATTTTCGGAATTATTGAACATCAATATATTATATTATCCTATAGATGCCATCAAACAACCCTAATAGATGCACTAAAACTTTTAATTGTTTCAGCTTTATAGATTTAGTTGTATATTTTCTACAAATCAATTTATTTCATATTTTTTTCAATCGTCTGGTTTAAGTATTAGATTGCCGAGTAACCAAACTTATCGCCGATAACTTTATATGTAAATAATCTTGGTTGTAACTGAGATTTTAAACTCAACCGTATGACTGGACTCAAATTTTTTCTAAAGCGCTAATTGCCGTAATCGAGTAGCTTAAGTAATATGTTCCTTTATGTACAGACCATAATGTAATTGCTTTTTTTTTTAACTGCAGTCTCACGAGTTACGTATTTTCATGTAAGTAACGAGGCGACGAATATATTTAAATTTTTAAATTTCTTCCGACGAAATATAAACAAAAGATTAACCTTAATTATACAGCATATAATACTTGTTGATCAAATCCTACTTGGAAAACAGGACATTTCGCGTACGATACAACTCTGAATACTCTGTTTGGTATCCAGTACAAGCATCTGTGCCGCAAGGAAGTATTCTGGGACCTACTTTATATATGATATTCACAGCCGATATGCCTACAACGTCTTACACATCGATATTCACCTTCGCTGATGACACCTTGATTATAGCCGCCGATGAAAGCCCGGTAGTTGCATCCCGTTCTATTCAACATCACCTACAAGAAATGGGAAAGTGGTGCACTAAATGGAAAATCAAGATAAATACCGATAAATCGGCAAATGTAACTTTTACATTATGGAGAGGTTCCTGTCCTCCAGTTTACTATGAACAGCAACAAATTATTCAGACTGATCCTGTAAAGTACCTCGGCCTTATTATGGATAAAAAACTTACCTGCACTCCGCATACATTGCAGCTTAGAAAAAACTTAGATATCTCATTTCGGCTGTTATATTGTATTATAGGAAGAAAAGCCAAAACTTCATTAAATAATAAATTGCTGATTTACAACGCACTTCTAGCGGCGAAATGGAAGTATGGAATTGAACTATGGGGGGCTCGGCAACAAGTAGTAACGTCAAACGTATACAACAATTTCAGTCGAAAGCTCTAAGAGCAGTATGTGACGCTCCTTATTATGTCAGCAATGATACTCTACATACGACCTGCAAGTGCCTACAGTTACACAAATTTATCAATATAAATATCAAAAATTTTTCGGTAAATGTTCCAGTCATTTAAACCCCCAAATTCGACGAATCTACATGCCAACACTTCCAGATAATCCTGTTCGAAGGCTAAAACGACAAATGCTCCGGGACGTACTTTCAACTATTGAAAAATGATGTCATATAGATGAAGACATTGCTGCTGAGGTAAAATTTTAAACTGGCCGGCTGTTTATTGTAACAGCGGCTGTATGTTAATGTATTTGTATATAATTTATTTATTTATTTAACTGAACTCATGTGCTTATTGTTAAATTATACAGGTGCACATTAAAAAAAAAAAAAAAAAAAATATTGTCTTCTTTTAGTTTCCCTTTCTCATAAATGATCGGGAGTACAACCTGACAATCTATCTAATAACAAAACGGAAACACGAACAAAACAAAATGAAAGAAATGAAAATAAGGATAAATAAATTATAAATTATTTTTACCCGTTCTACTATGAAAATTTAAAAATAAATTCGTATTATTTTACTAAAATACACGACGGGGAAAAATTTTGCAACATCGTTCAAACGGGAGAAAGCGGCTAAACTTAGTCTATGTGGATAGTATACCTTAGAGTAAGTTGTATATTATCACTTAATTATATTTATCTTTCCCAGACGTATGCTTTATGCGTTTGACATATATTAGTACGAGGTAATAAAAGAATAACCGGGAGTACGTATTAGATCATTCGCTCATTAGTAATTATATTAGTGTTGATCTAAGTAAAATACGTCTCAGGACTTTGAGAAAATCGACCAAATTCTTTTAAATATAGCAATGAATTCGCGAGAAAAACTAATTTTTCTGTAGGATCTCTTCCAACTACATATGTACGTCACTTTTCGTCGGATATTTCTTTATTATTCTCTCGTATATTCGAGACTTCAACTTTTAGATAATAGTTTATATTCAAATAAGCAGATTTTAATAAACTAATAGGATTACGAATTGATGTACGACAACGCGATATAAAATTTATTGAAGAAAAAATTAATCATAACAGAAAACTAACGTATTCAGGAGAGTTCTATGAATAAGATTCAAAAGGTTTCACAAAAAAAAAAAAAAAAAAAATAGACATTTTAAAATGTAGATTTATCACTGCGTGTTAAAAATAAACTGGATGAAAAAAGTTACGAATAAGGCTGGTTTTAGAACGTTTAAATAAACAATGAAAAGTACTCGACAGAACAAAAACGACGCAAACTAGAATATTTTGGTCACATTATGAGAATTCGACGAATGCAATTTACCCCAATTACTAATCCAAAGTAAAATAATAGATGGAAGAAGCAGAGGCCGACCGTCGATATCCTGGCTAGAAAATCTGAGAAATCAACGATAGAATTATTTCGCTTTGCAATTAATAAGACAACAATTAGAAAATTAATCAACGCCAACACAACGATCGATAATGAGCGTTTTTTTCGGTTTCAACGTGCATATAATCAAATTGATTATATGGGTGACATAACTGGGCCATAGAAATATTGAGAATATCGGAATAAAGATTATTTCGATGTCTTCTTCTTTTGTCCAATTTACTCAGTCTAGTAACTATGTCGACAATTTCTTGATATTCGGTCTCTGGCCTTGTGAAACAATATACCTCCATCGACGACCATTTTCGGATATTATCCAGAGCCAAGCAATCGTTCTTCTGCCTACGTTTCTTTTTCCTTTTATATTCCCATGATTATGCGGCAGTACACATTTCGGACCTATTAATATGCGCCTACGCTGTTTTCCTTCGCTCGATTCAACAATTCTTTATCTTTTTTTTCAATATGTCCGATACTTCGTTGTTCTTCTTCTTCGCTGTCCACGATATACGAAGAGGGTAATACCGCATTTCGAACGCTTCTATAGTTTTGATTATTTTAGCCTTCAGCCGTCCATGATTATTTGTTTAGAGTGCAGTAACTGTGCAACGGTATGCGAGAAAATTTTAATTAGCAAAAAATAAAAAATCGGGCAAAATAAAATAACCGTAGTTCTAGAAATTAGAGCGTTTATACGTCCTCTTGCACGGGGTGCAGTTACTGTTATTTCGCTTTAGTATATATTTCGAGTAAACATAAAAAGGTAATTCAAATTACTTTTTACCTTAAATTGTGGAAAGACGTTTGTAGCGAACAGATTTTAATGGTGATTCGCTGTGGAGTAAATTGTAACGCGAATTAATAAAAACGAAATACTTAAACGTAAACGGAACAAAATGAATAATTGCACGATACGTTACAAACTTTAACTTCGCAATGTCGCCTGTTAAATATATTATCCGCAAAAAATCAAACTGTCGAGAAATTATACACGCTTGACAAGTAGAAATAAATGTGAAACACACGCGACAAAAATTTCTAGACGAACTTTAAATGTAGTTTAGTTACGTAAGCGCGAGCATATAAATTCGTAATTTAGATTTAACGTAATACAAAAAAAAAAATAATTAACGTAAAAAAAAAAAAACACGGAACCTCATATTATTCCGTCCATACAATTTTTAAATAATTTTCGAAGTGCATTTGGAAACGGCCCGACATCGACTAAAATTCGCGAGTGAATACTGGAGTAGGTAATGTTGATAAGACGATGCTTCATGGAATTTAATTCGTCGAGACGAAATCTGTCATGGCTGTAGATAATAACGTATTTCGATAAGTTCGAGGAGACGGAATTCGTTTCGTATGATACATCATAGTGTATCGTCCGATCGTCCAAGGAGGTCGTAATATACGCAAGCGAGCTTTCCTTAATCTATAACATCACGATAATCGATAGTAATTCGATAATCGATAATTTTCTTATCTAAATAAATATATAGTACGCGTGAATTAACGAATGTGAACAAAGCCCGTTTCATAGGAAAAATCATTACTTCTTAATAAAATGAAAAAATCGTTATAAAAAGAATCTTGAAAGTAAACGAACTAATTCGTTTAATTCGTTTATAAACCTTAATTAAAATCTAAAATTCGTACGTTTAGATGCGATCTTCTTCGTGTCAGAAAAAGTATCTTTGTTTGCCCAGTACTCGGACAAAGCGACGCTGTTTCCATCCAGTTGTAGTAGGTCATTGAAACCGCACCTATATGGACAACTACTGCAGATAAAAAGATGTTGGATAGATCGCTCCTCGTCATATATATATACAGGAAGAGCTGTCATCCGTCTTCGTGTTGTTTCCGACCAACCATTGCTCTCAACTCGTTTAACGGAATGTTCCGTATTTTAGTTCGGCTCCGGAAGGAAGATACTCCTTAGGTTCTATCCGTAGTTCACGATTTTTCTCCACCCATTCTTCTTTCCAGGCATTATGCCGTGCGTTTCCGGGGGTTAATCACTTGATAACCGCCATAAAACTGTTCTTCAAACTATATTTAAATTGGTTTATCTTCAAACATCATATATCTGCTATCCGCTTTGCACTTTTCAGTGCTGGCAGCTATTCGTCGTTGAATACCATGTGGAACAATAACGCGGATTCTATCGACATATGTCGATTTTAAACATCCTGTGATAATGCGGCAAGTCTCGTTTAGCGCGGTATCTACATGTTTCGCATGGACCGAATTAAACCATACTAAGCTAGCGTACTTTGCGACTGAGTTGTATAGCGTTAGTGTTGATGTCATGCGGGCTAGCGCCCCAAGAGCTGTCGTCTAGCTTACGCAGTACGCTATTCGTGAATGCAATTTTCATTAGGATAGTGTTCTATCAAAGATAACCGAGGTACATAATCGTTGAAATTTTATCGTTGCCATGTTATTTCTCGGTGGTTTAGATGATAACTTCATTCGGTACAAAACCTAATGTATCGATTTAAGAAATGGCGTCTTGGATGCCGAAAAAAAAAAACAGAAGTAAATACGTTTTGCAGAAAAGTTAAGAAAATCCTTCAGTCGCAATGGTATATACTTATTTCAGAACTTTCTGTTGTTCATATATTTAACAAATGTTCAATTTTAAGAACGTTGCCACCTATCGTCCGTACGTATACTAAGCGACTTTTATTCTTTCATCCGAAAAATAAAAGTTTAAAAAACCCGAATGTTTTTTCTAATAATTTAAAACAACCAGCTTAATTGGATTAAGAGATTAATCCAGTGGAAACAGTTATAGAAGACTATATTAACAAATTTTTAAAATCTCGCGCGGAATTTAACTCGAACAGAACCGCGTAGTAGAAAATAGCGACGAATTTTGAATAAAATTCGCGGAAATCTGAAACAAATTACGAAACGCGTCGTTCGAAAATTAACGTCGTCAAATAAATAAATTGGAGTAAAAATTACGAAGAATATTATCAATACTGCGAGATAACACACTGGAAACTAATTTATCACACTGGAATCTTGTTGCGAAAGATATTTGTAGAATTATTATAAAATAAAACGAAAACAACGAAACGATTAAACCGATAGAAAGAAAATGACAAAACATCGCAATAATGGAAACATCAACTATATCTCGCTAAGCAAAACGTGAACCTCACTGACAAATATGAACAAGAGTGATGGGAAATCTAAAATAAAAAAAAAAATTATAAGTAAAAAAAATGTTCCGGAATTAAAGAACTGACGAGGCGTTTGGTTGAAATAAACATATCTCACGTGTCGAAGTAAAATACACAACCAAGAACACTGAGATGAGGATTATCGTTTAAAATAAACGTCGAAAACGCAAGAATCAAACGTTGACCGCGCAAATCTGATTAAAACGTATCGATTCGACTTAAATACCTTTTCGTATTAATTTGAATTTTGGTTTTGGGAATCGATAAAAATAGAAAAAATAATGATAATAGGTATTCAAATTGTAAAAACCCCGGTTATATTAATCCGCTGAAATACGAATAACGAAAAATATATAAAACACGAACGCGGATACCTAAGATAATGAAATATAAACGAGAAAGAAATGAAAAAAATAAAAGTTTCAAACGAAAAATACTAGCAGAAAATGAAACCGTGAAAACATCATATAAAGAAAGAAAAGCTAAGCAGATTAACGAATTTTGGAAAGGAATTTTTATGTCAGTTCTTTAAATAAATCGACTGTTTGCCCGATTTATTAGATTATTAAATGAAAATGTTATCGTGTAGATTTGAATTTTACGTTTCGACATTATCAGTTAAATTTTAATAACGATGTAGTATTTTAATTACCTGTAAGCCATGTCGTCATCTTCACATCCCCAGCCCCAAAACATATTTGAATATCCATTAACTTTCAGAAAATGATGAAGACTAATTTTAAAAACACCTCCGATAAGATTTGGATATGGTAATCTGTAAAATACATATATAAGTGTATACAACCCCATATGTGTTATATATACATATATATCTTCTTTACGATCTATGACACTAATGCTCGGTGTAGGCCTCCCAAATTCTTACATTGCTGTCGATTCTGAGCCTCGTCCATCCATGTATGACCTACCTGTTTTATTACGTCATCCGACCATCTTCTTAGGTTCTTCCGCCTTCCAGTGTATGGCCGCCACAGCTTAATAATTCCTTTTCGTCCATCTTCCATCCGTTAGATATTTATATATGCTCGTTAATGCTCAGATCTTATAACGATGAATTAGTTCTTTATACGATACAATTTTTGTTTTGTTATTTACGTTGAAGTATTCGTATTTTTAAAGATGTTATTCATTACACAACCTATAAGTCTGCTTCCTATTTTCTCAAAAATTAACAAACAATATAATAACGCAGTATCAATTTGGATTTAGAGGTCAGCATGGTGCAATAGAACAGATTCATAGGGTTGTTGATATTATACACAGAAGTTTTGAAGAATAGAAATTTGTTCTTTCTGGACATTGAAAAAGCATGATGACCAAAAAACTTTCGATAAAGCGAGGCACGATGACCTAAAATGTAAATTACCGGTTCCTTGTTATTTATTGATAAAATCTTACCTATCGAACAGATACTTTTGGGTTACTGTCAACGAGGCAGTTTCCAACATCTATCCTATTCGACCTACAGTACCTCAGGGTAGTGTTCTAGGGTTCGGAATCTTCTCTAAATACCAAATTACAGCTATACTAATGACGCCGTTATTTAACAAAAACAACAATTCTTGCAAAAGTAGATAGGTTGGGTGAAAGAGTTGTTAGGGACGCCTTAAAGATTGAAAAATTCAAGAACTTCGACAGAAAAGATAGCTTCCGAGTTGATCCAGCATGGAGAACGATGATTAGTCAATTGAGAACTAATCATATGCAGTGTAGTTTTCTCTATATAGTTAAAGTAGTAGCTTGTTATGTCCGGGTTAGTTCAGATTAGTTCTGATGATGGACATGTTGCTTGAAACGTAAACTCGGGTTTATTAATATATAGTTTTACTTTTATTAATAAATCAGTTTTTTCTCTTTTTATACGCGGTTATTCCGAAATTGTTTTGTATCTAATTATACGTTTGCTCGTTATAAATTCCTAATGATTTTTTACGCGTTATATAAATATTTTTTTATAATATTGCGCGCCAACTAAATGTTCTATATTGTTATCTTTTTTTTTTATCGTTTAATGTCCATGTGCCGTATAAAGAACATTATGGATTAAAGGGTTGAACTGTGCATTACGGGTTTTGATTCTTTCTCAGCGATGTCAAACAAAAAACCGGCTATCTTTATAAAATGATGCGATAGCGATATTATGTAACCCCCCCCCCCGGTGAAATCAGCTACATAACCAAAAAGATAACGAATATGCGATCGACTACTTGTAAATAATTGTTTATCGATATTTAAAAAGCCTAAAAATTACGCTCGAAAAATATTGTTTTATTATTTTTTTGGTAGAAGGCGTTATTTGAATATTTAACAAATGTTAAATTCTTCTCTAAAACGTATCGCAATATTCAATTACTGGATTTAATTTTAAATAAAGAAGCAATCGTCGCGAGTAAAAAATTGCCTGGCCGTTGAAATAAAACCGAAATATAATTAAAAATTACTTAATAATCATACGTACGTATAATTCATTTCGTTCAAAGAAACGGACAAATGATGAGCCAATACGTACACGAATATAAATTTCGATCATCTTCCGGGATCATATCGACATCGTGGAAAATGAAACAATGATATGGTCGACCATCATGCGATAACATTCGTTCGAGTACCGTATAGAATGCTGCGTTCATCAGGGCACCTTTATTAAATTCGGCGTTTCCGTCCTGAAATAAATATGGTTGTACACTGATCGCTGTCTGGTTATTTGCGTAATTCATCCCGATTACTTTTAATGACATTTGCAAAAGTTCAAAATAATAAACAATTCCGTTTAATATAACGAATTTAAAAGATAATATCGCGCGCGGGTCACGTCGAATATCGTCGGAATAAACCGCTGTAGACGAATAATCAAAATTTCCGAGGCGGCCTGTAGACTCTTGAAAGAAATGGAAACAGAACAGTATGAGAAAAAAGTACTTTAAACTCTTTAACTACTTAATACACTTGAAGCGTGAAAAAAATTAAACTTAAACATCCGCGAATATATATATCTATGTATGTATGTATGTGTAAAATAAAACGATCGCAAAAATATAAGAATATACATAACGTCTAAACATTCTGAACATCGTCAAAAAACAACCTATCCCCAAAAAAGTAACTCAATAGATTTTATGACTTCATTATTAGGTTGTTCTTTATGTCGACGTGTCATAAATGTGGAAAATTTATTGTTTGGAGATGTACGCAATTAAAAAAAAAAAGTATTACAATTTTATAGTAAAAATCTGAAAAAACCGGAATGAATTTTTGCACTTGAATTTTAAAGTATAACTTTAAATGATCAGAACGCGAACGAAAAAGGTATACAACTAACAGCTGGAATAATTATTCGGGACTTCAAATACAAGTACCGGATCATCCATAATCATCTCATGAGACACGACTTGAAATTGAAGATTTACCACGGAGTCATAAATAGAGGAATGAAAATTACGTTCAAATAATTCTATTATGAGAAAAAAGATCCAATGTTGACTGGCTTGCCCTTGCGCATGTTTACTTTATCTTAAACAAGCTGGGTAGTAGTACTAATTTACAAAGAAAATTAGATAGATACCCGAGTTATTAGAAGTTTTCTCTTTACTTGGAAAATTAAGATTGAAACGTTCTTAAGTGCTGAATAAATTGACGCAGTGTTTACTTTATGAGATCAATTTGGCAGAAAATCAATTAAAACAATCCCGGCCGCAAAGTATATTTAAAATAACCGTAAGACATATTGTGAATTCGGAAGTACATCTTACACAGAAATATACACTATCAATATAATGTTATAAGCGGGATATTTGTTATCACCTATTTCTAACTACTCACTTTTTTTTCTCCAACAAACTGACTTCTTTTTAAAAACTTTCAACTATGATCATCTCCAACACCTCTTGACCCCTTCTTTTTTCTCTTCTGCTGGATCGACGGTTGTAATCCACCCCGCGGGTGGCTTGAGCATGCACAGTTTTTCATTTTACTTACCTTGCAATCATAGAGGATTTTCAGCAATACTATTATTATTATTATGCGAAGAAAATAGCTCGCACATCTCAAATCAGGTTTTGTAAATAATCATGGTAATAAATATAATGACGTATGTTATGTTTAAGACTCCTACTCTAGCAAGTGTTGAATTGAAACACCCAATAATTGAATAAATTGAATATTTTGTCCGCTTTTAGGTCGGCATCAATGTTGAATATTATTCTTTATTTCGTATATCAATTAACCGTATCGAGCGATCTTTCTAAAATACATACAAATATATTCATGAATATATATTCAAATATGTGTATCTCTCTCTCTCTCTCTCTCTCTCTCTATATATATACACACATATATATATATATATATATATATATATATATATATATGTGTATGTATTATTTATTATTTCCTGAATTTATCGTTATTTTTATCTCGAAGTGAACATACGACAATCGTTATAATATATATATATATATATATAGATATTTAGATATTTCAAATAATGTCGTATAAAAATGACAACTAAAATTAAACATTTGTTATAAATAGAAGTAGTACAGACAAACTGTCAAACGACAAACGCCAACCGGTATTACTATACTTTAGAGATAATTTTCAAACGATACTAATCCTTTCATCGTGCTGGAAATACCCGGTTTTCTTACAGTATCGACTTTGTTATCACCTATTTCTAACTACTCACTTTTTTTTCTCCAACTAACTGACTTTGTTTCGCTAACCCATTATATTCATCCAATATCGTTTGATATTTTTTAATATAGTGATCATCCGATACTGTTTTAAATTGTTTAATCGTTAACATTTTTTCTCGATGCAAATAGTGTGCCTGTTGGTACCTGGTATTGATAAATTCGCGCTTTATATATTTAAATTATTCTTTACTAATAAAATATTAATTTAATCTAATATATTACTGGTTTAATACCAAACGATGACAATACTTGCCATAATTGTTCTGTACGATTTAGTTAACTCGATGGCAATCATTCTCTGGAGAGTTTTCATTCTTTTTTGAAACCATTTAACGCTGCCATACAGTATGTTTGGTAAAATTACGCTCCCATATAGATTTATTCTATTATTATATAGCTTATTAAATAATCTTATAAATTTTTGCTAATTTTGGTTGTAATATAATTGAAATGGTTACAGAATTTTAAGTTATAATCAATTAATACGCTTAAGTATCTGGTTTCTATGACAAATTGTATGTCTAAACTGTATTGCATTAACTTTTTGTCTTGTAATTTACTACTGAACAGCGTATAAGTTGATTTTGTATTTTCGATGTTCAAATGAAATATCTATAAACAATTTATAAATTCAATTTCTTTTTTTATTCTTAAAGGTTTTAATCGTTTGCAGAATATTATGTACGGCCATTTCAGACCGTTGTCGGACAATATTGGTCCGAACGAAAGACCACATTTGCATCGATAGTTTGAGTAATTTATTGCCTACGGACCACCCATCGATCGATAGGACGATCCAACGATATTTTTTCCTTTTAGCCAGCTTTTACCCTTAGATAAAACAACCTTTTTTTCCACATGTATATATATATGTGTGTGTGTGTGCTCGTTCGCTGTTTTTGATAGAAAATAAAATCTTTTACCTTTTTCTCTTCCTCTCTCGCTCTCTTTATAATATATATATATATATATATATATATATATATATATATATATATATATATATATATATATATATATATATATATATATATATATAAATAAATATATATAGGCAGTGTACATTATGGTAGGCTAATTTATATTGAATTGTTTTTTGTTTTTTTTTAAGTTTTTAATGTAAAATTTAAACGTTTATTATTATATTTTTTACGTTCGTAGGATACATTATTTATTTGAATTATTTAAATAATTGTGGTCACCTTTAATTATTTACATGTAGATCAACACGATCGTATCTCTCAAAACTTTATTATTTAAACAGAAGAGGGCACCTATATATGCAGGCCATTATTCTAGTAATCAACCTATATGTTACTATTTAATATTTGTTTTGTAAGTAAATAACTTTTAAATTCCTTATTTCTTATTATTATTCTCACGTAAGAAGATTTCACAACATGAATAAAATTCTAACGTATATATATATAAATCAGACGGTATACCGTTTTTGAAGGAATCGATGTCTTTGACGAGATGGAATTTTTAACTTATATTTGCTTCATTTTTTGGTTTTTGTTAAAATATCGCAAGATTGACTACATTTATATTTGATTATTATTATTAGAGTATTTTTAAAACTGCTGATTATTAGCACGTAATGCATATTTAAAATTATTATTATTATTTATTTATTTACGGTATTATAAGACCTTAGTTTTTTTAGTGAATGTATTGATCGTTCTTTCGGAACACTGTACGTCGCACTGCATTGTGTAAGACCATGGTGGTACAGCAGAGATCGAGCTTCTGACCAATGTTGGTATTTCGATATTTAATTGTTGCGAAATAGAGATCATGTAGTAGCTCGATGATTCATCGTCCTCTTCAAACGTCTTATTTGTACATTTTAGGTTTGCAAAAGCTAAGATGGTTAAATAATTCCGCCGTTGATCACTCCACTACATCTCATAATAAGCTCGGTATTGGAATTTGAAAAGCAACATGTTGATAGTCTTAAAGCTGTATGATGGATTGCGTTTAACCTTTTCAGGAACGATTTACTAAAAAAATTAACGCGGAAAACGAATATATGAATATCACATCGACGCGTTGCACCATAGGTTGTATGCGATAGTTCCCGCAACAAGTTTAACTTTTTGCAGCAACTACTCTTGTGCGAGTCAATGTGTGCTTTCCAACTAAGTTTGTTATCGAATATCAATCCTAAATATCTTACTTCATTTGTAAGTATTATCCGATTATTGTTAAGCGCTAGACTTACTTTGCGATCACATCCCTGTGAAACTCCTGTCAGCAATGTATGTAATTGGAATAAAGTGGATCCTAGACTTACTTGAAAATGATGGTCTGAAAGAAAATTTTCAATGAACGTGCAAAGACGGCCTTTGAAGATCCATGAGTGTAGAACTGAAAGGATACGATACCTCCAGATGTTGTTGAACGCCTTCTTGAAATAAAAAAAGACAGCTAGTAAATGGTGATTATTTGAAAATGCTTTAGTAATAGATCGTGGTAATAAAATAATTGGATCAATCGTTTGTTACGATCGTGACTTATCAACAAGGAATCCGGTAAGTTAACATCTTTATCATCCTGAATATAAATCATTCTTCTAAAGCTCGTCATGTGAGAATACGTTTCAACTTCACTAACTTTCAAACGCATAAATTTCAAGGATGAAACTGGTTTAAGGTTATTAGCGACCAAAGCAAGAATTACTTTATTATATGAATATTTGATAAGATTAATTTTCTCGAAGTTTTAGCAAACTTTTCAGCCGGTATAAATTTATTTTTTAAATTTTATGACTTTATGAGTGCAAATAAATATATTCAGTGTTTCTACGGAATCGGATTTTAGAGATTTTAGAGGCGAATAATCTTTTTTTTATATTACCAAGGGCAATTATATATTCTTGTAATTTTGTGTTTTCGTAACTGCTTGATCTTTTGTTACAAATTTTGCAACATTCGAACACGAGCGGGGCGGTAAATATTTCGAACACGAGCGGGGCGGTAAATATTTCGAACACGAGCGGGGCGGTAAATATTTCGAACACGCTCGGTTGCTACGTCTATTTACGAACGGTTGATTATTCGTTATCAGTCTGTTGTCAGTACTGATAAGCGATAACGAATCGCGTTTAACGCTCATCGTTTAAAAATATGTAAGAGGCTGTACCGGTCGGCAACGAGCGTCGAATGTATAAACGTATCGATTAGAGAAAGAAATAATTAGCACGCACCGATCCCGAACAGAGAGTCCAAAAAGAGATAAATAAATAACAGCGGTTTACGTGAAAGAACAAAACGAACAACAACGTCGAACACCGAATATGGCGTAGAATTATTATAAAAAATACTTTGTTTGCCTTTTTGGATTTTCGCAACAATTAGGGGGACATGTTTAAAAATTGAACTAAAGAACTTAACAAATTAAAACACAACCAAAACTTAAAAAATTAACGCGCAAGAAAACGAATATATGAATAATTGACGCGTGTATGTTTTCTTTCGTTATAATGAACATCTTCCTTAACGCACTCGTTGTGTTGGGTTAACGTTAGACGAAAGTAGACGTCGAGGTCTATCATTAATATAATAACGTACATTTTATCCAGATTAACAGGTAGCGAGAAATCGCGAAATTAAAATTCCGTTTTCGTTTTCTAAAAATTCTGGAAGCCTTTTTTGCCAACCCTTTCTACAATGCTTTTAGCATAGGCAATGTGAGTTATATATATATTTTTTATCGAGAGTTGCCAGGACTGTTATAAAATCTATCGTATGAAGCGAAAAAAATTTCAAACCGAACCCGAAAATTTTTTCAATTTTTTCACAATAGTTCTCGAACGGTTTGAAATTTGAAAAAATTGTTCAAACGAAAGTTATGTGGCATTAAAATACGCGTCTAACAATGGTATTGTCGTATTTTTATAGCAAATACTCATACAGAAAATGGGTGTATAAGGGTTTAGGGGTTTTGGACCGTTTTTAGGGCCGTTATGATAGATAGGGGGTTCGGGTTAACGTTAGACGAAAGTAGACGTGGAGATCTATCATTTATGTAATAACGTAAAGTTTTCCAAATTAACTGGTAACGAAAAATCGCGAGTTTAAAATTTGATTTTCGATTTTGAACAATTTTTCGACCCATTTTTGGTCGGCCGATACTACAATGCTTTTAGCATAGGCAATGTTAATTATATGCCTATATATCGTTATATACATGTATATATATATATACGATTATAGAAAAATCGGTTTTCGAACTATAAATTACTTATGTTTAGGGATACGAAAAGATCGTTATTACCTAATTAGGTGTACATAGAAAAACCTATTAATAAAGTCGTCGTCGAAATTCGAAAAAAAGCTGTGGTGTTGGGGTGGTGACCTTTTTGAATTTCGATTTTTGAAAAATTTTTATAGAACCGATTTGATAAATATTAAAAAAATAGAAAACCGTTTTTCATTACGATCGATTGAAAACTGACGTGGAGATCTATCATTTTGTTTGTAACATTTACCCTATAAGAGTTAATCGTTAAGGAGAGGTCTCGCCGATTATAAGTTGAATTTTGGATTTTCAATATGTCCCTTGATTGGTTTTTGGTGTGTATATATATATATATATATATATATATACATATATATATATATATACATATATATATATATATATATACATATATATTATATATATATACTTTAGTACCCCATTCTTTTACTGCGGATATTATATATGTATATACTTTTGCGCACAACCGCGCGTGTAACATGTATATATTTTCGTAAAATTTATTACCGCACATATTGTGTTGTACGTGAGAACAGTTGGCAAAATGTGCATGTCAAAAAATTTATCCTAAAGTAGAGTAATTGCGGTTGTAGCAAAACATCCAAAAATTTATACATACATATGCATGAAGTGAGTAGTAATTTTCGAATTGGATTAAAAACATAAGATATATTTGTATATGGAGTGGAACAATCTCACGGGTATGATGTCGTTTTCGCGATTTAGCTTCCATCCAATAAAAAATTATATAATAAAAAAATTATATATATATATAATATTAACATTATATATATGGGGGCACTGCGATTTTGTCTATTACAACGTATATAGCACAACTTATATGACGTCATTGGTAGTTTTATCCTATGAAAAATCTGTAACAAAATGGTTCATTGGTTAGGAAAATACATAAAAATTTGTAAAATTTATTAGCGACATTATATATATATATATATTCGCACGCATATGCTTTTACAGCGTATACTGCATAATATTTTTTTTAAGTATACAGACTTCCCACTAGTCCGTTCGATAGGCAATTTTACTTAATCGGTAGTCCCTTGTTTCGTTAAAATGAACATCTTCCTTAACGCACTCGTTGTGTTAGTGTCTCCACTATACATACATACATATATATATTTCCTACATATTTTATTATTAAAAGTATTTATTTTAAATTTTATATTTTAATTATTTGGCCTACATTAGGCCAGCAGGCTCAAGCTGTTGATTTTAATCATGCTCGGAAAACCAAACGTATTCAGAAGCATTACAACGTAACAGCGCTAGTAACCCAGCACACAGATTTCACATATTCTACAAACATTTATGGTAGAAATAAAAAACGTACTTAAAGACATAATGGACCAACAGTTTCAATTATTTAATAGCCTAATCCAAACCATAATGTCAACGTTAACTAACAATAAATGACAGACTTAAAAATCGTTACCTGGAATGCTAACGGAATCTTAAACCATATTAATGAAATAGAAATGTATATTACGCAAAATAACATCGATATATTATTAATATCAGAGACGCACTTAATTAATTATAAATATGTGCACTTTACGGGGTACGATTCTTATTTCACAAGTCATCCAGATGGAACGGCGCATGGTGGCACGGGAATTATAATTTAAAAAAATATAAAGCATTATGAAATACCAAAATTTGAATGTAATTATTTACAAGCTACTACTGTACTCATAAACAGAAATCCAAAAGGTAATATTGCTGTTTCAGCCATCTATTGTCCTCCGAGACACGTTATTACCAAAAACCAATTTAACAAATATTTAAAGACATTAGGTAATGTTTATGTAGTCGGAGGCGACTTCAATGCAAAAAATGTATACTTTGGATCGAGAATTACTGTACCCCCGTGGTAAACAATTGAAACTAGCTCTTGATGAAAACTGGTGTACCGTACATTCGTCCGGAACTCCAACTTACTGGCCTACAGATCCACTGAAAGTTCCAGGTGGTACTGTTTGTAAGTAATAAAATTATACGAAAATTATGTGCACCAAAATTGTGCAGTAGACAAACTGACTGGAATTTATTTCGAGAAACGTTGAGTAATAAAATTAATTTAAAAATTCCACTAAAAACACCACAGGATGTGAAAATAGCTGTAGAGGACTTCATAAAAACTGTCCAGGAATCAGCTTGGGCGGCTACACCAGATCACAAGAAATACGAGTCATTTAAGTATTATCCAGCAGAAATACGTAAGGAAGTGGCTTTAAAGAGGAAATTGCGGAAGTTATGGCAAAATAACAGAAATCCGATGGATAAAACTAGACTAAATAATCAAACTAAGCGAGTAAAGCAACTGCTATAAAATCATAAGAACAAAACATTTAGTGATTACTTAAGTAAATTGTCGCCCACTCCTCAAACCGACTATTCACTCTGGAAAGCAACCAAACGATTAAAAAGACCGGTAGAGAAGATACATCCAATTAGAAGGTTAGATGAAAAATGGGCTCGAAGTGATCTAGAGAAGGCCGAAGAATTTGGAAATTATCTAGCCGATGTCTTCCAGACTAATCCTGGAACAGGATCCCTACCAACACCGCTGGCTGATGTAGATCAGAAGAATACTGTTAAATTTACATCTCCTGGTGAAATTAAAACAATAATTCAAACTATGAATCCGAATAAAGCCCCAGGATACGATTTAATTACAGCCAGGGTATTAAAGCAATTACCACGCAAAGGCTTTGTCCTATTAACTTATATATTTAATTCTATAATTCGATTACGATATTTTCCTATCCAGTTGAAATTTTCACAAATTATTTTAGCAAAGAAAGCAGGAAAACCTGCAGAGGAACTAACATCATACCGACCAATCTCTCTGCTTCCGGTGCTTTCTAAAGTATACGAAAAGCTAATACTAAAAAGAATGAAACCCTTCTTGGAAACAAAAAATCTAATACCGGAACACCAATTTGGTTTTAGATCTGGTCATGGGACTGTGGAGCAGGTCCACCGTATAGTCAGCATTATTGAAGAATCTTTCGAATCTAAAAAGATATGTGACGCGATTTTTCTCGATGTAAAACAGGCGTTCGATAGAGTATGGCACGAAGGATTACTTTATAAAATTAGGTGCCATCTTCCGTATCAGCTATTTGAAATACTCAAATCCTACCTTGACGAACGTTATTTTGTAGTCAAATATTGTGATGAGGAATCTCAACTTCATCCAATAAGTGCCGGTGTACCGCAAGGTAGCATACTGGATCCGATGCTTTACCTAATTTATACAGCAGATATACCTGTACCGAGTAATACAGAAATCGCTACCTTCGCGGACGATACGGCTGTGATTTTTTCTGACTCGTCTTTTGAAAATGCAGAAATTAACTTGCAATCAGCAGTTAATACTATTTCAAAATGGTTCAGGCAGTGGCGAATAGAAATCGATGAAAAAAAATCAACTCGTGGACAAATAAGAGAATACTCAGCATCAAAAATATTTATATCAATAATCAGGAAATTCCAGCTAAAGACTCAGTGAAATACCTGGGAATCGATTTGGATAAAAAACTAACCTGGAAAAACCGCATAGCAGCCAAACGAAATTAATTGAATATAAAGTATAGGAATATGCTTTGGCTTATTGGAAGAAAATCCGAATTAACACTGGAGAACAAGTTATTATTGTATAAACAAATTCTAAGGCTTATTTGGGCGTACGGATGTCAACTCTGGGTCTGTGCTAAACAGAGTAATACAGCTATAATACAGCGTTTCCAAAATGAAGCATTGAGAACCATAATAGATGCCCCGTGGTATGTAAGCAATCTTACATTACACACAGACCTACAAGTTACATCTGTTAGAGATAAAAATTCAAGAAATGGCCCGTAAATATGGCGACAAACTTTCTTATCACACGAATGCTTTAGCTGTTGCTTTATTGGACAACTCTACAGATACCCGGCGTTTAAAACGAGTTAAACCTACAGATCTATTTTGAATAAGCATCAATAATATAAAGTACTAAAATACATCAGCGAAAGTACTTACCGTTGGGTAAGGAACTTCACAAGTCAATCGCAATTTCTGTTCAAAAAGATTGCTAGATAGCCTAAAGCTAGTTTTCGAAAAAAAAAAAAAATTATTATATTTTATTTCTCAACGTAACCAACCCCATTATTATTATTATATTAAAAAAAAGGTGTTGAAATTAATATGGTAACATATATGTATACATATACTTATATTTATGCCAAGTTAATTTGCAATCAAGAACCACCCCAAGAATACTTAATTTCATAAACACGTTCAAGTTCGACATTATTGATAGTTACATTAAAAGTGTTTTCAATGATTGTAAATGTAGTATTTCGATCCTCGCATTAGGTATCCCAAAAACGCAATTTTTCGTATTTTTATTAGTCATTAGTATCCAGCCAGTTACCATCGGTTTTAACACTTCTTCGTTCTTTGTTTTACTTGTCCACGGAATTTTCCATATTCTTCTGTAACACCACATTTCGAACGATGAGATGCGCTTCTTCATATTTAGCGTTCAAGTTCCATACCCATACAAAAGTCGTAGCATTCTAGAATCTTCTTTTTGATATCTAAGCTTAGTTATCGGTTACAAAGAACGCGTTTGAATTTCATGAACATATTTCCGGTCATTTTAACTCGAGCTTGTATCCCTACACCCGGGTCACTATTTCTTGTAATCCTGCTGCCTAAATATTTATATTTATTTACTCATTAATTTCATTTCAATTTAGAAATGACTTTTTATCCATAACTGATTGGCGGGAAGCTACCACGAATTTTGTTTTCTTAATGTTTATATTGATTCCCATTTCCTGGCTTAGAGTAGCAACTGTATCTAGTATTCGCCGCAGATCTACAGATTCAGCCAATAATGCCGTATCATCAGCAAAACTAATCTTTCCCGAATAAAAAGTAAATTAATATCTCATGAATGCTCACTATTCTGGCATACCTTGGGAAACTTAATACTCATCTTAACCACTCATTTTGTATTAATTGTAATTTATTAAAGCTGGCCTTCGAGATAGAAAACCAGGCGAGACAAGCATATGCTATCACAGGAAACTCTTTATAAATGTCGATCTTATTATTAACGTTCCGGTACGATTTACGAAGTAAATTGCGGTTACTGTTTTATTTAGAGCTACGTAATTTACATGCGCTGAGAAGGTTAGCTAAAACACACAAATATATCCGACCAATTTATAATTTTATCATCGACTTAGAAGTTCGGATGGCAAAATTGGTCGACGACGAATGAAAAATATGACTTCAGTTTTTAATGCATTTATTTCGATTTTGCCATTTGCGATAATACTTTAAAACGCTATGCGCACCGATTTCTAATTGATTTTTAATAGCAGTTGGTTTGTAAGAGCTGAAAAATATTGCTTTATCATCCTCATATAATGTTGAATATATTGGAGAGTAGTGATTTTATTAATTAATAATAAACCGAACAAAATGTAACACAATCACTAAAAGTTTTTTAATCGCGAAGCTTTTCGACAGTTACGTCATTTTCAAGCACGCACCAAAATTATTACATCTTTTTTTATATATGAATTACCAGAAATGTTTATATAATGACCACTTAAAATTTGATATTCATAATTTTGGTGCGTGCTTGAAAATGACGTAACTGACGAAAAGCTTCGCGATTAAAAAACTTTTAGTGATTGTGTTACATTTTGTTCGGTTTATTATTAATTAATAAAATCACTACTCTCCAATATATTCAACATTGAATGGAACCTGACCCGGTTTGGAGATATTTACCAATTTTGATGAAGAATTTTTCAAAATCTGTTTTATAAATAAAATTTATTGTAAATAAATATAAATTTGAAATTGTCTGGCTAATGAAGTATGTATATCAAATTTTAAGTTGTCGTTATATAAACATTTCTGGTAATTCATATATAAAAAAAGATGTAATAATTTTGGTGCGTGCTTGAAAATGACGTAACAGTCGAAAAGCTTCGCGATCAAAAAACTTTTAGTGATTGTGTTACATTTTGTTCGGTTTATTATTAATCCTCATATAAACTTGCGTGTTTGTCAATGTTGGAAAATCGTAGAGAAACAATGTGAATAAAAATAAAACTTAGTAAATATAAGCGATATATCATTTATGTAATATAAAAGAAACATTTGGAAGTTACAAAATTAAAGAAAGTGACTTGTATGTTGACGATATTCATCAAATTGCCGTGGCGACTTGTTGTTCAAATATTAGTGTTCTCGCTGATTCTACGGCAAATAATTTCGCCGATGGTACATTTAGGTATCGACCGAAATTTTTCCAACAACTTTATACAATTCAGGGATATAAAAATCATTTATACGTTCTGTTGGTTTATTGCTTCCTACCACGAAAAAAGGCAGATAACGTATACCGCAATGTAGACGTTCCTCTTCCAAATCGTCGATGAATATAGACTGAAATATTCGAAAAATTACGCTAGTTTTCGAAAAGCGGCATGAAACTGCAGTTTTTTCTGTAGTGCGAAGTACTCGGTTGTCGGTTTCGTTGATATCGAAAAATAATTAGATATTGAAAATTTAACCCTTTCATTGGAACTTTGTTAATTTTTATTCTAAAATTCTGAAATTAGGTACGCGACCTAATATAAACTTCCTGATTACGAAACACTTAGCATCACAGGACCATTGGGAGTGTATATCGCCGAGGAGTGACATTTCCAAATCGTACATCAAAAACAACATTTTTACCAATTTACTGGGCTAGAATAACGTAATAGACGTAACATCAAAATAAAATTTAATTTTGAAAAGCAAAATACATAAAATAAAATTAAAATTAATGGAAAATACAAATAATGAACGAGAAAAAATGTTCGCGGCAAAATTAATATAGTATACTTAAATATCAGGTCATTATATCCAATGAAATGGTTAAATTAACGTATTTGTGTCGTGAATAGGTAGGATTATATATTTTACCACTTACGCATTACGCGCAGATGTTTAATTTTATTTATCATAATTTATTGTGAATAAAACGTACATTTGAAATTAATTAAAATTTTAATTTGAATTATTATTATTATTACTTAAATGTTATTCTTATGGCAGAAAAAGTATCATTATTGTTATTATATTTGTTATTCTCTTTATGATTATTATTGTTATTCTTTAGGTAAGAACGGGATATTCTCTTCATCACATTTTGTATCGATTTTTTCATCCGCAGGCAAACGAAACCGCTGCTGACCTGTCCTCGGCCAGGATCCTTCGAAGACCTTTTTTGATCGAAGAATAATTTATGACTTTACCCCAAAACCATAAACAATCTAGAAGACCCACTAACCTTTCGACGGTTACCGACGGCTGTGTAGAAACTTCTATCTTTTTCTTACTTTATATCCCTCTCATTTATCGATAATATTTGAGTGTGCACACGTGTGCGTACAAAAAATAAGTATTAACAAATGTTGTGAAACTTCTCTCTCAATCATTCATAACAACTTATACTGCTACAGCGCCTGACTGTATTAGTGTGATTCTTTGTAACACGATATTTGTGAACATAAGGAAGCGGTGCTTGTTTTATATATACGTATAAATATGTATTTTTTATTTAGATACGAAAATATTCAATAAAAAGTGTATATATAAGTTACATGTAGGTATAATACACACACATATATATATATATATATATATATATATATATATATATTACGAAGACCGTTCTATACTCAACATGAAATAAAAACATCAATAAATTTAAAAATAAAACATATATATTTGAATATTCATTATTTATACTGATAATCATAAAAATAAAAATATCGCTATTTTCGATAATTCTCGTGCGCATGCCCTATTTCTTGCTCGCCTGAAAAAATATCTGAGAAAAATCGCTCGAAACAAATGTTATATAAGTTAATTAGCAATGTATACCACGGCAATTACTATAAGCCAGATTAGTTTTTTCATTACTTTCGCCGTCGATATTAATAATTATTAAGATAGAATAATTTCGGAACAACCGAGTACAAAAAAAAACAAAAAACGATTTATTAATAAAAGTAGAACAACAAAATATATTAAAAAAGCCGACTTTACATTTCAATGCCGTGCCCGTCATACTCGGGTTTATTTATTGGTTTACATTTATTAATAAGTGTTTTTTTTTCTTTTTCTACTCGTTTGTTCCGAAATTAATGTATCTAATTCTGTTGACTAATTTACGTTAATGAAAGATAAAATTATACTATTTAATTTTTTTTTAGTTTGATTTTTAATTAACTAATTCATGTAAAAGACAAAGTATTATTTCTATATGTTCACACCGGTCGTGTGTGTATAGAAACTTCCTTCTTTTTCTTACTTTATATTTCTCTCATTTATCCATAATATTTGAGTGCCTACACGTGTAGGTAAAAAAATAAGTATTAACCAATGTTGTACGGAATACTGTTCCTTCAACCCTCCTTCACATTTGAAACTTTCGTCTCAATCAGTTACGCTCCTACCTACGGAAAACATGTTGCAATGTGATTTCTCTGTAACATCATACGAAATTCATGTAACATGGTGTTAGTTTTATATACATTTATATGTATATTTTGTATTTAAATACAAAAATATTGAATAAAAAATGTATTTTATGTATATATATATATATATATATATATATATATATATATATATATATATATATATACTAGCTGACCCGGCGAACTTCGTATCGCCCGACAATCAATAAATGTATAAATTTATTAGCTTAAACGCGGTTTTTTCGTTTCATCCGATAGATCTGTGAATCATAATTATTAACAAAAATCAGTTTTATTTTCATTGTAGTGCTTTGTGATATACGATGTTTTTCGTTTGATTACCTGGCGCATAGACAAACAAATCTGATGATTTTCCAACACGGGAACAGGCAACATGCAATTGACCATGTGAAAAACATGGGTTTTCCAAATTAATACCACAAACACTTAATGATTGCCCCTGGGACTTGTTTATGGTCATAGCAAAAGCAAGCCGCACTAGAAACCGTAGTCGTTCAAACTCAAATGGCACATCAGTCGGAATCATTGGGATGCGCGGTATGAGAACATCTTCTCCTTTATACTTTCCCTTTAGTATAGTTGCTTCTATCACGTTGTTTAGTAATTTTTTTATCGCTAAACGTGTGCCGTTGCAAAGACGCGGTTGGTTGATATTTCGCAACATTATAACTCCCGATCTAACCTTTAATTGAAGATTGTGAGGTGGCAATCCTGGCAAATCCAGCGAGTATAAAAATTCCGGTGGATAGTTGATTACATCATCTTGGTTAGTAGCTGAATCAACTGATTTATATATCCTCGATTCGCCTGTAATTCGTTTTTGAACTTTGAAATTTAATTCATTTTTACATCTATGTTTTTTGCAGCCAATATAGCTCGTTCGCTCAACCAATCATGGTTTCTGCAATTTTCAGCAACATCTGGAAACACCTTTTGAATAAGTTCATCTTTTGATCGAGTTAATTGGCAAAAACTTTCAGGAAAGTTAATGCAGCCAGTCAACATGTCTCTAGGAAATTTTCCCTTACTAATGTCAATGAGTTGTTTAGAGAATATGTTTCCAGAATGGTCATTTTGCAATTCGACACGCATATTCTTGCTTAAATGAAGTACTTTGACATGTTTCCACAAATTGGAGGACTTTAGACATGCATTGAGTTCATCAGCTGGCGTTGATCGTGGAATCATTAAATCACGCATTTGGTCAAATAACAACTTTGGCAATGATTTCGTTAACCCCATCAGCCTTTTGCTGTTTAGTATTAACTTCTATAATACCTGTCTCGATATAATCACGAATGAAATGATAGCGAATATCGATGTGTTTTGTTCTGTCAGTGCCTTCAACCGCTTTACTAATATGTATAGCAATCTCATTATCTTCGAAAACGACATATCTGGTCTTCACACCGAGATCCTCTAACACCTCTAATACTCTTAACACTCACTAATCATTACTGATATGCAGTATACTCTGCTTCCGTAGAACTCAGAGCAATAACATTCTGCTTTCTTGTTCACCATCCTACTACATTACCAAATACTTCAATCACAAAACTACTCAAGTGAAATTCGACTATAACGATTCCGCATATAGCGATAATCCGGATATAACGATGTAAAACAGGTGGCTAGTTTGGTTTGCTATGTAAAAGTGAAGAAATAAATCCGGTTGTAGCGATGTTGGATATAACGGTATTGTGTCTATAACGATATAAACTAGGGTTTTTATTCCTTTTGTAACGATTTAACACAACAAAGAATTCGTGGAATTCCTAGTTATATTTTTAAACGTAAATAAGTCTTGTTTCTTTCCCGTCGTTACTCGTTGAATATGACTCATTGTTTTTTTCACCGAATGTTATCCTACTGTTCTCCTCAATTTTCTTCGAACACTCTTCGTCCAATTTACTGTGTAATATTCTTTCAAAATGCTGGTTTTAATTCAGTCTTCATTTTTTCTTTGTGCGGTATGGCGTCGAATAAACGTCGCGCGTTTTCAATTGAAGAAAAAGTCAAGATTATTCAAAGGATAGAGAAAGGAGAAACTATTAACAGTTTAGTTTCCGAGCTCAACATTTCACAATCAACAGTCTCAACAATTTGGAAATCAAAGGAAAAAATAAAAGAAATTTTTGAAAAAGACGTCAAATCGAAGAAAAAGCTTCGGAACAGCCAACACGAAGAGATTGAAGTAGCTCTTTTGGAGTGGTTTAAGATCCAACGAAGAAAAAACATTCCGATTAATGGGCCTATTTTACAAGCAAAAGGAAATGAGTTCGCTAGAATCATGGGTAAAGAAGATTTTCATTGCTCCATGTCTTGGATTACGCGGTTCAGAGCAAGACACAACATTGTGTTTGGTAAGATCAGCGGAGAATCTTCTAGTGTACCAGCCGGAGCGTCTGAAAACTGACTACAGAGCCCTAAATGATGACGTAAATAAACCTCAAACTACAGCATCTTTAAAAGAACTTGACGAGTATGTAAGCAAAAATTTGTATTTAAAAAAGAACAAGCAAACTAAAATTACAGATTTTTTTATCAAAAATTAAAGAATGTACAGAATATAAAATTACATAGCAACTAATGCCGATTATTAGTTATTAGGTACGTTATGTGATTTTTTTATATGTGTGTACATATATTCATAATAATATGTATAAGGCATATTTTTAACCGTTAAAAATTGAATTAGGTATGTACCTATGTACATGCATATTAAAACAATAAATATGTATAATATAAAACTGTTTTTTTTCCGCCGCCCCCTCTCATTCCGGATATAACGATTTCCGGATATAACGATCAATTTTGTCTGGTCCCTTCAATATCGTTATAACCGAATTTCACTGTAACTGATTTCCTATCTAAACGATCTGCAGCATAATCGGCATCTGCATATCCATTCAATATACTCATTTTTCCACGGATATACATTAATCCAACATTCATAGTACCCTTTAAATATCGAAGAATTCTCTTTAAAGCTATCCATTTTGACTTCGTAGGATTTTCTTGGAAACGACTTAGAAAATGTACAGAAAACATTATATCTGGTCGAGTACTACCTGCTAAATATAACAATGAACCTACTAATTCTCGGTAAGGTTCTTCACATATTTCATCCTTTGTACATTCATTAGATAAAAAACTCGCTTCCATTGGCGTAGTAATAGGTTTACATTCCGACATACAATAATCGATCAATAACTTCTCAATAAAATCAATTTGATGTAATTCCATCGTCGATCCATCACGCACAATATTAATACCAACAAATTTTTGACAGTACTTAGATCAATCATTTTAAAACTGTTACCCAACATCTTAATAATGACGTTCATTTCTCTCAAATTGTCAGATACTTGCAAAATATCGTCAACATACACTGCAATGTGGACATTCCTAATTCAAATTGCATTGTCGATGAATGTAGACTTAAATATTAGAAAAATTACGTTAGATTTTGAAAAAGCCGCGCAAAATGCCGTCACTTCAGTTTTTCCGGAGTGCGAAATATTCGGTTGTCGGTTTCATTTGGGACAATCATGGTATCGAAAAATAATTAGTATCGGAAATTTAAGAAGAGATTATACGACAGATTCCGATGTCGGACGGTGGTTAAAACGATTTTTCGGACTAGCATTTCTGCCTCCAAATTTGGTTTATTCCACTTTTTGGCAAATTGCTAGGCAACCCCTAAATCCTTCAGCCAAGAATTTTTCAGATTACATATTCGAAAATTATGTGGCGTATACATCGCCTTTCCCTCCTCAGATGTGGTCTGCTACACAATCAACGAGTCCAAGAACGACGAATGGACCCATTCAGATTATAATCGACAATTTTATAATATTTCTCCGAATGTTACATCTGTTTTGGAAGTGATAAAGGAGATACAGTCCGAATCAGAGATAAAGATCATAGACTTCGGACAAATGGATGCGGATCCGAATTATCAGGCGCTGCCGCATAGAAAATCAGAAATAGATCGATAACATATAGATGAGGTTCCTTTTGATCATTCGTTGTTCACACAGTGTATAGGATCTGAATATATGAAATTGCAAATTCTGTTTTTAAGCATATGAAAAAATTATGTAAAGAAACGTTTAAAAATCAGATTATTAATTCCTTCATATACTTCCACATATAAATGCATATACAAAAATAAAAAATTTTGGAATTATTTGTAAATATTGGTCACATAAGTATTATTATTATTGTTTATTTATGTATGTGTATGTATGTACATATATTAACCTTATATAATATTTACCTGCTGTATACAGCCGTTCGTTATTATTTTTATTTTTTAATTTCGTAAAAGGTATCGATAATTTATTTTCCGAAATTAATTTCTGTTTGATAACAATGTAATAAATTAAGACAATCGAATTTGCTATTATGCATAAATTTATTTTTCGTTGCACGCATAGATAATACGCATTTCCGAATTTTATGATTAATTTATTTTTCTTGTTTCTGGTAAATGTAAAAAAAAAAAAAATTGAAAAATAAAAATATATGTACATCTATGTTAATAATTATCGTCTGAATAATAAATTAACATAACAAATGTTTCCTGTAATATGCACATGATGATCTGCCTGTATGCATCTACCGGAATGTATTAACGTATATTTGTCGTGAATAAGCAGCAGCGTGTATTTTGCCATTTACACATTATTGCGAATAAGCGTTTAATTTTATCATAATTTGAAATAAATTATAATTTTAATTTGAATAATTATTATTATTATTAATATACGTGTTATTTTCGTCATTATACTTACAATAATAGTCAGAGGTATTATTATTATTATTATTATTATGTTATTCTCTTCATTATTATTATTGTTAATCTTTAAAGAACTTTCGCTTCTAGCTGCGTATGTCGAATAGATTTTTATCACTCTCTAGTATAAATTAGTTACATATTTCCACTTCTTTTCAATTCACAGCCAGTGTGTAATATTCTCCGGTCGATGCAAGTATGCACGTGTAGTAATGTATATAATACGCACATGTTGAACACCTAAGGAAGGCGCAGGCGAACGAAACACATTATATATATATATATATATATATATATATATATATATATATATATATATATATATATATTAGCAGCTAACTCTACCCTTAGATAAAACTACCTTTTTTTCTCACATGTGTATATATATATATATATATATATATATGTATATGTTTTTGGGTGGAACGAATCACCAGAAATAATAATAATCATAAAAGACCACCGTAGAATCTTGTCCCATCGTTTAATTTGGCCGTTGTCGGACAATATTGGTCCGAACGAAAGACCACACTTACATCGATAGTTTGAGTAATTTATTGCCTACGGACCACCCATCGATCGATACGACGATCCAACGATATTTTTTCTTTTTTAGGATATATTATATATATATATATATATATATATATATATATATATATATATATATATTATATATATATATATATATATATATATATATATATATATATATATATATATATATATATATATATATTAGCAGCTTACCCTTAGATAAAACTACCTTTTTTTCCACATGTATATATATATTAGCAGCTCTAGCTCTACCCTTAGGTAAAACAACCTTTTTTTCCACATGTATATATATATGTGTGTGTGTGGTGCTCGTTCACTGTTTTTGATAGAAAATGAAATATTTTATCTTTTTCTCTTCATCTCTCGCTCTCTTTATTATTATATATATATATATATATATATATATATACGCAGTGTATATTATGTATGCTAATTTATATTGAATTGCTTTTTTTTTTAAAGTTTTTAATGTAAAATTTAAACGTTTATTATTATATTTTTTACGTTCGTAGGATACATTATTTATTTGAATTATTTAAATAATTGTGGTCACCTTTAATTATTTACATGTAGATCAACACGATCGTATCTCTCAAAACTTTATTATTTAAACAGAAGAGGGCACTAATATATCCAGGCCATTATTCTAGTAATCCAGCTATATGTTACTATATCATTAACGATAAAATAAGTGAAAATATAGACATAACTGATGATAGCAATACAATAATATCAAATTACTCCGAAGATGCATTATCGACATCGTCGCAAAAACTCATAGAGAAAAGACTATTGAATGAACAACAAAATTTAAATAACTACCGTACGAAACAAAACAGGTTCCAATATTTACAGATCGAAGACGAAAATTTACATAATGAGAATCCAATTACACACTCGGCTCACAATGCAACAACAGAACCTTCACCGCCGCCAATATTTGTGCATGATGTAATTAACTATTCGAGAATGTTAAAAAAAATTACGGACGCACTAGGAAAACATGACTTCAGAGCGAAATCCTTGAAAGATAACGCTGTTAAAATCAACATGCAAACCTCTGACGATTATAGAAGACTAATCGCAACGTTTAAAAAAGAAGACATAAATTATCACACCTACCAACTAAAACACGAAAGAGCGTATAAAGTTGTAATTCGCGGTTAACACCCCTCTTTCACAATCAGCGATATTAAACAGGCACTAGAAGAACAAAGTTTCCAAGTGAGGTCCGTGTTCAATCTTAAAAATAGAAGAACTAAAGAACCTCTCCCCCTGCATTTTGTTGATTTGGAGCCGGCTGACGAGATTAAACGTATATATGATCTCGACTTATTATTACATTCGAAAATTAGAGTAGAAGCCCCACACGTAAAAAGGCACATACCCCAGTGCACTAGATGTCAAAGGTATGAGCACGCAAGATCGTTTTGTAATCGTCCTTATAAGTGTGTTAAATGCGCCGGTAGTCATAATTCAGCCGATTGCAAAAAAGAAAAAAACGTACCGCCGAAATGTGCATTATGCGCGCAGCAACATCCCTCTAATTACAAGGGATGTGAGGTATATCGCAAATTATACAATGCGAAATATAATGCAGAACAGACGCTTCCTGACAAAGTGAATATTCCCGCAAGCCGCAGTAATGTTGTAGATGATATTATCCCACAAAATGAGCATGAACGTCTGTTATCGTATGCAAAAGTTACGTCAGAAACGAATGGCGCCAATGCGGTATTTAATCCGGGCAATAATGTCTATAATGATGTTGGTCCCTCAAATGGTGGTGGTAATATAATGAATAACCGATTCGCAACTAACTCGCCTACTAGTATAGATACATTATTAAGTGCATTTTTGAGTGAATTTAAAACCATGTTTCAACAGTTAATGAACCAGAACGCCATGATATTAAATTTATTGTCCTCAGTCCTGAATAAAACTAGTAAATAATGACTACTTCATTAAGAATTACACTCTGGAACGCTAATGGCACGTTACAACATAAGTTAGAAATAGAGCTCTTTCTGAAATCTCACTACATTGATATACTTCTCATCTCGGAAACGCATTTTACAAATAAAACAGTTTTTAATATTCCCAACTACGATGTGTACACTTGTCTTCGGCCAGATAATAAAGCTCGCGGCGGTAGTGCAATTATTATTAAAAAAACAATCAAGCATTACGAAGAGAAAAACTATTCGGGAAAAAGAATACAGGCTTGTACGGTAAAATTATGTTCATTTATTGGAACTGTCGCCATCTCCGCCGTATACTGCTCTCCAAATGAGCGATTGGATGAAAATCTGCTTTTCAAGTATTTCAAATCATTGGGAGCGAAATTCATATCTGGCGGAGATTGGAACTCAAAAATTCGCAAATGGGGCACTCGTTTAGATAATCCCCGGGGGAAAATTCTGGAAAAAGTAATTTCCAGCCAAAATCTAGGTTACTTCTCGGCAGGGGAACCTACTTACTGGCCTCAAGATCGTAAAAGGAAACCCGATCTGCTTGACTTTTTTGTAACAAAAGGAATATCATCATTACATATGAGAGCAGACTCGTGTTTCGGCCTATAGTCAGATCACTCGGCAGTTATATTAACGGTAAGCATCTCTCCAATAACAAAAACACCTGAACCATGACTTATCAATAAAAGAACTAATTGGCCATTGTTTAAACAATATCTAGAGTCTAAAATAGTCGCTGAAAACTAATTTCGATATTGATAAAGCGGTACAAAACCTAACAGAAACTATACAAAATGCTGCGTGGCTAGCCACTCCCACTGTAAAGCCACCAAAGGGGTTTAATAATGTTCCAAAACATATACTGACACATTACGAAACGCTTGGAACACAACGAGAAATCCAGCTATTAAAACGCAACTGAATAGAAAAATAAAGCAACTGCGTAAAGTATTACGTGAAAATAAAAATGCAATGCTTACAACATTTCTATCGAAATTATCGCCGACCAAACAAGATGATCACTCACTATGGAGAGCGACCAAACGTTTTCAACGGCCAATTGTGCATATTCCTGCGATAGAAAAACTCGACGGTAGTTGGGCTCGTACTAACTTCGATAAAGCAGCGCTCTTTGCAAATTATTTCTGCGATGTATTCACACCGAATGCCCAAGTTAGTGACTCCACAGATATCCTTGAATACCTAGAAAAACCACTGCAAATGAATCCACCTATAACACCGGTTACCCCAAATGAGATTCAGCAACTTATTAAAAATATGAAACGGAAAACGTGTCCCGGATTTGACTTAATCACAGCAGAGCTTTTAAATGAGTTGCCACGTAAAAGCATTGTACTCATAACACAAATATATAACGCTGTCCTACGTAACCAATATTTTCCCTTGAGTTGGAAGTTTTCTCAAATAATTGTTGTACCAAAGCCTGGTAAATCGTCTGAACTGGTTTCGTCATACAGGCCTATTTCGCTACTTCCTATTCTTTCAAAGCTTCTAGAAAAACTAATTTTAAAACGATTATTCCCAAAACTGACGTGGAGATCTATCATTTTGTTTGTAACATTTATCCTATAAGAGTTAATCGTTAAGGAGATATCGCCGATTATAAGTTGAATTTTGGATTTTCAATATGTCCCTTGATTGGTTTTTGGACTGGCCGCGATGCTTCCTGTATATATATATATATGCTTTAGTACCTCATTCTTTTACTGCGGATATTATATATGTATATACTTTTGCGTACTTGCAGTAACCGCGCGTGTAACATGTATATATTTTCGCAAAATTTATTACCGCACATATTGTGTTGTACGTGAGAAAAGGTGGCAAAATGTGCATGTCAAGAAATTTATCCTAAAGTGGAGTAATTGCGGTTGTAGCAAAATATCCAAAAATTTATACATACATATGCATGAAGTGAGTAGTAATTTTCGAATTTGATTAAAAACATAAGATATATTTGTATATGGAGTGGAACAATCTCACGGGATGATGTCGTTTTCGCGATTTAGCTTCCATCCAATAAAAAATTATATAATAAAAAAATTATATATATATAATAAAAAAATTATATATATATATATAATATAAACATTATATATATGGGGGCACTGCGATTTTGTCTATTACAACGTATATAGCACAACTTATATGACGTCATTGGTAGTTTTATCCTATGAAAAATCTGTAACAAAATGGTTCATTGGATAGGAAAATACATAAAAATTTGTAAAATTTATTAGCGACATGTATGGATATATATATATATATATATATTCGCACGCATATGCTGTTACAGCGTACACTGCATAATATATTTTTTTAAGTATACAGACTTCCCACTAGTCCGTTAGATAGGCAATTTTACTTAATCAGTAGCCCCTTGTTTCGTTAAAATGAACATCTTCCTTAAAGCACTCGTTGTGTTAGTGTCTCCACTATACATACATACATATATATATTTCCTACATATTTTATTATTAAAAGTATTTATTTTAAATTTTATATTTTAATTATTATATTTTATTTCTCAACGTAACCAACCCCTAATTTGCGGAGTTGTAACCAAAATGTTACTTTTGACCAACATAAAAATAATTTTGTATATTCCGTTGGCTTATTTGTGTCCCAGCAGGAAGAATGTAGGGGACGTACACTTTATGTGGACGTTCATTGTTCAAATTGCATCGTCCATGAATATAGACTTAAATATTAGAAAAATTACGATAAAAGTGCAGGTTTTTTGGATTGCGAAGTATTCAGTTGTCGGTTTCATTTGGGTCAATCATGGTATTGAAAAATAAGTGATATAGGAAATTTAAGAAGAGATTATACGACGGATTCGAAACGATTTTTCCGACTAACATTTCTGTCTCCAAATTTGATTTACTATTCGAACTTTGTTTATTTTGTGTATAGCTAAATATTAAATATTTTCTTTTCGTTTAGAAAAATGTTGTTACCTAGAAGATCGTTCATATCGTGTATAGGAATTAAATATACGAAATTATTAATTTTGTTTTTACGGGTACGAAAAAATTATCTAAAGAAACTTTTAAAAACTCATATATATATACTTTCATATATAAATGCATATACAAAAAAAATTTCGGAATTATTTGTTAAATATTGCACATATAGATATTATAAATGTACTGCGACGCCACACTCACACCGTCTACCAATATATATAAGGGTTCGTGCGACGTCACATACGATTATTATTATTATTATTTTTATAGGGTTATTTAATTATATTATTTTTATATGAATTATATTTAATTATTGTTATTACTATTGTTGTTGTTGTTATTATTATTATTATTATATAAAAAAAAAAGGTGTTGAAATTAATATGGTAACATATATGTATACATATACTTATATTTATGCCAAGTTAATTTGCAATCAAGAACCACCCCAAGATACTTAATTTCATAAACACGTTCAAGTTCGACATTATTGATAGTTACATTAAAAGTGTTTTCAATGATTGTAAATGTAGTATTTCGATCCTCGCATTAGGTGTCCCAAAAACGCAATTTTTCGTATTTTTATTAGTCATTAGTATCCAGCCAGTTACCATCGGTTTTAACACTTCTTCGTTCTTTGTTTTACTTGTCCGCGGAATTCTCCATATTCTTCTGTAACACCACATTTCGAACGATGAGATGCACTTCTTCATATTTATCGTCCAAGTTCCATACCCATACAACATCCTAGAACCTTCTTTTTGATATCTAAGCTTAATTATCGGTTACAAAAAACGTGTTTGAATTTCATGAACATGTCTCCGGCCATTTTAATCGGAGCTTGTATCCCTACACCCGGGTCACTATTTCTTGTAATCCAGCTGCCTAAATATTTATATTTATTTACTCGTTAATTTCATTCCAATTGAGAAATAACTTTTTATCCGTAACTGATTGGAAGGAAGCTACCATGAATTATGTTTTCTTAATGTTTATATTGATTCCCATTTCCTGGCTTACAGTAGCAACTGTATCTAGTATTCGCCGCAGATCTTCTATAGATTCAGCCATATCATCAGCAAAACTAATCAAATCCCGAATAAAAAGTAAATTTAATATCTCATGAATGTCCACTATTCTGGCATAGCTTGGGGAACTTAATACTCATCTTAACCACTCATTTTGTATTAATTGTAATTTATTAAAGCTCGCCTTCGAGATAGAAAACCAGGCGAGACAAGCATAAACTATCACAGGAAACTCTTTATAAATGCCGATCTTATTATTAACGTTCCGGTACGATTTACGATTAAGTAAATTGCGCTTACTGTTTTATTTAGAGCTGCGTAATTTACATGCGCCGAGAAGGTTAGCTAAAACACCCAAATATATCCGACCAATTTATAATTTTATCATCGACTAGAAGTTCGGATGGCAAAATTGGTCGACGACGAATAAAAAATATGACTTCAGTTTTTAATGCATTTATTTCGATTTTGCCATTTGCGATAATACTTTAAAACGCTATGTGCACCGATTTCTAATTGATTTTTAATAGCAGTTGGTTTGTAAGAGCTGAAAAATATTGCTTTATCATCCTCATATAAACTTGCGTGTTTGTCAATGTTGGAAAATCGTAGAGAAACAATGTGAATAAAAATAAAATTTAGTAAATGTAAGCGATATATCATTTATGTAATATAAAAGAAACATTTGGAAGTTACAAAATTAAAGAAAGTGACTTGTACGTCGACGATATTCATCAAATTGCCGTGGTGACTTGTCATTCAAATATTAGTGTTCTCGCTGATTCTACGGCAAATAATTTCGCCGATGGTACATTTAGGTATCGACCGAAATTTTTCCAACAACTTTATATAATTCACGGATATAAAAATCAATTATAGATTCTGTTGGTTTATTGCTTCCTACCACGAAAAAAGTCAGATAACGTATACCGCAATGTAGACGTTCCTCTTCCAAATCGTCGATGAATATAGACTGAAATATTCGAAAAATTACGCTAGTTTTCGAAAAGCGGCATGAAACTGCAGTTTTTTCTGTAGTGCGAGTCGGTTTCGTTGATATCGAAAAATAATTCGATATTGAAAATTTAACCATTTCATTGGAACTTTGTTAATTTTTATCCAAAAATTCTGAAATTAGGTACGCGACCTAATATAAACTTCCTGATTACGAAACACTTAGCATCACAGGACCATTGGGAGTGTATATCGCCGAGGAGTGACATTTCCAAATCG
Source organism: Coronaproctus castanopsis (assembly GCA_032883995.1). Classification (NCBI taxonomy): domain Eukaryota; kingdom Metazoa; phylum Arthropoda; class Insecta; order Hemiptera; family Monophlebidae; genus Coronaproctus; species Coronaproctus castanopsis. The sequence goes on along the minus strand of CM065053.1, from coordinate 38,486,207 downwards.
TACATCAAAAACAACATTTTAACCAATTTACTGGGCTAGAATAACGTAATAGACGTAACATCAAAATAAAATTTAATTTTGAAAAGCAAAATATATAAAATAAAATTAAAATTAATGGAAAATATAAATAATGAACGAGAAAAAATGTTCGCGGCAAAATTAATATAGTATACTTAAATATCAGGTCATTATATCCAATCAAAGGCTTAAATTGACGTATTTGTGTCGACGAATAGGTAGGATTATATATTTTACCACTTACGCATTACGCGCAGATGTTTAATTTTATTTATCATAATTTATTGTGAATAAAACCTACATTTGAAATTAATTAAAATTTTAATTTGAATTATTATTATTATTACTTAAATGTTATTCTTATGGCAGAAAAAGTATCATTATTGTTATTATATTTGTTATTCTCTTTATGATTATTATTGTTATTCTTTAGGTAAGAACGGGATATTCTCTTCATCCAATTTTGTATCGATTTTTTCATCACTCGCTAGTATCAGTCCTTTATATATTTCGCTTTTTTTCATTCACACGCAGCGTGTAGTAACGTCTTTTGGGTGGAACGAATCACCAGAAATAATAATAATCATAAAAGGACACGGTAGAATCTTATCCCTAACCGCCTAATCGTTTATTTTGACATTTACACGACAGCTCCTAGCTGGAGTTCAAAAAGGGTCATGGATCTATATTTCGCTTTTTTTCATTCACACGCAGCGTGTAGTAACGTCTTTTGGGTGGAAGGAATCACCAGAAATAATAATAATCATAAAAGGCCACCATAGAATCTTGTTCCTAACCGCCTAATCATTTATTTTGACATTTACAGGACAGCTCGCAGCTGGAGTTAAAAAAGGGTCGTTGCCCAATAATGTAGTGTACCCCTGCCTGGTAATGCATCCTGGTGATTTTTATTTATTATATTATTGTTTTCAACAAATTCTTTTAGTCTTTTATGTATCCATTTTTTCATATACTTTACTTAAGTTGGATAATAACGCTATAGCTCTGTACGACATAGACAAATTCGCGTTTTTATTTGGTTCTGGAATACTTAATTTCCATACATCAGGATAATAATTAAATTCATAAAATAGGTTTATAAATTTTGCGATAACACTCGGGAAAAAGTTGTGAAATTTTTAAATAAATTTCTCTATTTTTGAAGCCACTTTGTTTTTCAATCGTTTAATTATTATACCAATTTCATCGTTGCTAAATACAATATTTGTTGTAGATGGTAAGTTTTCGCTTTAAAAGGTTTTGTGTCGAGCAATAATTTCGTCATCAATAATTCAACCTTATCTTGTTTCGTGCACACATGGTAATGTTAGTACTCTTGTGGACCTCAATTTGCTCGTTAATATTTTATACTTACGTCCAAAAACGTTTTTATTATCCATATGTTTTTTCCGAGCTTTTAATTTTGCGCCTTTAAATCATGAATTTATATTGCTTAAAAGGTTTTTTGTAATTGTAAAATTTGTTTTTTAACTGTATTTTTGCACCCATGATACTTTTTGTACAACTTGTTAACTAATGTTTTTTTCCTTTGCAGAGCAGTATTCCACCAGTATTCCACCAGTATACCTCACATTTGATGGTAGCATAAGAATTACTTAATACTACATCTACATAATCTTGTAATTAGTTAAGCCATCTTCGCTATATTCTTACGATATACAGTAGTATCAATCATATATATGTGCTTTCTTAAATTTATAGCTAATCTATTGTAGTTAATAGCTTTGATAGCACTATCTCACGTCCTATTTGTAACTACATTTACGTTAAAGGTAACACAGTAATTGTCGCTAGAATTTAATTCATAACTAACTTCCCATTGCTCAATTAATTCTGCTGTATTACTTGTTGCCAATGTTAAATTTATTAAGGTCTTTTGATTTCCTCTCTGAAATGTATACTTATTTTTAACATTTAATTAATTTAAGTCGTGAGTGTGTATTATATTCAATAAAACTTTCCCTCTCTGATTATCTACTGTGTTACATAATAAATTTCCGTAGTTAAGTCTCCCAACAATATAAATTTACTCAAATTTTTGTTCTGTATGTGTATATCAAAGAATTGAAAATAATAAGTAGCTAGGTCATTTGGCGGAATGTACGTTAAAATAATGTTTATATTACAAAAATTTCGACGATTATAATGTTGTAAATATTGTGTACATAAACTATGCTTAGTGGTATTCCTGATCGATAGATTATCGTGAGTTTATTATGTGTAATTTTTTTTACAATTTGTGGGCATGTAATTGCTGTTACACTTGTCGCAAATAAATGTAATGTGTTATATTGTTCAGTATAATTTTACTCAGTAGTATATCTCCGGCTAAACTAGAATGATTTGCATTATACTGTAGTATCTCAATTATTGTACTAATTTGAATTTGTTGCTGTAAAATATTGTTATAGTTATGTTTCAGTTAAACTTGTAGTTATTATTCATCAGTCTGGCACTGCCTTTTGAGACGTTCGATGATTTATTTAATTAAGTTTTTGCTATGCCTATCTGAACGCGTATTTTATTCCGCTTATTTTTTTTTATTGATTTTTTTTAAATCTATAACTAGCCTTCATAGGCTATCAATAGATTGCTGGATAATTATGCAACATGATCGGTAGGCCTTCCAGCGAAGGGCACCTAAAAGTAAAGTAGCTTAATTAATCAAGTAAGTCTAATAATTTGCGTCTTTTGTAGACGTCGTAATTAAGTTGAGTTATCTAGTAGGTTGATTGCAGTCCAATTTGATCTGACTACGTGTTTACTGGCCTCGTTTTTTATTATTTCCATTACATATGGCACTTTGAGGTCTTGATATAACGTTTTATTGCTTACAAACCATGGAGCATCCGCAAGTTTTTGAAAATGCTGTTCGAGTTGATACGGAGTATACTTTTATGGATACTAAATACTATTTGTAAAGAAGTGGGACGATACACTTTTCAGACAGTTGACAAATCTGAAAATATTACTATAGTACCGCAGAACGAAATATTGATGATATATCAATTGGTTTCAAATTTGCAAACAACTCTATTTTCAGTATGGAGCAGCCTGATGGTAGCTTATATTTAAGTACAATTTCTAATCGGGTGTGATAAGAGCAGAACCCACAAAATTATTACCATTTGATTTAGAGCTATCTGTATACACTGTTAAATAGTTGGGCTATTTATCATGAAGAATAGGTGAGTGATACAAATTAACCAGAACGAAAAATGATGTTTAGATCGACGAGGTAGAATGAAGATAATAGGAATAATTATGTCTTGATAAATGACCGACTAAAGAATTAAGTGCAAGTATAAATTTAGCTGAATAGCATAAGAATTTCTTGCCTCTGTAACGTCAGTTACAAGAGAAAAATATAGTAACTAAGCAGAAAAATTTGGAAATTTTAAAAATAATTTATGTGAAAGACATAGGCTTTATAGATGAATGTGCTTGTCCTACTTTGAAGATAATGCCGAAATTGAATAATCAACTTGTCAGGTACTAAATGACATCATCTTGGATGATCAGTTTGCGGCCTGTGCGGCTCTACAGTACAAACATCCTCTACTTACAAGTAGGATCCTATAAAGGCAGCACAGGAGATCTTGGCCAGTTGAATAGGTAAAACTTCTGACGGAAGAAATCTGTCTAGCTCTCCTCCAGCACACCAGTAATTTCTTGATACAGACTGAAGGCAATTCCCCTGGTTGAATTTGCTCAGTGACAAGTACCTTCGCATATCTGCTCATGCATTCAAAAGGCGACGAAATGTATACACTCCTGTATCCCTGAGAAAGAAACGTTCCTCGTAGCATGCAAACGGACCGTGATGCGTTCCGAAACATGTCAAAGTTATATATATATATATATATATATATATATATATATATATATATATATATATATATAAAAGTAGGAAAAATATATAAGTAACGATAATTGTAAAAAACTTTGGTCTCACGTTGACCTTTGTACGATGCACACGTAGCGATAGATTTAGAAATAGTCCTTCTAAGAACTTTTCGTACATCATCGATTTCCACGGTTTTAAAAGTATTAAAAATACATTTATAATAAAGTAACCGGCGTGTTTGTGATAAAATCACTTTCTACTATAGAAGGACAGATAAATTTGTTGACCAACAGATATCACAAAATTAACTAGGAAGACAGTTATATGGAATTTCACGAAGCGGTTAAATTATTACGCGAAATACCTTAAAGCTATCCAGAGAAGTAAACTATATAAGAGAGTTATTGGAAAGTGAAATCGATGTTTTCGACTTGGATCCATTAGGATGTCCAAACGAGTAAACGTTTTGTTCTTGTCTTAGATAAGTCTTATAATAATAAATTTCAAACACAGTGGAATTAATATAACGGTATTGCTGAAGATTATTTTCCAAATATAGAAAACAGACTAAGCAACACACCTTTCGTACCAAATTTTTTTTACGTACAATTCATTACTATGACCCATTTAAAGATTACTTATATAAATATAAAATTGCATACTCTGAAAATTTCGTGACGTGTGACAGTACTGACACTGTTAAGCATATACTTAGCGGCTGTAATCATAGCAACACTGATTTCAGCGATATTAACACTCTGGTAACCAAACTATTTATACTTTTTAACACTTTCGCGGTTGCTGAACTAAGTCGCCGTAAAAAATATGTACATTTAGCTTAAACTTATTTACGCAATTAAATCCGAAACATATTTAAATATAATTGCACTTTGTTTTAACTTATAAACTAGTTATATAATCTCAACTAGTTTAAACTTATGTATACAAATTGTTATTATAATATTGTAAAACAGTTTGTTCAGAATTCCATAAACTTAATTGGACGGGTTCTGAACAATCTGTTATTTTTACTGTACTTGTACTTCACTTACACAATATATTTACCACATCGTTTTTACGAATTGGGATAAAAAAAAAAAAAAAAAAAATTAGGATGTCCAAAGGCTAGGGGTTGAGTAGTTTACTCTAGAACCCGTTATAAGCGTTCTTTTTATAAAAATCACAGTTATTTACCGGACCAAGTGATACGAGTATACATTGCTCGTTGAAACTCGCTATTACGTATAAAGATTGGGTAAATAATTTAATTTAAAATGAGTTTTCAAATATCGTCAAATCATGCGACATCTAATATACGTCGCGAATACCAGCAAGGCATCAAATTAGATCGTCCGTACGAAGTTGCTTTAAAAAGTTTTGTAACGTACAATAGCATTCCAAATATTTCGGAAAATTGTAAAAATAACGAGTTAGTAGTAATTGAACCGAAAACTAACGAACATCGTAACATTACTATACCTACGGGTACGTACGAATTGAACGATATAATAGAATTTATTCAACAAAACGAAGAACTTAGGAACGCGGAAATAATCATTAGGTTAAATTCGAATACGTTAAAAATGAAATTATGTTCGTAATGCACTACAGATTTCACAACCGCGAACTCGATAGGACGTGTACTTGGTTTTAGTAAACGTAAACTCATGCCGATACAAACGCATTATTCAGACGACCGTATAGATTTACTATAAATAACATTAAAATTAGATGTAATTTTAAAAAAACTCCGTCCGCAACTTGTTTATGTTTTCTGTTATAGATGGTGTATAATCGAAATATTCGAAACTGTCTATTAGATCGCTCATATTGCACTACGAGTATATAACAAATTCTATGTTTTACAAGTTTAACTCGAAACAAATACTTGTTACAATTTTTATTTGATGATACATCGGCAAAAAATTTTCCAAAGATATTCGCTACCTCTTCCGGATCTTGAGTAAAACCTGTTGATTCTTTCAATGTTATTATTGGTGATGGCCTTCTGGTTCTATTTAAGATATTTATTTTATGCCACATTTGTGGAATGTTGGAGTTTGAATCAGTTTCGGAAATGAATTCCGCCCAGCTTTTCCGTTTACTTTGCCTTATAATTAGACGTGTGCGAGCTCTACAGAGTCGAAAGTTAGCTAAATCTGCATTCTGTCTTGTAGCACGAAATTTCTTCAAAGCATTGTTTCTGGTTTGGATAGCCACTTTTACTTCATGACACCACCAGGGACATTGCGCATTGATATAAATGGGGACGTCTTTGGAACAGATTTTTCTGCCGCTTCAATTATGTGGTTATTAAAGTTATTAACCGCGGAATCGATGTCAGTGAGACTGGAATTAAAGGGTAAATTACACAGCTCACGGTACTTATCCCAACTAGCTTTTCTTGTAATCCAACCCTGAGGTTTATTTATTTTGTATTCCCTGTTTATGTTATTCATCTGTAAGCAAATTGGGTAGTGATCACTGTGACATAAGTCAGGATGGATTGACCATAGAAATTTTGAATAGACTTCATTCGTAGATAACGTTAAATCAATAGCCGATAGAGTTCCGTTAAAGGAGTTGAGTCTTGTCGGCTGTTTGTTATTAAGTAATGAAATGTGTAAATTTGCATGGAGCAGTTTTTCAAATATTTTCCGTTTCTTGTTTGTTTTATTGGACCCCCATAATGGACTGTGTGCGTTCATATCGCCAAGTAGGAGAAACGGTTTAGGCAACTGACATATTAGTTTATTTATTTCCTGGAATGATGGTGTGAAATCAGGAGGCAAATACATGTTACAAACAGTAAGTTGATGGAAAGGAGTTGATTTACAAAATTGCATATTGACAGTAACGTTCTGTATTAACGTATTTATTCTGAGCTCGTTTATTACTGGTATTGATTCATGGATACAAGTTGCAACACCTCCGGACGAATGCGATCCTGTAGTATGATCATGGCGGAAATGGTTGTAATATTTTAGGGACATAGACTGAGCTGGTTGGGAGTGCGTTTCTTGTAAACAGATAATGATAGGTTTTTTCTTTACAATTAGCTGTTGAAGTTCAGTTAAGTTATTCTGTAAACCATTGATATTCCATTGAAGTAGGAAGTTATCTATCATCATTATTTTTAACTATTAAATCCTCGGAAATTTTGTTGGTGAGTTTTGTTATTCGTATTTTTGTGGAATGATCATTAATGGCAGAGTATACCGACTTTAATTGGATAAATACAGTATCCACCGAACTAAGTGGGATATTTAGTTTCATAAATAATTTTTGGACAGATATGGATTTGTTATTATCATGAATCAATGAAAGTATTTTTTCAAAGGATATACTATCTTTAAGTGTTTTTAGGTTATTTTCTATGCATTGCTTAGCCGGCAATAAATTGATTCTCAATTTTTTTTGTTCATCACTTTCTTCTTTCTTCTTTTTTTGTCGTTGAAATTCATTGTTATACTGGACACTACTTGCGGAAGATAAAGAGTTCTCAGATAAATTACGTTTGTAGCTTTTGCTATTTAATAACATTGGATCATTCAGGTTTGATTGGACTTCTTGTAAAGTCGAGGATTTGTTTGGTTTTAATGTTTTTAGGCCGCTGGAAGTAGTCTGATCAGTCAAACTTTGATCTACATCGTTACTTGTGCTTATATCAGAGTTGGAAAGGCTTTCGGGTACTAAACTACCTCTTCTTGGCTTATTGCAGCTAATGGGTTTAAATTCAACCGCTTCCATTTGTTCTCTTTCCCCTCTTTCTGGACAGTTATTATTAGAATGATCCTTCGTTTTACATGAGCTACACCACCACTCATCTTTTGATAAGAATATTCTAAAGGACTCATTATCGTAGTTGACACTTAATGATTCAGGGACATTGTCCATATCATCATTAGTCGGTTGTATATACACCTGACGTCTAAAACTTTTAATATGTTTAAAATCATTATCGTTAAGTCCAGCTTTCATAAATGAGATTGGAGAGCTTTTTCAATTACAATATGAGGGATATGCGGGGAAACATTTGAAATGACCAGTCGTTTAGATGAATTAATTAACTTACGGACACGAACGAGTAAATTGTTAACTGAAATAGTAGAGTGATTTTGAACCAGGTTGTTAACAATTTCTTTTGATTTTAAATATACACAAATACGATTGTTCGATATTCGAGAGGAGAAAATAATATTAGATGGATGAATAATTTCGCTGAGAGCGGTGATATGAACTTAATGTTGTCTACCGCATGTAGAATAATAGCTTGATCGCGAGTAGGAAAGATTTCAGTTTGAATAATATCACTATACGTTGGCTGTGTGCTCGTCATGATGAACGACGGCACGTGCCGTTTTAATTATGTTATCTACCTAGTAAATGAAACGATCTTACCCGAGCCGATAAGCGATTATTATAACGACACGCAGGTTTGATGCAACGAGCGAAGAACAATCGAATGTTAGAAGACGTACTATTATCGTAATCGAACGTTAACACACACGAGCGAAAACATTAAAATTTAAATAAATAAATACTAAACAATTTCACCGATTACTAAATATTCGATAATAATATGAAAGCTTATTAAAATGATATGTAAAAGTTATTTTTATATAACTTTAAACTATCGAACGCTAAAAGTGATGATGAAATTAAGCTTAACAAGTTCTAAAATTTCATTTTTGTATATACGCTTCGCCGTTTACACGATGAACCGAAAGAAGCCGCCGAAAATATTTTATAAGATTTTAATTATTATTATTATTATTTCGATTATTCAATTTATACGATAAATAAAACAAATATACTAATAAACGCGCGAAACTAGAACTACATAATTGTAACGTAGGTAAGTAATACGAAAATTACACGTATATTATATATATATTTTTTTTTTTAGATTTTAACAGTGCACATGGGTAATTTTGGTTATTAGACTTAAGCCCAATTATAAAAAGAAATAAATAAATAAAATAAATATATATATATATATATATATATATTTATTGGGTGACAAATATAATAAAAGAAAATTATGACCCAACGGCACCGCCCATGATATAACCGTTGCCGATGATCGTTGGTGGACGCGGCGATATTATTTATATTCTATATTTGGACAGAATTAGATAATAGTTCGATCAAATTGAAATCATTTTGTGCAGAAATAATCGACTAATACCAAAGGTCGTTTTTGTTATATTAATATTTGATCGAGATTTCTATTAATAACGGATGTAAACGTAATGTGAAATAAATTTAAAGTTTAAAGGGTCGACTACGTACTTTTAAATTTATTTATAATCGCGTACATTTAGCCGAAATGATAAAACGCTTTTATAGAACCGCCAGTATATTATAAGCTAATGGTAAATTTTCGAAATTTTATGTAATGGAACACATTTAGTTTCCTGTTTGAACTTTAAAATACATTCCGAACGTGTGTTTGTACTTTTTACTGCGAATGAAATTGTTCGATAAACCGAAATCAAAATGAAATAATTTGTTATCGTTATCATCCTCATTTCAAAAGTATTACAATTCAAACGTCGGTGGAGTATTAACGCGATATATGCGCGATCGAAGACGCAATAGATTAATAATCGTATTAATTTTCTTGCCGACATATACGGATAAACTTTTGATTATATCGTTAGTGGTTTTTCTAAAATCATCGCTTATCGCGTAATAGATGAAAAATTTCAAACACATATGAAAGCACCTTGCGAGTTCGCAGATCCCTGATATATACATGAGTAATTGACCATCGCTAATAAAAAATAATGAACCGAACACATTTCCAATCAGTATTTTAAATTTGAAAGAAATCGCGAGGTTTACAAATGTAACAAGAGTTGTCGGAAAAATTTCGATCATTAGGATTAACACGGCTAAACCGACGATTATTAACGCAGTTCGACTAATTCGATTATCTAAAGTCGTTCTTCGATCGATCGTCTGATTTCGTCTTAATCGATTACGTCGTTGTTTTAGCAAGTGTTTCAATAATAGAATAGAAAATATTTCGAATAAAACGCACGGTATCATTTTAATCAATAAGTTTAAATTTAAATAAACGACGGGCAATAATAATTTCCGCAGGTTTTATGTCAAACAGTAAATGAGAACGAATGGTATTAAATAACAAGCTGCTACTCCTAACGAAACTTTTCCAGAAGGACACCACGTACGAATTCGAAGCGGATAGGCGACCGCTAAGTAACGACAAAGCGACAGGTGACATTCTAACCATAAATTCACATCGTGTAAATAGCCAACTACCAGAATAACCCAATCGTGTAACTTATAGTGAAAATTTCTCCCTTCGAATTGAAACCAACAAAGGACGGTTAGGACGCTACATAAAACATCGTTCACAGATATGCAAACGAAAATGCGGGCGATGGCTGATTTTTTCATTATTTCGCGACGAAATATAATTATGATCCAAATACCGAGCAGAAAAGCGATCATACTGAGCGTAGTGAGCGTGCTATAAAAGAAGTTTTCAAACCTGAAACAAATTTTTAAATTAGAAAACGTTCGATACTTTTATTTATTTATTTTTTTATTACGTACACCAAATACGAAACGATGCTATTATTGTAAATATTTTTTAATTTTTTTTCTTTTCTTCGCGCTTTAAATTTGGAACTGATAAGGTATTTATCATCAACTAGATTGTATGTAGAGGATGAAAGACTTGAAAATCGCAGATCCGGCTAAAAGCAGACTCGCAGAGTACCTAATTTAGAAAGAATTTATGTATAGTTTATGATCCTTTTGCGTGCGAGTCTTTTGACATTAACTGTCTTTCGAAGAATTTTGAATGCCTGCAGTTTATTATGATGTTTATGTTTGGATAAATGTTTGATTATCACTCGATGAATTTCTTTTATAATAAGTATTCAGACATCAACGAGCTGTCGGCTACGATCCGCAATACTTTGTTTCGATATGTCTCGATTATTTTTAAATTTTCGGAGCACATCCCCATATAGCATGAAGCTATTATACTGGGGGCATTCCCTCTCAATGGTTATTAATTAAGGTGCCCTTCAATGTTTATTATTCAGGAGTTACATCCCCCCCTTCAGTAACATAATTTAGACATAAAAATATATAAATAATTTTTTTTTCTTAAAAAAAGAATTTTAATGAAAATGTGTTATTGTATTTATATTTTACGTATAATTTCATAGATTCTATTTACTTCTTGAATTTCAGATTTACGTTAGTAGGGAAGTAATATTGGAGGTAGAATATCCATTGTCGACATTTAATCCAAATTATTTCCATCGATTGGTGTTCCATTCCAAGAAAGCCGTTGGTGATTTCTTGTTTTTCTGATTTTATATTTCCGGTGTTTTTTTTTCTTTACATTGTGATTAATACATTCCCTTTGAAATCAATCGCGTTCTCACATTTTTCTTGAAAGCGAATGGTGCAGTTTATCAGTTACCGATTTTATTTTACAGTTTTGTGAATACGATACTGTTCGACATATTAAAATTAAATAACCTAAAAATGTATATATATATATATATATATTATATATCATCATCGTCGTATTGTTCGTTGTCGAACGATGTGACTAGCCGACTAGCCATCGTACGTTTATTTTTACGTACAAGATGGATTAGCATTCAACGTACTATTTATATGCGACGCAGATGCGCGTGCATTTATGACGTTATACGGAGTAGAGTGCCACTTGCCTTCTCAATGAAAATTAAGAATTAAATCATGATGAAAACTTTCTATGTCGCGTGTTGGTTTCGAACCCCGTCGAGTTGACAGTCGATCACTCTAGCAACTAATTGCATATATATACCAAAAATATTCACATTTAATATATATATATATATATATATATATATATATATATATATATATATATATATATATATATATATATATATATATAATTTTTATATGTAAGAAAACAATTTTATTAATGTTATGTATATGAAACGTAAAAAAATATTCTTTTGCCCCTTAAAGTTTTTTCAAGTCGGCGCACCCGACATAGGAGATATGATTGACAAGACAAATGACTGATTATCTACTATTTTTAAAAAATTGAATATTTGAAATATGAAATACATCAAACGTCAATCAGCGCAATCTTTCTGTAAATAATACACATTCCAATCTATTGAATTGCAAAAGCGTTTACAATTGGCACAAAAATGTAAACGGTATTGCAATTCTATATCAAGTGTAAAATCCTCTGTCGACAACGTCTCTCGATATCGTTTAACAAGGTGTGTCCTTCTCATGTTCCTACATTTGATTATTTATGTGTAAATTACGTATTAGTCTGTCAGAACTATGGAGAGATCTTTATAGCAAAACAATTAAATCTCCAGGTTTGGAAGCTGTTCCTTATTTCTATCTTTAAAAATGTTCCAATTTTACTACTGCAAAATAAGCTGGTAGGAGACGTAAATTCTTATAGGCCCATCACTGTTGCCTCATATTTTAGAAACTATTTTCTATAACCACCTTGTGTTGAACGCAAACAATAAGCTTCCAAGACCATTGTTTGTATTATTCCGTCCCGGGTACGGCACAATGGACTGCGTATGAGCTTACTGCTGATATCTGCTCATCATATTGACATCCAATCAGCTTATGATAATATACATATACCTACTTTACAAGCACGACTACTTAACATTAGAGTTCCGAAATTATTAGCTTCGTTTTTATATAATCTATCTATTAATAGAACATCAAGGATTAGTGCTGAGTCCTTTGTTGTTTAATGTATACATATAACCTCTCTTTTTGCAATTACAATCTCACATTAATTATGCAATAGCAATAACATACTTTACGGTTAGGGTAATGACGTCGCGCATTGTATAACATCTCTTCAATTCACATCAAACTATATTAACTCCTTCCTTTTACTATCTAATTTAAATGTGTCCTTAACTGAGACGGTCCTTGCGTTTTTTTTTTTATTAAATAGGTACAATTGTGAACGTATTTCGATCGTTTTTTAAAAATATCATTCCTGTTTAGACATTATTCTTAACCAAAAACTACAATGTGGCCTTATGTCAAACCGACTAATTTTAAAAACGAACAGAACTTATAAATGACATCAAGTCACTAACTTCAATTCGGTGGTAGGCGATCACATAATCCTTCGACTCCTTTGCACCACACTTATTCTTATTGATTGAAATATGAATGCTCCCTCTTCCATGCTGCTACTGTGTTCCATCTTAGAAAACTTGTTATCTGCAAAATACTTGACTAAATTTAATATGTAGAGCATATGTATCAACTCCTAAATTTGTATTCTCCTCTACACCATATGGAATTGCAACTGGCATATCAGTACCTTCTGAATTCTTATGAAAGGTATATACAATAAACTCGTATAAATTTACAATAACTGGTGATTTGCTCACCATAAAATTCTCCCTCTCTTTATGTAGCTGTTTAGAATCGCAAATGCATACAGATGATTTTAATTTCTTAATTAAACAAGGTAATTTCCTGATAGTTAACGGCCTGTTCAGGTCAGTTATCTAGTCTAATCATTTGTTACTAGTAACATAAAAGGTTTTACAAGACCGGAATTGAAGGGGAGTTGTTTTACACAGACTCAGATAGATCACGTATACACAAAACAAAGTACAAGTTTTTTACATTTTAAACATAAAAACTTAAATGTTAAAATAGCTGATCATAATATGATAGGCTGCGCGATTCATTTTAATGATACACAAGCAAAAACTGAAACACAGAGACACAGTGTTGAAGAAAAAAAAACTTAGGAACAGGTTGAATAATACAAATTGGAACAGTAGTACGGACACTGAAAATTCCGCCGAGTTATATAATGAAATAAAAAATAAAAGGGAAATTTGATGAGATCTATAAAGCTTGCCAAAAACGCATAAACAAAAATGGATGTAGAAAAACAGTAGCGATAAAAGAATGGATTACTAAAGATATTATACAAATGATACGACAACGTGATGTTCTTTATAAAAAACATAAAAATAATATACAAAATAAATCGATAAGGAAACGATATACTCAGGAACAAAGTAAATAAACAGATAAGAATACAAAAGGATAAGTTTACCAAGGAGAAATTTAAGCAAACAGGAGGCGATATAAGGAAAATGTGGAATAGTGTCGAGGAAATAATCGGAAAGGGGAAACCTCTTGGAATCGATGATACAATAGAGAAGTATATGTGCAAAAAAAGTAGCATTCAAAATGTAATAATAAATTTTAGTAATGAATTTATACAAAGTGTAATGAAAATTGAGCATAAGTGTGACACAACTACCTTGAAAGAAACAAAATGCGACGTTAATATCAACATGTACATACCCACGGCAAGAAAAGAACAGATTGAAAAATTAATAGAAAATTTGATATCAGAAAAGGCATGCGGAAGTGACGGTATTAGAATTAAAGATATAAAAACTATAAATACTAAACTTTCTAGAACAATAACCTGAATAATAAATAAAACATAAGCCGAAGGTAAAATACCGGAAGAACTAAAAGTATCTTTAATAAGGCCAGTTTATAAAAGGGGGAAACACAGACGCAAACTATAGGCCCGTTGCTATTGGAAATACCAAAAATTATGGAAAAATATGTAGCAAATTATCTAGTTGAATTTTTAGAAGAAAATAGAATAATAGATGAAAATCAATACGGTTTCCAGAAAAATAAATCTACATCAAAGGCTTTGGAAGATTTTTGTGAAGACATAAAATTGAACTTTGAAATGGGAAATAAAGTAATAGTTTGACCTTACTAAAGCATTTGACACAGTAAATCATGAAAAACTGTTAAAAAAATTAGAAGAAATAGGGATCACTGGCAAAGTTAAAAAATGGTTTCAAAGTTATCTGAGTGATAGGAAGGGCACAGTAAGTATTTCGGGAAGACAAGGTCCAAAATTTCAAATAACTATAGGTGTACCTCAAGGTAGCAATATTGCCCCAATTCTATTTATCATATATATATTAATGGGTTGCAAAAACTAATGAAATACAGTAAGGTATACGCATTTGCAGACGATATTGCTGTAATGACGGCAAATATAAATCTATCAAATGCAGAAGCAAACATGCAGGAAGACTTGATTACAGTTACTAAATGGGCTCACGATAACAATTTGGTAATAAATACAACGAAAACTAAAAGTATGTTCCTGAAGCCCGTGATGGACAGAATAAGATATAAAACCATTTTGTGGATGCATTCAAACGATTGTGCTCAATATATGACAGAGGAAAATATATGTGTGAAGAAAAATTGCAATAAAATAGAAATGGTAAGAGAATATAAATATCTAGGAGTAATCGTAGACGAAAATTTGGGATGGAACAAACATACAGCCTTTGTAGAAAACAAACTACGTATGACTTTACCTCTCTACGGAATTATGTAAGTAAAGAGACACTTAAGATAGTTTACTATGCATTAAGTAGATTCCAGGCTGAGATATGGAGTGCAAGCATGGGGTCTAGCAAGTAAATCTTATATAATCAATATAAATCGATTACAGAAAAAATGTTTGAGCCTAATAGCAGGACAAGAAAGTAAAGCCATACTTTACGAATTAATGCGGAAAGAAAATGTTTTAGATGTAAGGGGATTGTGTTTAATGATAAAAATATTGAATTATTTAAACCAATTTAAAATTGTTGATGTGGACAAAAGGGAAATTGGGAAATATAACTTAAGAAAAATGCTAAAATATAAGGTACAAATACCGAGAACAAAGTATGGTAATCAGACTGATTAATTTGTAATTACACAAACGCTGAATATAATACCTGATGATATATTAAACGAAAAAAATAGCGCGATTTTAAAAGAAAAACTCAAAGAATGGTTACAAGACAATATAATTATAAATAAAATATTAAAAAAAGATATGTAGAATGGAAAATGACGAGAAAGAGGGATAGACAACTCGGATATCAGGGGGCTACTGCAGGAAATAGGTAAAAATGATGGTGTAAATATCTGAAAAATGAGTGAGCCGTATAAATGACTTTTAGAATGAGTGGAATACTGTATTCAATAAGTAAACTGTTAAAATTACGTATTTAGTTGTACGTGTATGTATATATATAGACATATAGGTGTGTATATGTGTACGTACATGAACATTGGTGTATAAATATTAATTAGTTAGTTTGATACCTGTCGACAAGCGAAAGCTTGACGGGATGAGGTAAAATATAATTATACACATGTAATTTTTATTCTGAATATATGTAGATGTTTTATAGCGTGTGTGTCAGTTTATATATGTTGTGTGTGTGTGGAAATAGTGTTGCATACATTTTATGATTTTATAATGTGTGTGTCAGGTAGATGATTTTATAGTGTGTGTGTCAGTTTATATATTTTGTGTGTGTGTGTGGAAATAGTGTTGCATACATTTTATTTATCTGCATGTATGTGCACTAATATGACTGTGTAATTGTAAAAAGAATATTCAAATATACGAATTCTTAAAAAAAAAGGTGTGGTTTCCCCATTTACAGCGCTGTATTCTATATACCTCTCCTAATCGCTTACCGAACTTTTTCACGGTGTTTGTAATAGAGACATATGCAATTCGTAAAGTCTTGCTTTTACTCTAATGTACTTATATCACCAGGTTCATTTAGTGTGCTGCATGCTATTCAAAACAAATATCGTACTGTTGAAACTAACAGAATTTTCTGGCGATCATTCTGTACCTACAACACATGAATATCTGTGCCAAATCAAAGTGGATTCTAGCTCATTTCAGACTCAAAGATAATTAAATTTGTGATTATTTAACTAAAATGGGGTCTCTAGAAGCCTGCGGATACTTGCGCTTACTTCTTCATGTACACATTCACTACCCACAATGCGACACGCGCGTTCTACTATGTTTTATCCATGAGCCAACAACGCGCCTAGCGCGTTTTCAGAAGTATCAGTTTTCTCTGTGAATCGCACACTGGGCACGAATCGTACAATAGTGAAACTTACATAGGCATTGAGTAGTAGTCTTGCGTGTCATACGAGTAGGTTTGTTTTTGGTTGCGTTTTTTACTTGTTGTGTTATTCATATTTTTCCAATTTGTGTTTCAAAAGGTATGTATTACACATTTTTTTAGTTTTAAATATAAAAATAACCTTTATTTTTATTCTATTTTTATTTGTAATTGTATAAACAACTTAAATATTGCCGCAAAACCAATTTTATTTCATATATATTCACTTTCTTTACTACGGCCGCGCCAGGCGCGTTCATGGGCACCTAGTGTTCAGTAAATTCTAAATGGAACCTAATTGTGTTTGTTTCATTTGATATGATCCTGTTTTTTCGCAAAATATAATATATCTGACCCCACATAATCAGGTATTTTGATATATGGAACATGGTTTTGTAAAGTGAACACGTTATACATGTTTTTTCATTTTACAGTGTCTTGAAATTATCAGGTTATGATAACCAACAGGGTATTATTTTGCACAGTATTTTGTGGTGTAATGTAATTTGTTGTCAATTTTTGCTATGTTACTATCGCCAAATCATGTTCCATGCTAAAATGAATAAAAAAATTCACACTCATTCTACCTGTTTTGCGGTACTATATATTACAAACATACAAGTGTGTCTAAATCAGATTCAAAATATATAATGTTTTATTAATGCAGGAATATGAATAATCCGGGTACATCTTATAAGCAGGATTGTGAGCTAACTTTGAAAACTAGTGATGAGCTTTTCCAAGTGATTAATTCACTCAAAGAAGAGCTCAAGGCTGTCAGAAAGGAAAATACAGCTTTGAAGCAGAAATTAGGAGTTGGAGGGAATCCAGCATCGCATACGTCTTCCGTCAAATATCTTGATAGCGATATAGATCTTAATGTATCACAAATAGACAAAGTATCAGCCCCAAAAATAAAAAAAACACCCCCATTTTTTATCTCAGGATTATTATCTATAAATCAGCTGTTAGCTACCATTGACATCACACCATTTGAAATGAAAGCCCTAGCCAGTGGTGAGCTTAAAGTCACTACAATCTCATCTGATGACTATCGAAAGCTCCGTAATGCATTAACAAACATCTCGAGCTTACCTGGCTTAAACAAAAAAGAACTTGGTCCTATCAAATTCCATACCTATCGTTTACACGAGGATAAGCCATTTACTATTTTCATAAGAGGATTACACCTTTCAACAGATTTGAATTACATCACTAATGAGTTATTAGCAGCAGGTCACCATGTACTTAATATAATTAATGTACATATCAAGAAAAAAGTTGAAAATAATACAACTGTTATTAAACTGCCATTATTTAAGGTGGAAGTTAAAACTAGTTCAAATAACCGCGAATTATTTGATATACAGACTCTCTGCCATTGTCGTGTCTCCGTAGAAATTCCTAAAAAAATTCCTAGCCTTCCTCAGTGTACTCGCTGTCAAGATTTTGGTCATACTAAAAATTACTGCACAAAAACTCCTAAGTGTGTCAAATGTGGCGACTCTCATGCTTCTAACAACTGTCACTCCCACAATACAACTCACCCAAATGTGCAAACTGTAAAGGTGATCATACAGCCAATTATAAAGCTTGTTCTTACTACCAGTCAAAAATTTCTCTTGCAAAACCTGCTAAAAAATCACTGCGGTAGTACGAATTAAAAGCAATTCAGTTTTACCACCTATTTCCAGATTTGTCAACTCTCAAGTATCTTATGCTTCTGTGATAACTCCAAACATTTCAACTACTACTACACCTACTCCTGCTGCTCCTCAATTTTCAAGTGATACTAACAAGTTTATGGAAATTCTTCAAAGACTTGAAGCCTCTCAACAAACTCTTATTCAAAAACTAACAACTCTTGAAGAAAGAGTCTCATCTCTTGAAGACCTTCAAAAAGTATTACCGAAAAATCCGAGTAAGAAAGGGAAAAAATGACTCCTATTTGGCATCTTAAAATTGTATGCTGGAATGCAAATGGTCTACTCCTCAGGAAAATCGAATTTGAGTCCTTCCTTCATATGCATGATATTGATGTGGCTCTACTTTCAGAGACTCATCTTGCCAGCTACATAAATCAACCTACATTTCATAACTATTCAGTCTACCTTGCTAACCACCCCAGAGATATGGCAAGAGGAGGGGCTGCGGTCGTTGTCAAGAATTCAATTAAGCATTATGCTAATGGTATGTTTGACAGTGACAGTATCCAGTCCTCAATTATATCTATTGAATTAAATAATCACACAGTTAATGTTGGTAGTATTTATTGCCCACCTCGTTGTCCTTCTCGTGAAGTTGACTATGATGCATTATTTAATCATCTGGGTAGATATTGGATTCTTGGAGGAGACTTCAATGCCAAGAATCCAACATGGGGATCAAGAATTTGCACTCCACGGGGACGAGTATTGCTTAAGTCAGTAATTCGTGCTAACTGTCAGATTATTTCGCCAGGAAGTCCTACTCACTGGCCCTCTGACATCAACAAGATACACGACATAATTGACTTCTTTCTTACCAAGGGTATGCCGGTACATCATTTTAAGGCTGAGTGCATAGCCGATCTTAGTTCTGATCATGTACCCATATTGCTATCATACCTTATCTCACCGGTTAGAATTAATCATCCACCACGACTGGCAAATAAAATTACTGACTAGGTAAGATTTCGAGAACTAAATTTATCCCCATATTAACCTGAATATACAATATCATGTACCGTCAGATATCGATTCAGCAGCTGAAAATTTCTCATCTCTTCTATCACACTGTGTGCAGTCTAGTACTCAGTATTTTGAACAACCCCCAACTGAAGTCAGATATTCCAACTTCATTCGTCTCTTGGTCCATCGAAGACGCCAAGCAAGAAAAGCCTGGCAAAGACATCGTACTATTGAAAATAAATCTGTTTTCAATAAATTGTCCAAAAATACTACACGTGCCATTCGTCAGTGGAGGAACAAATCATTTTCCAATTACCTATTGTCTCTTGGCTCCACTAAAGAAGCCAACTACTCATTATGGACTGCCGCTAGGCGAATTCGCCGTCCTACTCGGCCTTGTTTTCCTTTGAGGAAGGAAGATAACTCATGGGCTCGGAGCGATTCTGAAAAAGCATATGTTTTTGCCAAACATTTTGAGCATGTTTTTAAGGATAATAGCATTCAATCCTCAATAGCTCCTTCCTGTCCTAGTACATCTAATGGCAGAATTAAACCAACTTCTCCCCTCGAAGTAGCCAAGGTTATTGATAGTCTAAAGTCTAACAAATCACCGGGACATGATAGGCTTTCTCCTGTTGTGTTCAAAGAACTGCCAAAGAAGGGGATTGTCTATCTGTCGACGATGATAAATGCTTGTATTCGTCTACGGTATGTACCTCGCACTTGGAAGATTGCGAAAATGATCATGATTCACAAATTAGGGAAACCAGCCGAGGGTCCTGGATCTTATCGGCCCATTTCCCTACTACCTATCATTGCGAAAATCTTTGAAAACATTATTTCGCAGTGTCTTCGAACAGTTATTGTAAACAAACATTTGATACCAGATGTTCAGTTTGGATTTCGTGAAAAGCACGCAACCGTTGAGCAAATTCACCGTGTTGTACATACTGCAACTCAAGCACTTGAGAACAAAGAATTTGCTACAGCAGTTTTTCTAGATGTTAGTGCTGCTTTTGATAAAGTTTGGCACCTTGGTTTAATTCACAAAATTAAAAGATATTTTTCACCGGGCTTTTGCAGACTACTCATGTCGTACTTAACTGATCGACAGTTCTATATACATTTTGGATCAGCGACTACGCACTACATCAGCATTCGCGCTGGTGTTCCAAAAGGCTCTGTACTTGGTCCTATACTCTTCCTACTTTATACTATGGATATTCCTCAAACTCCTGAGACAACAACAAGTCTTTTTGCCGACGACACTGCAATAATTTCTCATAGTCGCAGTTATGTTACAGCTGCATGTATTCTTCAAACAGCTGTAGACAATATTTCAACTTGGGCTCATACCTGGAAAATTAAATTAAATGACAGCAAGTCAGTACGAGTAGACTTTTCTCTCCGACACCATAGTTACATTCCAACTTATTTGGATGGTAAACCGGTTCCAGTATCTAACTCTGCTCGCTATTTAGGCCTGCATCTTGATTGCAAGCTCAATTGGCACGAGCATATTAGAAGAAAACGGAAAATGTTGGACCTTCTGCTCTCCAACTTTCGATGGCTCCTTCAGCCTAATTCTGAGCTTAGTCCCGAAAGTAAGAGGCTCATCTATACTTCAATTTTCCGACCAGCATGGAGCTATGGTACAGAGATCTGGGGATCCGCAGCCAAATCTAATCTCGAAATTCTTGAAAAATTTCAAAACAAGTTCATGCGTATGATTTCAAGAGCACCGTGGTTTGTCTCGAACGCCCAACTTCGCATCGATCTCAAAATCGATCCAGTTCCTGTTATTATCCACCAGAAGTCAAACAGCTACATTAATCGCCTTCACCTCCATCCGAACGTTGAAGCAATCTTACTATTAGATGATTCTAATGATACCCGACGGCTGAAAAGAAAACATCAGCTGGATCTTATTAATATTTAATTTTATTATTTTTTATAAAATAATTTAACTACATGTGAATTTCTCCTATAATTAGTTATGGGAAATGTAATTAGTTTTACAGTTCCAATAAAATCTTTATAATATAAAAAAAAATCTGAAGAGAAACCCCGTCCTAACAAAAGATGTAAAGTAAATAAGACTTTGTCTGATGCCGAATTAGCAGAAATATTGCAGGAATCCGATGATGAAGAACTTCGACTCAGTGATACTGATAAGGACCCAGATTATATTTACACAAGCGTTTCTGATTCACAGGAAGAATCAGATTCAGAAGAAAATCCACTTGCAAATTTAATACCAACTCTATTGACTCCTACTGGTATCACCACCACTGTTACCAACATTCCCACAGTGCAGTAACAATATACAAGAATATTTTTAAATAACACTCCACAGAGATCTCACATACCATTTACGAAGATTGCAGGAATGCTACAGTATCCAAGTGGATCAGAAGCAATAAATTATTTCGAGTTGTTAGCAACAAATAAGTTTTTTGAATGGATATGTAGAACATCTAGTGCTCGAGCAATTGAAATATTATGTCAGAGTACCGGTGATCAAGCAAGAATCACTCGTTGGAAAGATATCACAATGGATGAAATAAAAACTTTTTTTGCCTTACTTTTTCATATGGGAACTATCCGTCTGAATCGACTTAACGATTACTGGAAAACTGATTACTTATTCAATTTACCTACATTCAGAAGGTTCATGAGTAGAAATCGGTTTCTACTGATTCTCAAAGCTTTACGCTTTGAAGACGTTGAACGCCCTCGTACTCAAGTTGGAAAAATTCAGCTATTGTTTGATTATTTCAATAACAAAATGGAAAGCATTTACTACCCTAGAAAGCAGTTATCCCTTGATGAATCATTGGTGCTTTGGCGCGGAAGATTTCACTTTCGGCAATACATAAAAGGTAAAAGACATAAATTTGGTATAAAATTGTATGCTCTCTGTGAACAAATGGACTCTCTTTAAAATTACATATGTACTCTGGATTAGGCGACACTCAATTGAAAGGCCCCAATCATACAGAAAAAGTATTTTTTGCTTTAATGCAAAATAAACTGGATGCAGGACATTCAATTTTTATGGATAACTATTATAATAGTATTGACCTAACTGAACGGTTATTTTTGAACCATAATACATATGTTACAGGAACGCTAAGAAGTAATAGGAAAGGCATCCCTAATGTTATCCTTTCAAAGAAATTAGTAAGAGGTGAAGTAATAACTCAATACACGTCTGAAGGAATATGTATTACTAAATGGAAGGATCGTAATGAGGTTTTGGCTATTTCCAGTGAATTTACTGGAGAACTAGAAAATGTCACAACAAAACCAGGAAACATTGTACAAAAACCACAGTTAATCAACCAGTATAATCAATTTATGTCAGTAGTTGATCATGCAGACCAAATGTTATCTTATTATTCGTGTGAACACAAAACCATGGTTTGGTATAAAAAATTGCAATTCATATTTTTCATATTATGCTGCTCAACTCCTACCATCTCTACAAATCACACAGTACTGATAATAAAATGACTTATTATGATTTTCGATTATCAGTAATTGGACAACTTCTCGGCTCACCGCCTCCTGATCCATTACCCAAGGTAAAGTTACACCACCTGCCTGAGTATTGTCCCAAAGGGGGAGATGGTAAAGCCAAACGCAGAAGATGTCAAGTTTGCTGGGCCAACAATAAACAAAGAAAAGATTCTGTTTATTACTGTCCACAATGTCCTAATAGACCTGGACTCTGCTTATTACCATGTTTCAGAGTTTTCCACGGATATAACTGAATACATTATTGACAGCAGATAACACATATTGTTACATTTAGTTATATATAATATGATTTAATTCATGTAACTAATGTATGCACCTAACACTCTAATTTACTGTATAGTTTTTTGTATCTAATAGCTAGTAGGTATTTAAATGGTATGTAATTATTTTCAGCATAATAAAATGAATTTTTATAACAGCTTTGAGCTTATCTGTTTATTTATTATTAATACAGAATCAATAAGCACGTGAAAATAATGCCTCGAAATAATCACCGCGCCTAGCGCGTTGAAGGGCATTGTGTGGTGAGTTAATTGCAATATGCCCACAACGCGCCTGGCGCGTTTTTTGTATTTCTTTTTTTAAAATAACAAAAATAAACAGAGCGAAGGTATAAGCAATTTTGAACAGGTTCAGTATGGTTTAGAACAGAAAAAAACGTGTCGGCACCCGGAGTACCTCAGAATATTTTTGGTGGGCAGTGAATGTGTTAACAGCTTCAACTAAAACAGATTATTCATTTTTACAGCCATATTCAAACGATGATGCCTAAGTAAACTATTTTAATATTTACCCCCTCCACTTTTAACACAACTCTAAAAATTTTTCATATTTTAATTCGTACTAGGTCAGGGGATAATTTGCTTCCTAACCATTTCCACTGGATAAGGTTGGTTAAGTCCAGCACATGCCAGTATCTCTGTGTTTTTTTTACAGTACCCACAGAAATTTATTTACAAAACGTTAATAGAATATATGTCCCCATACCATTCTACTGTCCACTTATTACCTTTAAACACACTGACTGTAAATAAATAATTGGGTAGACATGAATTTCTATATATGTGTGCGTCTGTTAGGGATGTTATAAATATTCGGTTAATTAAGAATATGAAAATGAAATCACATAGACTGAGGAATATTATGAAATAAAATAACGACATTTTTAAATAAAATATTAGTTAAGTTATAATTTGCAATTTTAATGAAGCAAAATTAAATATATTTTAAATTATTATTCAGATTATGCACGTTCTGAAGATAAACTTATAATATTAACATGTAAGAAAAATATTAATCCCGATTTTAAAAGAATGATATTTTTATCAATAATAAAAAGCATATGTAATTTTATACTTACCAATCCATGGGTTCGTCGCGAATCTCATAATTTTAGTCCATTTGTAAAATGAATCTCAGAAGGATTTTTGCCGCTAGTGAAGATTAAATACTACACTATCAGGAGAAATTTTCCTATTTTCTTATTTCATAATTTTTAACATAAATGTAGTTATGCAAGTAAGCAAAAATTTTAGTACTAGGATCAGTATTAAAATCAGCAGCAGTTGAAGAAAACGCTAAGTTAATAAATGACGTCGCACTAATTATTTTATTCATATCGGAGATTTTATTTAGTTTACAACAACAATAGTCTTGGGAATTTGTAGACAGAAACTTGATAGAAAACAATTTTTATTTATATCTCTATTTTTAATTTGTAAGTTTGAAGCTGTTCAAGGCCTACGTTTACTGTACATTTTTGTTTTTCATTTCCCTGATATAAATGTAGACACGAAATTTGAAATTTTATTTTTATTTTCAATTGGATATTAAAAACAACACTAATGCTAAAATTTAATAAAATAATTTTTAAAGACGAAGAAAATGTTGTAGATTTCGATATATTTTTATCAGTAGTAATGATCATTAAATTTGCTCTGAAAACAGCATGTTGTAAAATTTTCTGCTACAACCAAGAAAATATTTACTTTTTGCTGTTGATTCAAATTATCCTTAATTAGTTTAATTTTGAAGATCATAATAAATCGTATTGGGTGGATTTTATAGGGTTGCAATTTACTGGCAAAAAATAATATGGTTTTCATTTACTTACACCCACAACAGATCTTCCTTATCAAAAAAAGCAATATTTTGTATTCATTTTCTAACTATCAGCAGATGGAGATAAAAATTCTGTCCGAGTTGAGACGCAGTATATTTTTATCGATGCTAAATACTAGATGGCATTCATTTGAAAAGAAGTGGGACGATACAATTTGCAGACAGCTGACAAATCTGAAAATATTACTATGGGACCGCAGAACGAAATATAGATATTAATAGGTTTCAAAATTGCAAATAACTCTGCTTTCATAATGTTTATATTACAAAAATTTCGACGATTACAATGTTGTAAATATTTTGTACATAAACTATGCTTAGTGGTATTCCTGATCGATAGATTATCGTGAGTTTATTATGTGTAATTTTTTTTACAATTTGTGGGAATGTAATTGCTGTTACACTTGTCGCAAATAAATGTAATGTGTTATATTGTTCAGTATAATTTTACTCAGTAGAATATCTACGGCTAAACTAGAATGATTTGCATTATACTGTAGTATCTCAATTATTGTACTAATTTGAATTTGTTGCTGTAAGATATTGTTATAGTTATGTTTCAGTTAAACTTGTAGTTATTATTCATCAGTCTGGCACTGCCTTTTGAGACGTTCGATGATTTATTTAATTAAGTTTTTGCTATGCCTATCTGAACGCGTATTTTATTCCGCTTATTTTTTTTTATTGTTTTTTTTTAAGTCTATACCTAGCCTTCATAGGCTATCAATAGATTGTAGGATAATTATGTAACATGATCGGTAGGCCTTCCAGCGAAGGGCACCTAAAAGTAAAGTAGCTTAATTAATCAAGTAAGTCTAATAATTTGCGTCTCTGTAGACGCCGTAATTAAGTTGAGTTATCTAGTAGGTTGATTGCAGTCCAATTTGATCTGACTACGTGTTTACTGGCCTCGTTTTTTCTTATTTCCATTACATATGGCACTTTGAGGTCTTGATGTAACGTTTTATTGCTTACAAACCATGGAGCATCCGCCAGTTTTTGAAAATGCTGTTCGAGTTGATACGGAGTATATTTTTATGGATACTAAATATTATTTGTAAAGAAGTGGGACGATACACTTTTCAGACAGTTGACAAATCTGAAAATATTACTATAGTACCGCAGAACGAAATATTGATGATATATCAATTGGTTTCAAATTTGCAAACAACTCTATTTTCAGTATGGAGCAGCCTGATGGTAGCTTATATTTAAGTACAATTTCTAATCGGGTGTGATAAGAGCAGAACCCACAAAATTATTACCATTTGATTTGGAGCCATCTGTATACATAGTTAAATAGTTGGGCTATTTTTCATGAAGAATAGGTGAGTGATACAAATTAACCAGAACGAAAAATGATGTTTAGATCGACGAGGTGGAATGAAGATAATAGGAATAATTATGTCTTGATAAATGACCGACTAAAGAATTAAGTGCAAGTATAAATTTAGCTGAATAGCATAAGAATTTCTTGCCTCTGTAACGTCAGTTACAAGAGAAAATATAGTGACTAAGCAGAAAAATTTTGGAAATTTTAAAAATAATTTATGTGAAAGACAGGAGCTTTATAGATGAATATGCTTGTCCTACTTTGAAGATAATGCCGAAATTTAATAATCAACGACAATTATCATTTAGTGAAACCCCTGCTAAGGGCACTGCCCCCAACAAGACGCACAAGTGCGACTTGTCAGGTACTAGATGACATCATCTTGGATGATCAGTTTGCGGTCTGTGCTGCTCTACATTACAAATATCCTCCACTTACAAGTGGGATCCTATAAAGGCAGAACAGGAGATCTTGGCCAGTTGACTAGGTAAACTTCTGACGGAAGAAATTTGTCTAGCTCTCCTCCAGCACACCAGTAATTTCGTGATACAGACTGAAGGCAATGTATTTTCCTTTGTCCTGGAAATGGGCGCAAATAGTGGTTGTACCAAAACCAGGTAAGGCACCGGACGAGGTTTCATCCTATAGACCCATTTCCTTACTTCCTATTCTTTCAAAACTCTTTGAAAAAGTAATATTGAAGCGGTTGAACCCCATTTTAGAATTGGAACATGTTATTCCTCAGCACCAATTTGGTTTCAGAAAAAGACATGCGACCATTGAACAAGTACACCGAATTGTGATGCGACCATTGAACAAGTACACCGAATTGTGCATACTATTCAAGAAAGCCTTGAAACTAAACAAGTATGCACGGGTGTATTCTTGGATGTCAAGCAAGCCTTTGACAAGGTATGGCATCATGGTCTGCTGTATAAATTGAAAAAAATATTACCGCATCCTTTCTATTTCCTTCTAAAATCCTACCTTGAAGATCGCACATGCCAGGTTAAAATCCAAAATCAATTGTCCGATATCTATCCTGTATCTGCTGGTGTGCCTCAAGGAAGTGTCTTGGGTCCGGTGCTTTACTTAATTTATTCTGCTGATTTTCCAGTTGATAATAACGTGATAACAGCTACGTTTGCTGACGATACAGCGTTGTTAGCTGTTGGTAAAGACAATAGTGAAACTACTAATAAGCTTCAAAAAACCCTGTTAAATGTTGAAAACTGGCTGAGACGTTGGCGTATCAGGGTAAACGAAAGCAAGTGCACACAGGTTGATTTCACATTGCGAAATTTTATGTACCAACCATTAAAAATAAATGGGGTAATTATTAGCCAAGAAAAAGATGTCAAATATTTAGGCATGTATTTAGATAGTAAACTGACATGGCACAAGCATGTTAATCAAAAAAGAAAACAGTTAGATTTAAAACTGCATGGATTAAACTGGCTTCTTGGCAGGTACTCAAGTTTATCACTGGAAAATAAACTTCTGGTCTATAAAATGGTCTTAAAGCCTATTTGGACATATGGTTTAATGTTGTGGGGTTGCGCAAAAGATGTACATGTAAGTAGAATTCAGCGATTTCAGAACAAGGCCGTAAGACTCATTGTTTCTCCACCTTGGTACGTATCGAACCATACATTGCATCGAGACTTAAACATCCGATATGTAAAAGATGAGGTTAAACGTGCTGTTGATCGATATGTAAGTCGTTTGGAGACACACACAAACGTACTGGCGATCAGTCTACTTGACACTAGTCTAGATGTTCGCAGGTTAAAACGTAGACGACCGTTTGATCTAGCCTAATTTCTCAGAGGGGTCCATCATTGGATGCTAACCCCTAACATGTTATTTCGCGTTTCAGTCCAATTGCTGGATGGCTGCCTGGCCAGTTGTAATTAAAAATATATTTATTAAAAAAAAAAAAATTCCCTGGTTGAATTTGCTCAGTGACAAGTTCCTTCGCATATCTGCTCATGCATTCAAAAAGCGGTGAAATGTACACACTCATGTATCCCTGAGAATGAAACGTTCCTTGTAGCATGCAAACGGACCGTGACGCGTTCCGAAACATGTCAAAGTTATATATATATATATATATATATATATATATATATATATATATAAAAGTATTAATGGCGTCACTTGAATACACTTTGACCTTGAGATGTTGTCTGACAGTCAAATAGTAGGTCAAAGTGTTCTCAAGATGAACGCCCATACTACTCCGATTTTTTCACTACATTTCTATTTTTTTCATTTTTTTTTAGTTTTAGCCTATGAAATTGCGAGTTTATACTTTATAAATTTCTTAAACGAAATTTTCCCTCAGGAAGTCACCCAGCATACTTTGACTTTATGTGCTATGGTTGAACATTATAGTTTCCAAGTAAATGATTTTAGTTATGTTTTTTTATGGAACTTAACTTTTTGGGCACTTTATATGAGTCGAATGACGATAAGAATTAGTATCTTTGAGGATTGTATGTGAAAAAGTATAAATATAAGTTTGAAATATGTTAGTAATTAGTAAATATTTAGACGCGGCGTAGTATCCACGTGGGAGAACTTAGAGTATAGAAAAAATTAAGTATAATTGTACGTACAGGTAATAATGGAAACAGATAATCAGAATGAGAAAGAATGTGTGAGAGAACCTGCGGTTTCGTGCATAGAGGGCATAACCCGTGTTTGCAATATACCTTTGTGTTAAAACAAATACACTAAGTGTAAATAAGCTATATACGATAGAAAAGTGGTATTATTATAAAATGAAAAATGGAGACAGAACGATTGTGCTTTGTGTATCAGACGATGTAAGAATCTGCATCGCGGATATTGAAAGAAGTAAATAACAAAAATAAATTATGGTTCGAAGACAAATATTATTTTATATATACGGGTAATGAAGTTAGTTTTAATGGAAGTTACGAATACCCCGTATTTACATTTTGTAGCAAAAATGGTGATGAATGAATGCCGATATAAGTAAAGAAAATTTAAAAAAAAAAGTATAGATAGAGGTATAGTTTTTTTTTAAAAAAAGTACTTAAATCTGTTTCGAGTTAAACTTGTAAAACATAGAATTGGTTACATACTCGTAGTTCAATATGAGCGATCTAATAGGCAGTTCCAAATATTTCGATTATACACCATCTATAACGGAAAACATAAACAAGTTGCGGACGGAGTTTTCTATAAACATATACAATGAAGCGATCATAACTCTACCGTTTAAACGTTTGATCGTAATAACTGGGAAATTAACGTTAAAAAACGAAAAAGATGTGGAAATAACGGGCGTTGACACAAAAGTTAACGTAACAAATAAAGGAATGTTACATTTGTTCGATCCTATAGATTATTATTTAGGCGATAACAAAGTCGATACTGTAAGAAAACCGGATATTTCTAGCACGATGAAATGATTAGAATCGTTTGAAAATGATCTCTAAAGTATAGTAATACCGGTTGGCATATTACAAATTCTTCGTCGAATATTCTAAATGAAAAGGAATATTTTTCAGTATGTATACCCGTGAGCACGATAATGGTTTTTTTCGAGGATTATAAGAATTTTCTATATCGTATTCTTAAAAAATTGACGTTCTATAGTTCAACGATAAACACTAGAAAAAATTTCAATGACCTATAAAGAGAAATATTCCATTACATTAAGAGATGTAACATGGAGAATTCCTCAAATAAAGTTATCGATCGAACAAGAAACGCGACTTAGAAAAGAAATTTTAAATAATACGGACTACGAAATACTATATTAGAAGTTGGTTATACCAAGGTACAACGATTTCATCAGGGACTGAATTTACTTGGTATATTCCAGTATCGCTATTCAAAACTTTATAAAAGAATCGCCGATTAATATTAAATTAGTATTTAATTGGCGATATAACGTACCGTCGAATGTAACGATTCATTGCGTGTTAATAGTGGACGATAAAGCTATATACAATCCTGTGAACAACAGATTAATTCATTAGGAAAAGTATGTAAATAATAACACTCGTGTATTAGGAAATTCTGGATAATAGGATGTTATGAAAAATATATAAGTAACGATAATTGTAAAAAACTTTGGTCTCACGTTGACCTTTGTACGATGCACACGTAGCGATAGATTTAGAAATAGTCCTTCTAAGAACTTTTCGTACATCATCGATTTCCACGGTTTTAAAAGTATTAAAAATACATTTATAATAAAGTAACCGGCGTGTTTGTGATAAAATCACTTTCTACTATAGAAGGACAGATAAATTTGTTGACCAACAGATATCACAAAATTAACTAGGAAGACAGTTATATGGAATTTCACGAAGCGTTTAAATACCTTAAAGCTATCGAGAGAAGTAAACTGTATAAGAGAGTTATTGGAAAGTGAAATCGATGTTTTCGACTTGGATCCATTAGGATGTCCAAACGAGTAAACGTTTTGTTCTTGTCTTAGATAAGTCTTATAATAATAAATTTCAAACACAGTGGAATTAATATAACGGTATTGCTAAAGATTATTTTCTAAATATAGAAAACAGACTAAGCAACACACCTTTCGTACCAAATTTTTTTAACGTACAATTCATTACTGGACATGACCCATTTAAAGATTACTTATATAAATATAAAATTGCATACTCTGAAAATTGCGTGACGTGTAACAGTACTGACACTGTTAAGCATATACTTAGCGGCTGTAATCATAGTAACACTGATTTCAGCGATATTAGCACTCTGGTAACAAAACTATTTATACTTTTTAAGACGAACTAAGTCGCCATAAAAATATGTACATTTAGCTTAAATTTATTTACGCAATTAAATCCTAAACATATTTAAATATAATTGAACTTTGTTTTAACTTATAAACTAATTATATAATCTCAACTAGTTTAAACTGATATATACAAATTGTTATTATAATATTGTAAAACAGTTTGTTCAGAATTCCATAAACTTAATTGGACGGGTTCTGAACAATCTGTTATTTTTTCTGCACTTGTACTTCACTTACACAATATATTTACCACATCGTTTTTACGAATTGGGATAAAAAAAAAAAAAAAAAAAAATTAGAACGCCAAAGACTAAGGGTTGAGTAGTTTACTCTAGAATCCGCTATAAGCGTTGTTTTTATAAAAATCACAGTTATTTACTGGACCAAGTGATACGAGTATACATTGCTAGTTGAAACTCGCAATTATGTATAAAGATTGGGGAAATAATTTAATTTAAAATGAGTTTACAAATATCGTCAAATCATGCGACATCTAATATACGTCGCGAATACCAGCAAGGCATCAAATTAGATCGTCCGTACGAAGTTGCTTTAAAAAGTTTTGTAACGTACATTAGCATTCAAAATATTTCGGAAAATTGTAAAAATAACGAGTTAGTAGTAATTGAACCGAAAACTAACGAACATCGTAACATTACTATACCTACGGGTACGTACGAATTGAACGATATAATAGAATTTATTCAACAAAACGAAGAACTTAGGAACGCGGAAATAATCATTAGGTTAAATTCGAATACGTTAAAAATAAAATTATGTTCGTAATGCACTATAGATTTCACAACCGCGAACTCGATAGGACGTGTACTTGGTTTTAGTAAACGTAAACTCATGCCGATACAAAACGCATTATTCAGACGACCGTATAGATATCTTTACTATAAATAACATTAAAATTAGATGTAATTTTAAAAAATGTAATATAACTGACGTAAATTTAAACGATAACACATACGAATTTAAATTACACATGCGTTACGATAGTTGATCAAAATGAAAAATTTATCCATTTTATAGATGAAAGCTTAAGTATAACACTACTATTTAAGCCCGTATAACTACGGTCTCCAATGAAGGATTTTTAAAACTCGAAAATAAAGTGTCGATAAATACGATCAGATGTAACATTCTGTAATTGATTACGTCACTTTTTTTATCGACAGCCGTTATTTCAACATTTTTTTCTTCTTTTAACGTTATTTTCCCGGTTACTACGATCAAACTCTTAAACGGTCAAGTTATGATCTCTTCATTGTATATGTTTATAGAAAACTCCGTCCGCAACTTGTTTATGTTTTCCGTTATAGATGGTCTATAATCGAAATATTCGAAACTGTCTATTAGATCGCTCATATTGCGCTACGAGTTTCCATGTTTTACAAGTTTAACTCGAAACAGATTTAAGTAGTTTTTTTAAAAAAAACTATATCTCTATCTATACTTTTTTTTTTTAATTTTCTTTACTTATATCGGCATTCAATGCATCACCATTTTTGCTACAAAATGTAAATACGGGGTATTCGTAACTTCCGTTAAAACTAACTTCATTACCCGTATACATAAAATAACGTTTGTCTTCGAACCATATTTCTTTTTTCTTAATTACTCCTTTCACCTTACATCGTCTAATACACTAACCACAATCGTCCTGTCGCCATTTTTACTTTTATAATAATACCACTTTTCTATCGTATATAACTTATTTACACTTAACGTATTTAATTTTAACAAAAGGTTTATTACAAACACGGTTTATGTCTTCTACGCACCAAACCGCAGGTTCTCTCATACATTCTTTCTCATTCTGATTAACTGTTTCCATTATTACTTATACGTACAATTATACTAAATTTCTACTATATTTGTATCTCTAGGCTGTCTCTGAACAAACATGAACACGAGATACACATGTATACTATGCTATATCTAAATATTTACTAACTACTATCCTGTTACAAACTTATATTAATACTTTTTCACCTACAGTCCGCAAAAATATTAATTCTCATCGTCATATAAAAAGTAACATTCCATAAAAAGAACCGTACGCTACTAAAATCATTACTTAACGTTCAAATATAACACAAAGTCAAAGTTAACTCAAGTGCCGTCTTGAGGGTAAATTGCATTTAATAAAATTTAAAAAAAAAATCCCAATTTCACAGGCTAAAACTGAATAGAGCGGCATGTAGTGAAAAAATCTCAGGAGTACGGTCGTTCATCTTGATAACACTTTCACCTACTAGCTGACCCTCAAACAGCACCTCACGGTTAATGTGCTCAAATGACGCACTTACTACTCACATCGAACCGGTACAGTGGTACACTTATCTAGGATAGGAAATAACTACATACAGTGGCAAAAATATGCAGAGAGGGTGATACGAAAGAAAATATCTCTTATACCTGCCTTATCTACTTGAATCATAACGGCCGAATTACTGAATTTCTCTCAGCAATCAAATAACTCTAACCTTATTTCAGGGATACGCGCACAATCTTCTGACGATTAATCTTACTATCGCCACTTTTTCTAAGTCTATGAACCACTCTATTACACCATTAAAAAAAAAACGTATGTTTGCTTATGACATATAAAAAATGTAAATGCACATTTACACTTTCAGTATATGCTTATTGATCATAATTGCATTTTTTTACATCAAACTTATATCTTGTGGACGGATTTAGTTCGCTTATATTATTCGCACTTTTATTATTCTTTTATATATATATATATATATATATATATATAAATTTCTGTGTTCGTACATTCACTCTCACACTTCAGTTATCTCGTCTAATCATAGGTACACTACTATTTCACCGATTTTTTTATTTTCCCAATTTATGTAGCAGCAGTTCGGCTATACATTTACACATTCTGTTTCTTCTCCATTCATTAAAATTTTTCATAACCTACTTAATTCCCAACACAACAGTTTCATCTTTTAATTTTTTTGATTTTTTTGATTTTTCATTTTTCTCCTAACCTACTACGTCGAAGTAACGAAATCAGCGTCGTCGTTACGTTAATCGTTTTGCTAGTCGCTGTTGCGTTTTTTTCGATCGCGAATATTTACCAGTTTCGGTAACGTTCCTAAATGTCAAAATATGGAATACATCTACTAATATTGCCTAGTCGTAAAGTATTAAATAAATAAATTACATGTGTATCTGTATTCTAGTCGTTACGAGAATAATATTTAAGCGATACAATTACTTTTATTATTAAGAAAACAGCGATCTGGTCACGCGTAATAATAACGGTTACTATGAACACGGATAGCGAATAACGAAAACCGTATAATAGTCGAGGAGCGGATTATTCAACCGGTAATATCATATCACCTGCATCATCATCATCATCATTATCATCAGTAGTCGTCACCCAGTGGCGGCTCACGGGTTTTCGAAGCGGAGGGGCTGAAAGTTTTACCTAGTTGAATTTTTTTTTTTTATAAAAAACATACAGCTAGGCTACCATTTCATAAAAACTTAAAATTCTAAATTTTCTAAACAAAAATAAAATTTAGAATTGGCCATTCTAAGAAAATTTTAAAAAATGTGTAATTTCAAAGCACTTACTTCAAAATTTATTTGTATATGAAGTCCATACGACGGTTTTTCATTTTCGCGAACCGGTCAGTTACGTTGCTGTGGAAGTTATGAATTGTATCGATAAGAGTTTTCTCAATACTTATCATGGCAAGCGCAGAAACTCTGTCTTCCAGCATTGTACTCCGTAAATATGTTTTAATTCTTTTCAAGGAAGAAAAACACCTTTCCGCTTCAGCAGTTGTCATAGGAGACGTTAACAAAATTTTCATCAAAACATATACTTCGCCGAGTGTTTTGTAAATACTGGTGTTTCGAAACAATTGGTGGAGTTGCGCAACTCCCGATGCAAGGGAAAATTCTGAATTTCTTTCGTATAGAACAGAAAGTTCAGTTTGCAAACGATTTTTATTTAGCATGGGATATGCCTGGCAAGTTTCGTTAAATTCTTGAGAAGGAAATTGCCTGCAGTACGTTTCAAATTTCTCTTGTAACAGCAACTTTCCTGCAGATAGATGACCAGTAAATTCGAATCTAACCCTAGCTTGCATACATATTGTGTCACAAACTTCTTTGACAGCGGCGTTTCGATTTCCATCACATTTCCTCTTACGAGATACGGGCATAGAATCAGTATTTGTGGACACCAAGTTTTCGAAATTCGTTTCTCTGATTAAAGAAATTGCGCGATAAAAATTTTCAAGTGATGAAAAAGCGCTCGAAGAATTAATGTTGCGATTTTGAAATGCATCGTATAGTAAATCAACGTGTGGCATAATAGGATGGAAGACGCCAAGCCAAAATATAAAGTTGTTGTCATTGAGAAGACGAAGAAGACCGGATGCTTCATTAACCGTTTGGGTATTATTTGAATTCTGCAATTTTTCGAAACATTCTTTCAGCTGTTCAATGTTTTCAAAAACTGTATTTACGACTCTTGAATTGAAATTCCATCTTGTATCGGAACCACGTGGAATTCTTCTTGAATAACAATTTTCAAGCTCAACTAATCTCTAAGAAGAACGCGAAAAAAATTCTGGAATTCCTGACAAGCTACTAAAAAAGATGCGTACTTCTCTATTAGTTGAAACTGATTTACTCATTACTAAATTTAATTGATGAGCATAGCAATGAATGAAATGGGCATTTGCGTAAGTTTCTTTTACTATTTTTTGAACACAGCCACGCGCTCCGCTCAAACTGCGGCGCCATCATAAGTTTGAGCAATTAGTTTCCCAGTATTATCTTTTAAAACAATTTTCAACTGCTCCAAAATCTGTTTCGATAATCCTTCTGCATCTTGTGACTCAGGGTTATAAAAGCCCCAAAATCTTTTGTATATGGTTCCATTGAATTCGTAACAAAAAACAATTACCTCCTGTGTTTTCTCAGAGATATCAGTCGTATCATCGGACATAACAGCCAAAAATTGAGCTTGTTCAATTTCATTAGAAATTTCAGTTCGACAAATGTCTAACATA
This sequence comes from Coronaproctus castanopsis, assembly GCA_032883995.1. Classification (NCBI taxonomy): domain Eukaryota; kingdom Metazoa; phylum Arthropoda; class Insecta; order Hemiptera; family Monophlebidae; genus Coronaproctus; species Coronaproctus castanopsis. The sequence goes on along the minus strand of CM065053.1, from coordinate 38,449,751 downwards.
CAATCCAACAATTCATTTTGAATTGTTTTTGAGTTAGCTTTAAACACTGTAGAATTTTCAAAATGCATTTTCAAATTTTCATCCAATTTCCCTGCGAAATTTAACAGTCCTCGAAAAATACCAGGATTATCGGAATCCGCTTTTTCATTATGTCCTCGTAGCGGAAGTTCAAATTTACCGCAAAATATCAGGCAGTCGATGATTTTTGATAAAATATCCCTATTCTTTTTGACGTTTTCATTGAACTTTCTGATATTTAATTTATACGATTCGCTTACCTGCGTCGCGATATTAATTTTTCCCAGGATACCAAAATCTATCGAATTTTTTATATGTTGTGCTGAATTTTCGTGTTTCTTGATTTTTTCATTCAAATGTTTCAAGTCTACCACACCAGTTTGAGTCCAAGAAATTTCACCGCCAAAAAGTAGACAAGGAAAACAAAAGAAAGCGTTTTTAATTTCACAACCGCAAGGCCAGTCACATTTTGAATAAATATCCGCTTTAAATTTTCTTTCAAAAGTATTGTTTCGGCTAGATAACGTTTGTATGATATTCAATTGCGGAGTCGGCCTCCCATGAGCCTTAACGTTACACTTTTCTGCAAACGATAACCGCGAAAATTTGTTATTTAGCAAACATGAAACCTAATTCAATTCACTTTCACGAAAATCGCTATTTCCATCCATAATTAAAGTTAGCCTTTCTATCAAAACAATCGAAGTAATAAAATCCTTATAAATAAATATATTTATTCAATCAATAAAATATAAGTAAATGAGCAACAATAGAAGAACGCGTTCGTCAACATTTCATTCTGCAGTTGGAATATTAATCTTGAAATACATTAATACAAGTCTACTGGCTAGGCTGGTTCTCGTGCAGCCAGAACGCGGGCAAAAAAATAACTATTGCGCATGCGCCTTTACCATCGTTCGGTTCCGTTTAAACGCACTTTATGTTTCCTAAACACGAGAACGAGAGCTGTATTGGGCTGGTTTTTGTGCAGCCCGAACGCGGTTAAAAAGAAACCACTGCGCATGCGCCTTTAACATTGTTTACTCGCGGAACCACACTTTTTATGTTTCCTAAACGTGCCAACAAGAGCTGCATTATACATAGCCCTCACCAACGTTCTAGAATGAGCATCCAAAGAGAAAAAATTACTTTTTTAAACGAAATTTCAAAATTTTGGATAATTTTAATTGATTTTTGAATATGAAAAAAAAAAATTATATTGGTAATTTTGAAGGTGGGGCTGCAGCCCTGCAGCCCTTATGCACGAGCCGCCACTGTCGTCACCTTAATTAGGGTATCATGATTAGTCCACCGCTGAAGCAATAGGTGTTCACCAATTGTATCTGCCGACAGTCATACACATTTCACAATTGAAAGTCCTGTCCTTTGTCGGATAACAACTGTCCATCGTTTTGGATACACGTCTCGGTGGTCGTTTACCATTAACAATCCCCGTGATCATCAGCTTCTATAGAAATAATCACAGTAGACATAGGGAAATATAGTGTAACATCGGATTATAAACCCCTCAAACATATCATTCAAGTTTGAGAAACCTGTGAATTATGGAAATACAAGTACAAAGATTATAATTGGAGATGTCAATAGCCACAGTACGATGTGGAGATGCTCAAAGAATAATGATGATGGAGAATCTGTTGAAAACTGGGCAGAAATGAACTGTTTCAGCTTAGTCCAAGATCCTAAATTACCTTCATCGTTTAATAGTAGTAGATGGCGGAGAAGATATAATCCGGATAACATTTTTGTGAGCGACAACATAAGGAATATGACCACTAAAGCAGTATTGGATCCCATACCGAAATCAGAGCACCGGCCAATTCTACGTGAAGTAAATGCAGCAATCGCAAAAGGTACCATATAGAAGAAGATTTAATTTTAAAAAAGCAGAATGGATGGAATTTGCAAATGACTTGGATAATGAAAACCAGCAAATTATCATCATTTTGTGAAGATCTTAAAAAAACTAACAGGCATATACCAAGAGGATGTTGCACTAATTATGTAAAATGATTATGTCAAGAAATTTTAAAATATATATATATATATATATATATATATATATATATATAACACAATCACTAAAAGTTTTTTAATCACGAAGATTTTCGACAGTTACGTCATTTTCAAGCGCGAACAAAAATTATTACATCTTTTTTAAATATGAAAAATCAGAAATGTTTATATAACGACATCTTAAAATTTGATATACATATTTCACTAGCTAAACGTAATTTCAATTTTAGATTAATTTACAATAAATTTCATTTATAAAACAGATTTTTGAAAAATTCTTCATTTCCAATACCTGCTAATGATATTTAAACGCTCCTCATATTCGGTATTCAAAAGTAGTGGATCTAGAGATGGGTCAACATTCCAATGGAATCAAATTCTCTTCGCCTTCTGAAACTAGTCAACAATCATCAGTGATCACTATATCTGCAAGACAAAAGGAAGTCGTTTTTTTTTCTTGCATACGCAATACCATGCTTACACACGCTTATTTTCTGCAACATGCGAGCCCTCCTCCACTCTGTCATCTTTGTAACACTCAACTAACTATCCTATATATTAATCCTCTGCCGTTTATATATAAATATTCCTAGTTCTACTCCACTAATCCTTCAAAAGATACCGTCTCCTGAAAAATACTTCTATCTTTCCTTAAGTCATTCAACCTATATAATCTAATCTAAAAACCTCCTTTCTTCATGCGTCTGGCACTTGTTGCAGTACATAGCACGATATTATATATTATATATACAATATTATTAAAAATTATTTGCAAAAACATGGATATAGACGACGGATGGGGAATATATATAAAATAGATATTAATTAATCTAAATTATAAATTTTCAATAAACTTAACTTCAACCTTGATCCATCGAATATATTAAAAATTGGCGGACCACGTGACAGGATTCGGTGCAGACATCGTGTAATCGAGAAATTAAAAAATGAAAAGAGTCGTTTTCATTTGCATACGATAAACCGATTTATAATCAATCGAGAACGTATTATAAATTGGCGATTAACCACGAGATAATAATTAATATAATAACTTCGCGACCTACTACGGAAATAATTAAATATATATTATAATTCACAATAAATAAATAAATACTAAACAATTTCATCGATTACTAAATATTCGATAATAATATGAAAGCTTATTAAAATGATACGTAAAAGTTATTTTTATATATATTTTAAACTATTGGACGCTAAAAGTGATGATGAAATTAAGGTTAGCAACTTCTAAAATTTTATTTTTGTATATACGCTTCGCCATTTACGCAATAAACCGAAAGAAGCCGCCGAAAATATTTTATAAGATTTTAATTATTATTATTATTATTTCGATTATTCGATTTATACGATAAATAAAACAAATATACGAATAAACACACGAAATTAGAATTACATAATTGTGACGTAGGTAAATAATACAAAAATTGTACGTATATTATTATTATATATATATATATATATATATATTTATTTATTTATTTATTAGGTGACAAATGTAATAAAAGAAGATTATGATCCGACGGCACCGCCCATGTTATAACCGTTGCCGATGATCGTTGGTGAACGCGGCGATATTATTTATATTCTATATTCGGACAGTATTAGATAATAGTTTGATCAAATTGAAACCATTTTATGCAGAAATACTCGACTAATACCAAAGGTCGTTTTTATTATATCAATATTTGATCGAGATTACTATTAATATCGCATGTAAACGTAATTTGAGATTTACCGAAATTTAAAACTTAAATAGTCGACCACGTACTTTTAAATTTATTTATAATCGCGTACATTTAGACGAAATGATAAAACGCTTTTATAGAACCGCCAGTATATTATAAGCAAACGATAAATTGTCGAAATTTTATATAAGCGAACATAAATTCCTGTTTAAACGTTAAAATATACACACATTCCGAACGTGTGTTTGTACTTTTTACCGCGAATGAAATTGTTCGATAAACTGAAATCAAAATGAAATAATTTGTTATCGTTATCATCCTCATTTCGAAAGTATTACAATTCAAACGTCGGTGGAGTATTAACGCGATATACGCGCGATCGATGACGCAATAGATTAATAATCGTATTCATTTTCTCGCCGATACGTACGGATAAACTTATGATTATGTCGTTAGCGGTTTTTCTAAAATTATCACTTATCGCGTAATAGATGAAAAATTTCAAACTCATATGAAAGCACGATGCGAGTTCGAGGATCCCTGATATAAGGATAAGTAATTGATCACCGGTAAAATAAAATAATGAACGGAACACACCACGCACCATATTAAAATACAAAATATGTAAAATCGATATTCTAAATCGGAACAAAATCACAAATGTAAAAAGAGTTATCGGCAAAATTGTAACACGACTAAACCGACGATTATTAACGTAGTTCGACTAATTCGATTATCTAAAGTCGTTCTTCGATCGATCGTCTGATTTCGTCTTAATCGATTACATCGCTGTTTTAGCATGTCGAATAATAGAATAGAAAATATTTCGAATAAAACGCACGGGATCACTTTAATCGATAACATTAAACTAAAATAAACGACGGGCGATAATAATATCTGCGGTTTTTTAATTAATGAAAAAATTTCGATTGTAAACGGTAAATAAAAAACGAACGGTATTAAATAATAGGCTGCTACTCCAAAGGAAATTTTTCCGGATGGACACCACGTACGAATTCGAAGCGGATAGGCGACCGCTAAGTAATGACAAAGCGACAGATGACATTCTAACCATAAATTCACATCGCGTAAATAGCCGAGTACCATAATAATGCAATCGTATAACGTATAGAGAAAATTAATCTCTTCGAATTGAAAAAACCAATAAAGGACGGATAGGGCGCTACGTAAAACATCGTTCACAGATATTCAAACGAAAATGCGGGCGATGGCTGAGTTTTTCATTGTTTCGCGACGAAATATAACTATGATCCAAATACCGAGCAGAAAAGCGATCATATTGAGCGTAGCGAGCGTGCTAGAAAAGAAGTTTTATTTTTAAATTAGAAAACGTTCGATACTTTTATTTATTTATTTTTTTAACGAAACGATGCTATTATTGTAAATATAATTTAAATTGTTTTCCCTTCTTCGCGCTTGAAATTTAGAACTGATAATGTATTTATCATCAACTAGATGGTATGTAGAGGATGAAAGACTTGAAAATCGCAGATCCGGCTAAAAGCAGACTCGCAGAGTACCTAATTTAGAAAGAATTTATGTATAGTTTATGATCCTTTTGCGTGCGAATCTTTTGACATTAACTGTCTTTCGAAGAATTTTGAATGCCAGCGGATTATTATGATGTTTAAGTTTGGATAAATGTTTGATTATCAGTCCATGAATTTCTTTTATAATAAGTATTCAGATATCAGCGAGCTGTCGGCTACGATCAGCAATACTTTGTTTCGATATGTCTCGATTATTTTTAAATTTTCGAAGCACATCCCCATATAGCATGAAGCCATACTTGTACATAGGAGGCAGTCGCCCCTCAAACTTATTATACCGGGGACATTCCCTCTCAATGATTATTAATTAAGGTGCCCTTCAATGTTTATTATTCAGGATTACATCCCTTGCAAACATAATTTAGACATAAAAATATATAAATAATTTTTTTTTCTTAAAAAAAGAATTTTAATGAAAATGTGTTATTGTATTTATATTTGACGTATAATTTCATAGATTCTATTTACTTCTTGAATTTCAGATTTACGTTAGTAGGGAAGTAATATTGGAGGTAGAATATCCATTGTCGACATTTAATCCAAATTATTTTCATCGACTGGTGTTCCATTCCAAGAAAGCCGTTGATGATTTCTTGTTTTTCTGATTTTATATTTCCGCTTTTTTTTTTTTTTTACTTTGTGATTAATACATTCCCTTTGAAATCAATCACGTTCTCACATTTTTCTTGAATGCGAATGGTGCAGTTTATCAGTTACCGATTTCATTTTGCAGTTTTGTGAATACGATACTGTTCGACTTAATAAAATTAAATAACCTAAAAATGTATATATATATATATATATATCATCGTCGTATTGTTCGTTTGTCGAACGACGTGACTAGCCATCGTACGTTTATTTTTACGTACAAGATGGATTAGCACTCAACGCACTATTTATATGCGACGCAGATGCGCGTGCATTTATGACGTTATAAGGAGTGGAGTGCCACTTGCCTTCTCAATGAAAATTAAGAATTAAATAATGATGGAAACTTTCTATGTCGCGTGTTGGTTTCGAACCCTATCGAGTTGACAGTCGATCACTCTAGCAACTAATTGCATATATATTCAAAAAATATTCACATTTAATATATATATATATATATATATATATATATATATATATATATATATATGATTTTTATATATATATATATGATTTTTATATGTAAGAAAACAATTTTATTAATCTTAAGTATATGGAACGTAAAAAATAAAAGTTTTTTCAAGTCGGCGCACCCGACATAGGAGATATGATTGACAAGATCTACTTTTTTTAAAAAATTGAATATTTGAAATACATCAAACATCAATCAGCGCAATATTTCTGTAAATAATACACTCCAATCTATTGAATTGCAAAAGCGTTTACATTTGCACAAAAATGTAAACGATTTTGCAATTCTATATCAAGTGTACAATCCTCTATCGACAACGTCTCTTGATTTCGTGACTTTGTTAACAAGGTGTGTCCTTCTCATGTTCCTACATTTGATTAATTATGTGTAGAATACGTATTAGTCTGTCAGAACTATGGAGAGATCTTTATAGCAAAACAAGTAAATCTCCCGGTTTGGACGCTGTTCCTTATTTCGATCTTTAAAAATGTTCCAATTTTACACTAAAGATTCTATGTAGTACTGCAAAATAAGCTGGTAGGAGACGTAAATTCGTATAGGCCCATCGCTCTTGCCTCGTGTTTTAGAAACTATTTTCTATAACCGCCTTGTATTGGACGCAAACAATAAGCTTCCAAGACCATTGTATGTATTCCGTCCCGGGTACGGCACAATGGACTGCGTATGAGCTTACTGCTGATATCCGCTCATCATATTGACATACAATCAGCTTATGATAATATATATATACCTACTACCTATTAATAGAACATAACACTTCTGCCTAGGCTTATTGGGTATTGTAACCAGAACAGCTTATACTGTTTTACCTCAAGGATTAGTGCTGAGTCCTTTGTTGTTTAATGTATACATATAACCTCACTTTTTGCAATTACAATCTCACATTAATTATACAAGAGCAGTGACATACACCTTTACGGTTAGGGTCGCGCATTGTATAACATCTCTTCAACTCGCTTAACACCTTCTTTTTACTATATAATTTAAACGTGTCCTTAACTGAGACGGTCCTTGCGTTTTTTTTTTCATTAAATCGGTACAATTGTGAACGTGTTTCGATCGTTTTTTAGAAATATCACTCCTGCTTAGACATTATTCTTAACCAAAAACTACAATGTGGCTTTATGTCAAACCGACTATTCTAAAAACGAACCGAGCTTATAAATATCATCAAGTCACTAACTTCAATTTGGTGGTAGGCGATCACATAATCCTTCGACTCCTTTGCACAACACTTCTTATTGATTGAAATATGAATGCTCCCTCTTCCATGCTGCTACTGTGTCCCATCTTAGAAAACTTGCTCTTTGCAAAATACTTGACCAAGTTTAATATCTAGAGCCTATTTATCAACTCCTAAATTTGTATTCCCCTCTACAGCATATGGAATTGCAACTGGCATATCAGTACCTTATGAATTTTTATGAAGGGTATATACAATGAAATCTTATAAATTTACAATAACGGGTGATTTGCTCACCATAAAATTCTCCCTCTTTATGTAGTTGTTTAGAATCGCAAACGCACTCAGATGATTTTAATTTCTTAATTAAACAAGGTAATTTCCTAGTTAACGGTCTTTTCAGGTCAGTTATCTAGTCTAATCATTTGTTAGTTTATACTAATGGATCTAAGCGCTTAATTCTATATACCTCTCCTAATAATCATGGAATCATATCGTTTACCGAGCTTTTTCACGGTGTTTGTAATAGAGACATATTCAATTCATAAAGTCTTGCTTTTACTCTAATGTACTTATTCTATCAGATTCATTATGTGTGCTGCACGCTATTCAAAACAAATATCCTACTGATGAAACGAACAGAATTATTCTGGTGATCATAGATAATATTCTTTACCTAAAACACATGAATATCTGTGTCAAATCACCGCGGACCCCATATCATTTCAGACTCAATGATAATTAAATTTGTGATTATTTAACTAAAATGGGGTCTTTAGAAGCCTGCGGATACTTGCGCTTACTTCTTCATGTTTAACAGCTTCAGCTAAAACAGATTTGTCTCACCTTTGGAGCTCCATGTTTTGCGGCTGCGAATTCATTTTTACAGCCATATTCAAACGATGTTGCCTAAACAAACAATTTCAATATTTACCCCCTCCACTTTTAACACAACTCTAGAAAATTTTCATATTTTAATTCGTACTAGATCAGGGCATAATCTGCTTCCTGACCATTTCCACTGGATAAGGTTAGTTAAGTCCAGTTCGTGCCAGTATTTCTGTCATTTTTACAGTACCCGCAGGAATTTATTTATAAAACGTTAATAAAATATATGTCCCCATTACATTCTATTGTCCACTTATTACCTTTAAACACACTGACTGTAAATAAATAATTGGGTAGACATGAATTTGTATAGATGTGTGCGTCTGTTAGGGATGTTATAAATATTTGGTTAATTAAGAATATGAAAATGAAATCACATAGACTGAGGAATATTATGAAATAAAATAATGAAATTTTTAAATAAAATATTAGTTAAGTTATAATTTGCAATTTTAATGAAGCAAAATTAAATATATTTTAAATTATTATTCAGATTATGCACGTTCTGAAGATAAACTTATAATATTAACATGTAAGAAAAATATTAATCCCGATTTTAAAAGAATGATATTTTTATCAATAATAAAAAGCGTATGTAATTTTATACTTACCAATCCTCAAATTCGTCGTGAGTCTCATAATTTTCGTCCATTTGTAAAATGAATCTCAGAAGGATTTTGGCCGCTAGTGAAGATTAAATACTACACTATTAGGAGAAATTTTCCTATTTTCTTATTTCATAATTTTTAACATAAATGTCAACTATCTGTTTGGAAATGTAAGTGAGCAAAAGTTTTAGTACCAAAATCAGTATTAAAATTAGCAGCACGTTGAAGAAAACGGTCAGTTAATAAATGACATCCTACTAATTATTTTATTCATATCGGAGATTTTATTTAGTTTACAACAACAATAGTCTTGGGAATTTGTAGACAGAAACTTGATAGAAAACACGTGTCTAAAAATCTGATATACGGTATATTTTTATTTATATTTCTATTTTTAATTTGTAAGTTTAAAGCTGTTCAAGGTCTACGTTTATTGTACATTTTTGTTTTTCATTTCCATTATATAAATGTAGACACAGTGAGTTGAAATTTTAAATTTAATTTTTATTTTAAATTGGATATTAAAAACAACTAATGCTAAAATTTAATAAAATAATTTATAAAGACGAAGAAAATGTTGTAGATTTTGATATACTTTTCTCATGGTCATTAAATTTTGCTCTGAAAACAGCATGTTGAAAAATTTTTTGTTCACAACCAAGAAAATGTTTACTTTTTGCTGTTGATTCAAATTATCCTTAATTAGTTTAATTTTGAAGATCATAATAAATCGTATTGGGTTGATTTTATAGGGGTGCAATTTACTGGCAAAAAATAATATGGTTTTCATTTACTTACACCCACAACAGATCTTCCTCATCAAAAAAGCAGTATTTTGTATTCATTTTCTAACTACCAGCAGATGGAGATAAGAATTCTGTCCGAGTTGAGGCGCAGTATATTTTTATCGATGCTAAATACTAGATGGCATTCATTTGAAAAGAAGTGGGACGATACAATTTGCAGACAGCTGACAAATCTTAAAATATTACTATGGGACCGCAGAACGAAATATTGATATCAATAGATTTCAAAATTGCAAATAACTCTGCTTTCAGTATGGAGCAGCCTGATGGTAGCTTATATTTAAGTACAATTTCTAATCGGATGTGAAAAGAGCAAAGATGAGAAAATTATTACCAATTGATTTGGAGCCATCTGTACACACTGTTAAATGATTGGATTTTTTTTCATGAAGAATAGATGAGTGATCTAAATTAACCTGAAGGAGAAACGATGTTTATAACGATGTGGTAGAATATAGATAATAGGAATATGACCGACTAAAGAGTTAAGTGCAAACAGAAATTTAGCGAAATAACATGACAGTTTCTTGCCTGTGTAACGTCTCAGTTACAAAATATGCGGAGAAGTCTAAGACATAGTGACCAAGCAGAAAAAATTGGATATTTTTAAAATAATTTATGTGAAAAGACGAATGCTTTATAAAAGAATAGGCTTGTCCCACCCTGAAGATAGTGCCGAATTTGATTATGAATAGAATACAGTGATTTTATTTCACTTGAAAGGACCTCCACCTACACTGAGAGACCGTACCTCAACTTGGGGATGTGTCCCAGTATGTTTATATCGACAACCTGTTCCTTTCAAAAACCTAGACAGCTTTCCAGCCAGGTGATTTGGTGGCTCAATTGAGGAGTTATCGAGCTGTCAATTGTCCAAACTAATCACCTACCATTGCCTCGGGTCCGAAAACCGAGCTGGTAATCAATGACAATTATCATTCAGTGAAACCCTTGCTAAGGGCCACTTCCCCCAACAAGAAGCACAAGTGCGACTTGTCAGGTACTAAATGACATCATCTCTTGCGGTCTGTGCTACTATACAGTGCAAATTTCATCTCCACTTTCAAGTGGTATCCTATGAAGGCAGCACAGGAGATCTCGGCCGATTAATTAGGTAGATTTCTGACGGAAGAAATCTGTCCAGCTTTCCGGCAGCACACCAGTAATTTGATGACACCGACCAAAGGTAATTTCCTTGGTTGAATTTGCTCGGCGACAAGTACCTTCAGGCATATCTGCTCGTACATTCAATAGGTGAACACACTAACGAGGTGTTTCCCTGAGAGAGAAACGTTTCTCGTAGTATGCAAACGGACTATGACGCGTTCCGAAACATGTCAACACCATAAAGGCACAAACCATTCATATTTTTCACGATCAATTACACTGGGCAGTAAAGTCTTAACAGCACCGTCATATTCCATTCGACACTTGCCATAGAATATACCAAGAATCCAACGCGCGCATGAATTCTGAACATATATATATATATATATATATATATATATATATATATATATATATATATATACACACATATATATATATATATGTGTATATATATATATACATATATATATATACTTTGACTCATTGCTAAAGAGTGATAAACAATAAAGAAATCTAGATCGACCAGTGAAACGTACAGATTGCGAAGAAGTAAAAGACCTCTTCTCCACCATGTCGCTTAAAGAGTTCTTAAGATGTTGCTAGTTTTATATACTACAATCTGTATAATGGTCTTTATACAATAGTTTAGAATCCAGTGTGAGAACCAGAAATTTCACATTTAGAAGTATATTTAAAGTTTTTTTCTTATGTGTAATCATTAGATGGTCAACTGATCATTTGTTAATGTGGTAATTTAGCTGTTTGGAACAGCGATTGGAAGGTTAGTCTTGAAGTCAGTTGTTAATTATTACTATATCATGTTGTCACATATTTCTTGATTAGCTTTTTGTTTTTCTATAATAATTCCAAATCATGTCATCTGTATATGAAATCAAAGTGCGCTGAAGTGGTAATTTAAAAATAGGAATGACACACAGGTTAAATAAAATAGAGCTAAGTACTGAACTTTGTGGTAAGACCTGATAAATGGGTAGATCTTCGATTACAGAAAAATTATAAATATTGATTCTATTAATTAATAAATTACAAATTAGTTAACAAATTTTAAATACAAGTTTAAAGTAACAGTATGTTGAACAAAAAAGCAATATGGATGGAATCAAAGGCTTCTTGAATGTTGATGAATAACAAATTAGAAATTTCTTTTCAAAGGAGGTATCACAAATATCTGCTGTTATGAAAGATACAGTCCATCGCGTCTTTGTTCGGATGAAAACAGAAACAACAATCAGATAGAATGCTGCTAGATTTCAATCACTAACATAGTCTATTTTTAAAACAACATCCTGTGGCATGTTGCATTGAGATTAGGCGGAATGAAACAGTCGAGTGATCAGAAGAAACTTGCTCTTTCAAAGGTTTAACTATGAATTCTTTCCACCCAACAGGAATACCTTGAGAAGAATAAATTAAGTTAAATATTGAGTACATTAAAGACCTTCATCTGAATTATTCTGTAAAACTGAATATATAATTTGATCAAGTCCTGGTTTGGTTGATTTCTTATTGGCTAAATCAATCTATACTTTCTGCAGGGATAATGGAAAAACTAGAAGATTATTATTGTCCGAATTTGATTCATGAACTGTAAAGTTCATCTCCGATTCGAACATAAGCAAGTGAATATGTATATGCTTCTCCTCAGTTTTTTATCTGTAAACTTATGTTGAGCATGTGATGGTGAATTATTGCGAAAATATCTTGATATATTCCATATATGTGATGGTGTGGTGGACCTATTAAATAGTATACAAAACATTTTCCAGGATTGTAGCTTATAAAGTTGTAAAGTTCTATATGTTTGGGCATCCACTTTTTTAAACTGCAGATAGTTTTGCATACTGTTTTGACATCTATATATCTCAAAAATTTTTGATCATAATTGGTACATTGCAGCAAACTCTAATATTTTATATTTTTTAACAATTTTCAGATTTGAACGTGAGACAGACAACACAAGAGCAACATTAAGTTGTTGAATGTACGATTCTTACAAGTTTAATGCAGTTAAATTGTTAGAAACTTGCTGATTTAATGAATCTAGTTGAATAGTAAAAAACAAAATCATCCGATTAATAATTTCAAAAATATGTACCATAAGTAAACTGACTTCTAATTCAGTTAAACAATTATAGGTAAATGATTTAAACCGAGCGGTGTAAGCTGAACATATCAATTTAATAACCGTGATAGATTAAAATGTGCTAATGTTATATCAACAGAACTTGCTTTTCTTATGATAGCAGTAATGATTGTATGTGTTCCGTCATTTAAACATACCTTAGTTTAATTGGAGATTAATTGTTTTTTTCGTTTCCAGTTTAATTGCAATACTGGTCTTGATAACAGTTCCTTCAAAGATATGATTTTTATTGTGTCCATAAATGCAGTTATAGAAATGAGCACTGAAAAAGTATGAATTAAAGTATAGTAAACGAAAGCAATGTACAAGCTCCTTAGCCTGACAGAAATTAGATTAAGGAATGATAGAATGTTTAATGAATGTAGCTGAGTCACCATATCCATCTAATCAAACACTGCAATAACATTTGTATACAGAAGTAATAAAAATCTTGTATCGAATTTAGCCAAATAAGCATAAAATCTGTATTGTTGTTTATTAAAAAGCTTTTATAAACGATCATTTTAGATGCTTCAGGAATTCCACTGAATTAATCTTAATATTCAAATAATTAAATATGTATAACAAAAGGAAACATCGCAACATGTCTATTTGGAATGTTCATGTTATCAACAGAAACTTGTTTACTAGAAATCAGTTTTTTAGTGGGAAATTACCTGCAATGTATAATTATTAAATATTTTGCTTTCAGCGGATTGAGGTTTCATGAGCATTAGTGATTTCACCCAGAGGTGTAAGAAATGGATGACATGTCTTATTAAATACTAATACTACAGGCTGATGTGTAATTGAATATGATCATGTATACGCTATTGTTCTGTGAGCTGAACAAGCATCTCAGATTAGTTGGGAGAGGGATTCCTTTATTTATAAGACGTGACAGAGATTTTGATTGATTCATTTTATAATAACTGAAACTAAAAAATATCGCAAGAATGAGTAGAGAATGATGAAGAGGATAATTTGTATGTGAGTAGAATATATGGAATGTTGTTAACATTAACCCCCTAGGTGACATATAATACGAATAAACGATATCCTGTTTTCTATGTTGCGAGGAATATTGAAGAAACAAGGAATTATTGGAATTGAAAGTTGAATATTCTTGAATTGTTTGGCTGATTAGCAATACTTCCAAGCACGGTTCCAAAATTCCTTGTGCGAAAACTTAATATCAGATAAAATGTACCTAACTGATGTATTGAAATAGAATGAGCCATCCTCAAGCAAGATTGTCTATATCATTCCAGTGGATACCTGAATAGCTGGAAACAGTCAAATTTGACATCAAATATTTCAGAGATAGATTGTAGAGATTATGTCAGTTCGGGATACTTCTCTATCACAATAATGAAGTTCCGTTTGTAAATGCTGTTCTTGTTATATTAGAAATTTCATGAACTACCAAATTATAATGAAGTTTAATACTTTGGAAGTAAAAATTAGTGAAATGAAGAAGAATCTTTCTCAACCTGAACAAAGAATTTTCACTCAGATAATAAATTATTACTAAATGACACCTAACTGTGATTACATTTGGGAAGTTGAACCATGAATTCCATCGAACGCCCGAACGAAGCCAAAAAAATTGCAAGCAGTTGAGTTTTTGTGCTGATGATTCCATTATAATGTTTTGAACCGTGCATAATGGATGTTTTCCCGTGCTGGAGGGAATACCTTTTCAGTCCCTATCTCTCTGTAAGTTTGTTAGAACAAAACAAAAAAAAAACGAATGTAAGAAATAAAACAATGTTCAGTAAAAGCACTATAGAATCATTTTAAGTATATTCAAAAGTATGAGGAAATCATTCATCACAAATATTTAGTAAAATATGAAAGTAAGCATAAACACATAAAAAATTACATATAAACAAAATTTGACTTTAAATATAAGTATTAGATATGCTAGTTTAGAATATAATAAATAACTGGCAGCTAATTAGAAATGATTTACATCAATAATACAACTAATTTTATGTGTTGCATGAAAATTATACATATTCATCATCTATACTATCTATATCTACCCTAATATATAAAACTGTAGTGTCTGTATATGATTTGGGAATATTTTCATCATAATCACTATAATTTATTCGCATAAACAGAAAATCTATTTTTTAAAACTATATATATGTAAGATTCATGCTCGGATTTAATATTGTATTTGATTGCAACTCTACAGAAGAAATCGAAAATACACGATAAATGAAAAATTAAATAAACATCTCTCTCATAAAGAAATTACAAAACTAAAACTAACTCTTGACTTAACATTACAACAGATAACATAGAAACGCCGCTGTTATCTAAAGAACGATCTATGTGTTTTGCCTGATCCTGGCTAGGATTTTTTTTTTACTGTTCAAGACCAATATAATTCTATTTTATCTGTTAAAAACCAAATATTAAAAAAGTCGACAATTAGACTATTAATTATTATTAAATTCCGATAATTAATGTTCTCGCTAGTAAAAAAGTTTTCTCTGTACTTTAACAAATAAAAATTAAGTTCGCAATTTTCTCGGTTTTATAATCAATAGATATCAAGCTCATAATTTTCTTGGTAATATAACCAATAAAAAATTTTCTCGGTACTATAACCATTAAAAACCAAGCTTGATTCTGATCCGTGTTTTTTTCATTCGGATCAAATTCAATAATTAGACTATTTTTTATTATTAAACTCAGATAATAAATTTCATTTAAAAAATTATTTTTTTGATCGATTAAAATATGTGGCATTTTTGCCATATGTCAAAATTATTATAATTATTTAAAAAATTAAGCAAATTAAATTTTCACAGTATTATAACTAATTACAACCATGTTTATAATTTTTCTTAGAAAATCTTTAATTTTAAGTATTTTTAAATTAATTATTATTTTTTAAATATAAATACATATTATCAATATGGGTTTTAGTATTAAATTGACTGGTGATACTTCTATTTTTACTCATTGTTTTGAAGAACCTATAACGTTAGGTAAAAATAAAGACTGGCAAGTATGTTTAACCAGTTTTGTTACCTATAATTCTATAAAAAATATAACGGAAAGAAATAATGAATTTCATCTCATAGATGATAATGATGGTCGAGAAACAATTATTATTCCTCCTGGTACTTATGAAGTACAAGAAATTTTAAATGAAATTAAACAAAAAAAATTAACTAAAATTTCTGATTTAACTATAATTGCACAACCAAATACTCATAAAGTTAAATTAATGTGTAAAAAAAGGAAAGTAGATTTCACGCACCGAACTGAATAGGGCGCCTTATAGGATTTAGTAAAAGAATTATAGAAAAAGATACTACTGCTTTTTCTGATATAATGGTAGATATTTTTCCAGTAGATACAATTGATGTTAGATGTTATCTAGTTGAATCGAATTATGAAAATGGAAAATCAAGAGGAAATATTGTTTATTATTTTCCATTAACTCCTACTGGAGAGAAAATTGTTCAAATGCCAGCATAGCATCGATCCAGCATAGCATCGATATTATCCACTAAATATTTATGAGATTAGAGAAATTTACATTCAAATTGTGGATCCAAATACTTATTCAAATATCTATTTATGTACAAAACATCTCATCAAGGAAAATATGATAGATAACATTTTATAATTGATTTTTTAATAAAAAGTCAAAATATAAAATTAAAATATATATTTTATTACCAAGTGATTTAAAAGAACCAGAAGAAATAGAACCTTATTCAGTCATAATTTTTGATGATATATTAACTGATTCCCAAGAAAATATAGCAACTTTTTTTTAAAAAGTAGACACTATAATATTTCTTGTTTTTATTTAACTCAAATCTATTCAAAAGTTCCAAAACAATGTATTAGAGACAATTTAAATTATTTACTCATTTTCAAACAAGATCTTAAAAATTTAAAACATATATTTGAGAATCATGTCACAGACTTAAATTTTGAAAATTTTGAAGAAATTTGCAATTTATGTTGGAATCAAAAGTATGGATTTTTAGTTATTGATGAAGAATATAATAATAAAAATTGAATTTATAAAATGAATTGTGAAGAAGGTTTTATTACAAACTATTATAAATGAAGTTGATAATCATAAGGAATAGTATTTATGGTGATAATGCTATTTTATCCAATTCTACTATACATAAACTATGATTTTTAGAAACAATTGATTTCTATAGTCTATTCACTTTTAACTAAACAATTTTTATAAGTTTCAAATTTTATTTTCTCTATATTTGATTTTTTTAAGCCTTTACATACTTTCTTTTCTTTTATATAATTTCTAAATGTGTACATTCTTGATCTTAATCCTACCCATCCTCTAACTGGTATTCCTAAATATTCATCTTTAAATAATCCAGGTTGAGGCATCCAATCTATTTTATAATCAAATATGTCATAATAATTTATACTTTCTTTTATATCCTCATAAACATCATCAGTTTCAATATAAACTATCAAAGTATCAGTATCTGTTCCTAATAATCATATTCTATCATCATATTGATTCTTCAAAACATTATAATAAAATTGATACATTAATAATTTAGATAATTCTAAGACAATAAGTCCTCCATAAATAGGTTTATTTAGTTTTACTGTTTTCTTTTTTCTGGCAGGTAAAATAGCTTCTTCATCTAATATTGTTCTTGTTTCATATTTCGATTGTTTAAGAAATGATTCTGGAGAATTTAATGTTACTACATCAATTCTATTCCTCACATTTTCCCATTTGTTTCCCATAGACTGAATGATTCATTAGTTTATAAAAATATTTTTCAAAGTCATTTTTGAGCCTCTTTTCTTAAACTTGTATTCATATCAATACATGGTTTTAGCTAAGCTTTTGGTTTAAATCTTATATAATTATTAACACTTTTTAAAAATGTTCTTTGTTTCAAACATTCTTTTAACATTCTAAAATCAATAATATAATCCTTTTTTGTTATATAAATTTGATATTAATTTGCTATCTTTTGATATATTTTCTAATAATTCTAATTATTTGGGTGTATAATGTTCTGGTAACATAGGATAATCTTTAAATTTATTATGTAATTCTCTTGGAATTTCTAAATCTATTATAAATGTATATCTGTATTCACTATTATCATCTAAATCAAGAATCGTGTCTTTAGTAAAATTAGATGGTGTGTTATAAGACCATCTTTTGATTCCAATAAATTATAATTTAGAAATTCTACAACTGGTAACGGTTGACTTAAAGCCCATCCATATATATATATATATATATATATATATTATTATAATCTAAATATAATATACAACTAATATGTTTGTTACTATTCCAGATTCCCTTTTTTTCAGTTTCTTCTTTACTTAATTTTATTGTTTTGCCAAGTTTTTCATCATAAAAGTAACAATTATTAGCTAATGTGTGCATATGAGGAATATTAGAAATTCCACCTCTAATTCCTTTTTCAAAAATCTCATAATTTTCTTGATCTGTAAGTAATTCTAGTTTTTGATTTGTATATTTTAATGAGGCAGCATCAGATAATTGGGGTGCTGAAATGTAATAAACTGGATCTAATTTAAAATTTTTATAACAAAAGTTTTCCTAAAATTATCAAATATACCTTTAGTAAGAATTGTATCTAATTTATCTTTAAAATTTTTACAATTGAAATATTAATAAACTTTTTTTGCAAATGCTAAATCATTATCAGATATACTCGTATTATTTAATATTGAATACCAATCTTTTTTATCTAAAGGTAATTGTTCTTTAAATTTCTTATAATCATCTACCTATTCATATGGGTAAATACCTTTTTGCAAAACTAAATGTGAATCTTCATTTTTAAATTCTTTCAAAATATTTTTAAATTTTATTGTAATCAATTGGTTTTTTAGTATATTATCACAATGTTTACATTTGGCTCTATATTTTAAAGTTCCATTTTCATCTATTTTAAAGAATTTTCCATTTTTATTTTCTTGAACTTTGTTACATTTTGAACAAAAACATGTATTAACCTCTGCTAAATGTTTAACTGCTTTTTCTAAACTTGTACCTACAAAAGCTAGCATATCAATAAAGCTGAATTCCATTGTTATTGGAAATTTTTAAAGCAAGATTGGGATTATCACATTTAGAACATTTTCCCCATATTTTATCTTTATCCTTCTTATTACACTTTAATATTTTGATATATCATATCTCTGTTTTTCATATTTAATACTACCATCAAAATATGAGCATTTCAATCTATCACCTTTTCTAAATATCTCAAGTTTGGGAATTATATTTTCATCACACATTGGACATTTGTCTAATATTTCATCATAATATATTTTCTTACGTTTGAGACATTTTGTTACATCATCTTGTTGTTCATATTCATCAATTTTAACTTTTCTGAAAGATGTAGTATAGTTTTCTGCATTTAATAATATTCACTTGGTTTTTTCTTGATTATATTCATCAGAAAATTTCAGTAACCAACTTAAAAATATCTTTGAATCATATTTTAGATGATGAATTAATATTGGAATAAATTTTGGCATTTTTAAATTTAAGTTACATTTATTACAAGCTACTCCCTTAAATTTTCCAGTAAAATGATTGTGATCTTTTATTTTTTCATTTTCATTTTTAAATTTATTACTACAAATATTTTTTGTTTTAATATATACATACAAATTGCAATCTGGCTGATGTAGCCAATAAGCAAATGGATTAATCTTAGTATTTTTGATTGGGATCATTGCACCATTTTGATATTCGATATTGATGCTGTCCCCCAGAGTTATATGCCATATGTCCACACCGGCTTAATAACTGTTCTGTAGAGCAATAATTTCGATTTTAGAGGTAATTCGGAAATTTTTCCCAGGAGCCAGTACATGTTCCGCAGTTTAAGTTTTATCTTGGTCCTGATGTGTTCCTTCCAGGTCAAGCGGCGATCAAGCCACATATCCAGGTATCGGACTTTATTTTCCTGTAGGATCCTACCATTAAGATCAACAGGAGGGCATGTGTTCCGCCTAGTTGTAAATGTAACATGTACTGACTTGGTTGGGTTAATTTTAACCCTCCATTGTCGTGCCCAGATGTTCAAGTCGTTTAGACCGCACTGTAATTTTTTTGACGCCGCTACCGGATCTTTATCTCTCGCGAATAATACTGTATCATCGGCAAATGCCGCCATCTCCATATTTGTATTTACAGGAAGGTCGAACATATATATGAGAAAAAGGATTATCCCGAAAACAGAGTCCTGCAGAACTCCAGGATTGGCAGGATAAAATGTTGATATATCGCTACCGAATTTGTCTTGAAAAAATCTATGTGACAGGTATGAGGATATTAGTGTGTAGTAGGGATGTGGCAGGGTGCATTTTATTTTTGAGAGTAACCTTTCATGTCATACACGATCGAAAGCCTGACTGACATCCAGAAAGGCTGCAGAACAATACACTGCTGCTTTTCGAAACAATTACCGATGTATTTTTGCACCCTACGAACTTGCTCTATTGTAGAATGGTCAAGACGAAACCCAAACTGGTAGTTTGGAATCGTACCTTGTAGCTGTTTTGTTAGTTCAGGCAGCAGCGATTTTTCGAACACTTTTGATACTATTGGTAGAAGACTAATAGGTCGATATGATGAAGGATCATTAGTAGGTTTACCTGGTTTTTTTGCTATCATGGTTACCTGAGCGATTTTCCATTGTGAGGGATAGTAAGTCAACCGCATAATAGCGTTGAATATTGTGGTTAATAGTACTATGCCCTTTCTCGGTAGGAATTTAAGCATCTTTCCAGTGATTAGATCGTACCCTGGAGCTTTGTGCATTGATAAATTACCCACAATCACTTTCTTAATCTGGGACGGAGAAAACGGTTTTATTGGAGGAGACATTTGGAAGGGGGCAGCTAAGTCGAACTCAATTTGATTATAGAATAACTCCGATCCGTTATCGGGTGGATGTGGTTTAAACACATCCTTTAGGTGTGACCCAAAAACTTCCGCCTTTTCAAGATCGCTATGTGCCCATTCGTCATTATGTTTCCGCAGGGGTGGAATCACTTTCTGTGGCCTGTTAAGAGCTTTAGTGGCCTTCCACAATGAATGATCGTCATTTTTAGTGCCCATGTTGGAAATAATTAATCTTAAAGTGTCATTTTTATGTATTTTCAGTAATGCGCTTAATTCTTTGGTTATTTTATTAAGATCACTTTTGTGAGCCGGTTGCCTTGATATCTGCCATAGTTTTCTAATTTTTCTTTTGGCATTGATTTTTTTCTCTAATAATGCGTGGGTACTTAATATCGCGAGTTGCAGTCTCCTTTGGAGTACTTAACCATGCCGCTTTTTGCAATGTAAGATTAAAATATTCAAACGCTTCATCAACGTCGTCGCCTATTTTTAATGATATTTTAAGATCAAGATTCTCTTCAATCCAGCATATGTAAGAGTACCAGTCAGTTTTATTGTTGTAAAATTTAAAGTTTGTTTTCTTAATTGTTACTAACTGACTTATTTCTAGTATTATAGGAGAGTGATCCGATGAACAGTCAAATGATGTTTCAACATTAGTGTATAAAGTACTAATACCCTTGCAAATGAAGAAATCAAGTAAATCGGGTATTTTATTTCTGTCTGAGGGCCAGTATGTAGGATGACCACTAGAAAGCACTGTCAATTTTGACTTTGATACATACTGAAATAATTCCGGTCCTTTTGGCGTTGTCAGTCTAGAGCCAAAGAATATAATCTCCACCTACGATGAATTTATTGCCTAATGAGTTGAAAAAATCATGAAATTGGGCTTGTACAATTTTATATCTGGGTAGACAATATATGGATGATATTGTTAAGTTTTTACCTGTCTTATCAATTAATTTTATAGTTATTGCTTGGAGATGAGGTAATTGAAGACGGCTGAATTCATAGTGTTTTATATTACTACGAACTAGAATTGCTGTGCCTCCACAAGGTTTACCACTCGGGTGATCAGCCCGATAAAAATTGCAATTCCTCGTGGCATAATAATTTTTTGACGTAAAGTGTGTCTCTGAAATTAGCACTACATCTAATTTTTGACTAAGAGTAAACATTTCAAGCTCGGATTGATGTTTTTTCAACCCGTTTATATTCCACGAGCACATTTTGAAATTAATTTCGGCATTAGAGCTGTGAGTACATCCATCAACCGGTTGAACATAATCTCCATGCGATTAAAGGATGTAGTAAACATATTTTCTAAGCACATGAATGACTGCTGCAAAGCGTTAGATTATGCACTGGAGCGGATGGCTATAACAAAATGAAATTGGACTGCCCATAATTGATGGTCAAAGCGGATCTTACAGTGGTGGTCAATAGACAGAAAAAAGAAACAGGGAAGTCCAATGACTAGGTGGCACAAGGTAGCTGAGAAAAATTGGTTGAGGAAAGCGCTGGACAGAAGTGTGTGGAAGACGTTTGGAAAGCCTTCATCCAGGAATGGATAGACAAAGGCTTATCGTGATCGTGATATATGTATATGTAAAATCGTCGTTTAAATAACCTGACTCATACCTATTATAGTTATTTTAGAACAAACCGATTATAATATGTGATGGATCGTGTTTCAAAACGACATTGCTCTATCTTTATAAAAGTAAAGGAAACAAATTTGGTCGCGTTAAAAAGAGAGACAAAGACTAATGAATGGGCATTGCAACTGCATTGTTTTTTTAAACCTATTAAAACTTTAAGTAGGAAAATATGCTTAGTGAGATACGCGCGCAATTGTTACATTTCGTAAGTAACGATTGTAAAATAAATTACATGTTTTCAAATTTTGCTTACAATTATGTTTACAAGCGTGAAATAGATCAGAGTCGGTATTAGGTAACTTCCTCCGTTTTAGCGGTAGTATCGATTAGGTATCAATTTTAAATTTCTACTGGAGAGATGAAGACTGTACATTAGTGATTTGTCAATATAGAAAAAAAAACCTTTAAAAGTAAAAAATTTCTTGGAAATCTTAGATCAAGAGATTACTAAAACTCTAACGAGAAATGTGAACGTATAATTAAACAATTATAAACCACGAAAGAATATTCCAAAAGATGGTAAAAATTTTAACAAATATGAAAGTTCCCAAAGTAGACCCAAATGTACCCTGTATAAAGTAGAACTTTCGAGACAGACTAAATACAAGAATAAAATCAAAGCGCTGATAATAATTAAAATAAAGATAATACATAAAATCTCTACACCCGAAGGATCAAGAAATCACAAATAGTAGAATCAACAGTGCGGTGAAGCTGTGATGCAAGTAATGAAACATGGAATCTAAGGAAGAAGCGTAATAATTACACGAATTTAAGAATCAGGCATTCAAACAACTAAAATAATTAGGATGATAACCTAATTATATCTACCCAAATCCCTATATCTAACATAAATCCTCCATAAGCACATCGCTCTTTAATCTGCCAAATGTACAATACACTTCTTTACAAATGAATCGAAATATCAATTCTCTCCGTCACTAATCTTTTTCTGTTCTGTACTCTCGGGAAAATCACTATCCTTAAGTTGAACTTTTCTTCTCTGTTCCATCTCTCAAAAAAGTCTTTACAGTTTCTTCCAGTGTTCTAATGTTTCTCTATAACTTTTACACCTGGGGATAATGCAATCAGACATAACATCCGTCCAGTGGCGGCTCGTTCATAAGGGCTGCAGGGCTGCAGCCCCACCTATAAAAGTACAGTATAATTTTTTTTTAATAATCAATTAAAATTATCCAAAATTTTGAAATTTTGTTTAAAAAAGTAATTTTTTCTCTTTGGATGCTCATTCTAGAACGTTGGTGAGGGCTTATGATGCAGCTCTTGCTGGCACGTTTGGGAAATATAAAAAGCGTGGTTCCGTCAGAAAACGATGTTAAAGGCGCATGCGCAGTCGTTTCTTTTTAACCTAGTTCGGGCTGCACAAAAACCAGCCCAATACAGCTCTCGTTCACGTGTTTAGGAAACATAAAGTGCGTGGAAACGGAACTGGACGATGGTAAAGGAGCATGCGCAATAGTTCTTTTTTTGCCCGCGTTCGGGCTGCATGAAAACCAGACCTGTATTTCAAGATTAATATTCCAACCGCACAATAAAATGTTGACGCGGCGTTCTTTTATTATTGTTGCTCATTTGCTTATGTTTTATTGATGAATTAAGGATTTTATAACTTCGATTGTTTTGGTAGAAAGGTTAACTTTAATCATGGCTGGAAATAGCGATTTTCGTGAAAGTGAATTGAATTCTGTTTCATGTTTGCTGAATAACAAATTTTCACGGTTATCGTTTGCAGAAAAGTGTAACGTTAAGGCTCGTGGGAGGCCGACTCCGCAATTGAATATTATACAAACGTCATCTAGCCGAAATAATACTTTTGAAAGAAAATTTAAAGCGGAATGTGACTGGCTTTGTGATTATGAAAATTAAAAACGCTTTCTTTTGTTTTCCTTGTCTACTTTTTGGCGGTGAAATTTCTTGGACTCAAACTGGTGTGGTAGACTTGAAACATTTGAATGAAAAAATCAAGAAACACGAAAATTCAGCACAACATATAAAAAATTCGATAGATTTTGGTATCCTGGGAAAAATTAATATCGCGACGCAGGTAAGCGAATCGTATAAATTAAATATCAGAAAGTTCAATGAAAACGTCAAAGAGAATAGGGATATTTTATCAAAAATCATCGACTGCCTGATATTTTGCGGTAAATTTGAACTTCCGCTACGAGGACATAATGAAAAAGCGGATTCCGATAATCCTGGTATTTTTCGAGGACTGTTAAATTTCGCAGGGAAATTGGATGAAAATTTGAAAATGCATTTTGAAAATTCTACAGTGTTTAAAGCTAACTCAAAAACAATTCAAAATGAATTGTTGGATTGTATGTTAGACATTTGTCGAACTGAAATTTCTAATGAAATTGAACAAGCTCAATTTTATGATACGACTGATATCTCTGAGAAAACACAGGGGGTAATTGTTTTTCGTTAGGAATTCAATGGAACCATATACAAAAGATTCTGGGGATTTTATAACCCTGAGTAATAAGATGCAGAAGGATTATCGAAACAGATTTTGGAGCAGTTGAAAATTGTTTTAAAAGATAATACTGGGAAACTAATTGCTCAAACTTATGATGGCGCCGCAGTTATGAGCGGAGCTCGTGGCTGTGTTCAAAAAATAGTAAAAGAAACTTACGCAAATGCCCATTTCATTCATTGCTTTGCTCATCAATTAAATTTAGTAATGAGTAAATCAGTTTCAACTAATAGAGAAGTACGCATCTTTTTTAGTATCTTGTCAGGAATTCAAGCATTTTTTTCGCGTTCTTCTCAGAGATTAGCTGAGCTAGAAAATTGTATGTCAAGAAGAATTCCACGTGGTTCCGATACAAGATGGAATTTCAATTCAAGAGTCGTAAATACAGTTTTTGAAAACATTGAACAGCTGAAAGATTGAAAATTTGCAGAATTCAAATAATACCCAAACGGTTAATGAAGCATCCGGTCTTCTTCGTCTTCTCAATGACAACAACTTTATATTTTGGCTTGGCGTCTTCCATCCTATTATGCCACACGTTGATTTACTATACGATGCATTTCAAAATCGCAACATTAATTCTTCGAGCGCTTTTTCATCACTGGGAAATTTTTATCGCGCAATTTCTTTAATCAGAGAAACGAATTTCGAAAACTTGGTGTCCACAAATACTGATTCTATGCCCGTATCTCGTAAGAGGAAATGTGATGAAAATCGAAACGCCGCTGTCAAAGAAGTTGTGACACAATATGTATGCAAGCTAGGGTTACATTCGAATTTACTGGTCATCTATCTGCAGGAAAGTTGCTGTTACAAGAGAAATTTGAAACGTACTGCAGGCAATTTCCTTCTCAAGAATTTAACGAAACTTGCCAGGCATAACCCATGCTAAATAAAAATCGTTTCCAAACTGAACTTTCTGTTCTATACGAAAGAAATTCAGAATTTTCCCTTGCATCGGGATTTGCACAACTCCACCAATTGTTTCGAAACACCGGTATTTACAAAACACTCGGTGAAGTATATGTTTTGATGAAAATTTTGTTAACGTCTCCTATGACAACTGCTAAAGCGGAAAGGTGTTTTTGTTCCTTGAAAAGAATTAAAACATATTTACGGAGTACAATGCTGGAAGACAGAGTTTCTGCGCTTGCCATGATAAGTATTGAGAAAACTCTTATCGATTCAATTCATAACTTCCACAGCAACGTAACTGACCGGTTCGCGAAAATGAAAAACAGTCGTATGGACTTCATATATAAATAAATTTTGAAGTAAGCGCTTTGAAATTACACATTTTTTAAAATTTTCTTAGAATGGCCGATTCTAAATTTTATTTTTGTTCAGAAAATTTAGAATTTTAAGTTTTTATGAAATGGTAGTAGCCTAGCTGTATGTTTTTTATTTTTAAAAAAATTTCAACTAGGTAAAACTTTCAGCCCCTCCGCTTCAAAAACCCACGAGCCGCCACTGCATCCGTCTCCACCTCGACCTTCTTACTTGATCTCAAATTTATAAATCTTATAGGAGAGATCCCCAGTCATATCGGTCCCTGTGATAGTGAAGGGAAGCTTTCTTATCCTATTTATATACTCCCCACCTATTAATGTATTTTTACTAGATTATGACGCTTAAAGCTGAACACAGATCCTTCCCTTTTCTTACATATTTTTCATGTCATATTCACAACGTGTTCCACCAGTCTTCAAACCTATGGACTTTTGTTTGGTATCCTTACACACCGGAAACGCATGACCGAAAATGTTTGTCCCAAATTTTAAACCATCGAATAGAACCACTAGAAAATTAGTTCAGAGATAACGAGTTCATGTCTCTAATTATGATAAATTTTTCCAGTTCACTTAGCAGGTTCCATATAAATATTCGCATTAAAATGATTGTTTAATCAACGTCTCTTACCAACTTATCAATTGATTATTTTATTATGTATATCTATGTATGTATATATGTATACACATATATATATATATATATATATATATATGTGTGTGTGTGTGAATATACATAACTGAAAATTTGCGAAACTTCAAAGGTAAAAATGGGACTGTCCTAACATAATAAGTGTACAAGTTTTTAGTTATGCTATGTGTATGTTTTAATTTTATTGTGTTATTTAAACATTAAATATTAATATAACATGTGTTCGTCATAAATATCGTTGGACAGGGTCGGTTTTTGAATCCACTACAACAAATCTTGTATAGCCGAATAATCAACATTCAGCTTCTTTGACGAGGAATTATGAATTTTGTAAGTGTCGGACATGTTATAATGAAAATTATTTTTAATTGGTATTATCCTGAGATGAAAGTATATCAGTTATATGTGATTTTTTTTAAAAATATTTTTAAATTTGTCGAACACTGTTTTTGTCTAATTGTGCTACTCTGCAATATAACCTTGAATGGTATTTTGTGATATATATATATACATTTTATATATCAATATTGCACCAGTTTTTTTTGTAATAAAAATTAATTCGTGTTTATCGTCGTTTATAATAGACAGTACGTACCAAGGAACATGATAATATGTTGAATAAGTTACATTGCAAGTTGTAAGTGTATGTCATGTGTCACGTCTTGTATTTCGTGTTTAATTCTCGAGAGATTAGCGATTATTAACTATTATATTAATATGAACATTCTCATCTTCACATTTATTTCGATTCGATATTTTTATCAGTAAATAGTATATAGTTAATAACAGAATAGCATCCGGCTTGCTTATCAGTAAGCTGGCGTTTGTTCTTCATCTTGTAATTACGTCGAAATTCCAGTGTAGAATTCTAGCGGAAAATCTCCGTTATCCGAACAAACAAATGATTGCAACACTCCTAAAACATTTATTTCGAATTCACATAATATGTATACATATTTCAATAATAATAATTCTAACAACGAACGATCAATGAATGTGTCAGTAGATATAAATAAATCTACACACGTTTATGCTCCTCTTCCGACATGTTTACCTTCAGAGCAAATAGCGGACTTCATAAAAGATACCGGCCATAACTAGCAAAAAGTTGCTAATAGAAAAAAAAAAAGGAGTTTTTACGAGGAGCGTCTCTAGCGAAATCATAACAAGTATAGAACCTCTAGCAATTTATGAGGGTAAAGACGAAGAAAACTCTAAAAATAGAGAGAATAATTAGCTAAGAAAACTACATCTGATAACAATTTATAGAGTTGTCTATAGAAAAAAAAAAGTGCTATATGATATCGTTCGACTGACCCTATTGTCAGATATATGCTGTAGAGCTTTATCTGGTAGTAGAGTTGACATAAAAGCGAATAAAATCGAAAGTAACTAACTAAATATTTGAATGATGAAAATATAGCGCGCGAATCAACGAAAAGTATATATGTAGGTTGTATAGAATTGTAACTAGAAATCGGCATCGACAAGGGGCATCATGAGTGTTTTAGAAAAAAGCATGGGCACAGAGTGAGAAACCTTAATAACGTTAGTCGTAGACTAATCTTACCTTTAACATTATTTTTTGTATATTTAGAACCTGAAAAAAAAAATACTAAAGCATGTAAATATCCGAACATTACTCAATATGACAGTACAAATAGAAGCTCCTCATAAAAATAATACCATTCGGACGTGTTTTACATGTCATTAATTTGGCCATACTAGAACATACTGCAATAAATATTTCATTTTTGTATTAAATGCGGCGAACATCACGCGTCAGTAGCATGCAATAAAAATCAAAATCTAACAGTTAAATGTTCTAACTGTTATGGAAAGTGCTAGAGCTATAGGAGATGCGAAGTATATATACAACAACAAACACAAGTGCTAAACAATCTAATTACAAATATTGTAATAAATAAAAAATTAATAACCAAGACAAGGCAAAACTTCATCACTCTGCGTAATAACTTGAAATTCCGCTGGAATTAAACAACGTGTTTATGAAGTGAAAATATTCCTTAATTATAATCATATCGATATAGCTTTAATATCAGAGACACAACTGACACAAAAAAATTACGTGACAGTGTTAGGGTACAAATTGCACTCAATTAACCACACAAGTGAAAAAGGATGAGGCTGAAAAGCAGTGTTCAATAAACAGAATATATCGCATATTGAACGAAAGAAAATTCGCTATGATTTTTATTCAATCTATAGTAATTTCGATTGAATAAAGTAATGCAAACCTTGCAGCAGCTTATTGTCCACCTAAGCATAAAATTGAGAAAAACCAATTGAGTCGAAATTTTCTCTACGTTCCTTTTTTGGTGCAATGAGTGATAAAAAAAAAAAAAAAAACGAAGAAAGGTAATTCTGCTCAGCAGTTTAGATTGAAGAATTATGATCGAGAAACAAAAATCTGTTCGTATTATTTATACACTACGACTTTATAATTATTATCCGTTATATCTAGTAGCAACAATAACTCTAAATCCACTCCTAAACCTCCTCCTATTTATATTGAAGGTGTAGTAGACTACAATAACATGATTCTAGAGATAACTACTGCTATCTCTAAAGAAGAGTTCGAAACAAAGTCTCTTCCAAATAACAAAGTAAAAATAATGACAAAAACTATTGAGGCCTACAGAGCATTATGCAAACATCTCAGAGACAAAAATATCTTCCAATATACTCACCAGCCGAAAAACGAAAGAGCTTTTAAAATCGTCATCAGGGACCTAGATCACTCGATAAGCATAAAAGAAATAACTCAGGAACTGGCCATAATAGGCCATAAGGTTAGACACGCAGTAAACATCAGACACAGAATCACAAAAAATCCTTTGCCGTTGTTTTTTGTTGATCTGGAACCTGCTGACAACAACAAAGATATTTATCAACTGCAAACCTTGTGTAATATTAGAATTCAGATAGAAACTCCCAGAAAAACAAACACAATACCCCAGTGTATACGCTGTCAGCAATATGGCCACACAAAGAACTATTGTTTTAGACCCTACGTATGTGTCAAATGTGGTGGAGGACACGACTCTAGACTCTGCTCAAGAAAACCGGAAATCCTAGCTACATGCGCGCTATGTGACGGCAATCATCCATCAAATTATAAAGGGTGTGAGGTATACAAGAACCTCATCAACAAAAATGCAAGAGCTGAGAGAAAAGAGCAATCCAAAAGACAAATAGAAGAATATAAAAATACACTTAGTGGAGTAAATCTACAAGTGGATCCAGTTCATTTACAACAGACTTCTTCAAATAAAAAGACATACGCTCAATCAATTATTGATACCAACATATCTAACAATGATACGAACCTAGGTAATCTCTTAAATTCTTTCCTATCACGATTTGAAGGACTGTTCAACCAGTTAATAACCCAAAACAATGCCATCGTCACCATGCTGACTCAAATTATAACTAAACTAGTAAAATGAAACCAACATTCTTGAGAACAGCGCAGTGGAATGCAAACGGGTTGTTAAACCACATTCAAGAAATTATTTACTTTCTCAAAAAAGAAAAAATTGGCATACTGCTGATTTCAGAATCGCACCTTACTAATAAAAATTATACTAATATTCCTGGATACAAATGCTATCACACACTACAACCAACGGGCGCATCGTGAGGTGGGTCCTCTGTAATTATAAAACAAACCATTAAACACTATCAAAATTTTGGTTTCCAATCAATGAAAATCCAAGCAACAATGGTAGTATTAGAGCAGTCAATAAATCCACTGACCATTGCTGCAGTGTATTGTCCTCCTCGATCAACATTAGATCATGATCAACTTAATGATCTCTTCTCCCAACTAGGATCAAAATACATCATAGGTGGAGATTTCAATGCAAAGCATGTTTACTACGGACCACGACTAACAACAACCAGAGGAAGGAACCTGTACAAAGCTGTTCACAATACGCAAAGCACTTTTCTTTCTACCGGTGAACCTACTTACTGGCCAACAGACCCCAATCGTATGCCAGATCTGCTAGATTTGTTTGTAGTCAAAGGAATATCGCCAAATCATATGAGTATTGAATCAGACCTTGGTAATATATTCAGTGATCATACACCGATAATAGCAACTATAAGCACTGAAATGCTAACAAAACAACGATGTAAGCTGCTACACAGTAGAAACACAGATTGGACCTGGTATAGATCACTTCTTCAAGATACAATTAACATATCAACACCATTAAAAACTCAGGAACAGATTGAACATGCTGTACACAAATTTACGGAACAAATGCAAGTAGCGGTATGGAACTCAACTCCATTACAAACACCTGCACCTGATATGTATTACCCAAAGTACATACGTGATCTAATTGCCGAGAAAAGGAAGTTACGAAGACAGTGGCAAACTGTCAGATTTCCTATCATTAAAACACAATTAAATGCAGCAACCAAAAAAGTACACAATATGCTGAATGAACTAAAAAACAATAAATTTACAAAGTATGTGGAAAACTTATCCCCCACACAAAGTACAGGCTATAATTTGTGGAAAGCTGTCAAAAGTATAAAAAGACCGGTGATGCACAATCCGCCAATATTACAAAACAATGGATCCTGGGCTAGAAGTGGCAAGGAGAAAGTCCGTGCATTTGCAACCTACTTACAGGATATACTTCAACCCAATGCAGCGACTGCAACTAAAAACTTACAAGACGAAAACAAAGGCTCTAATCTGAATCAATACGGAATAAAAGTGATTTCTTCGGCGGAAGTCGCAAAACATATAAAACTTTTAAATATCAAAAAATCTCCTGGCTTCGACTTGATTACTCCAAGAATGTTAAAGGAGCTACCTAGGAAGGCAATAATGCTAATTACCCACATATTCAACGCTATATTACGAACATCATATTTCCCTAAACAATGGAAATTTTCCCAGATCCTAATGGTCTTAAAACCAGGCAAAGATGGAAGTAAATTAGGATCCTACAGACCTATCTCCTTATTACCGTCTCTAGCTAAGCTACTCGAAAAATTAATTTATATAAGGATTGATAAAATAATTCATGAGCAATCTATCATTCCCCAACATCAATTTGGATTCCGACCTAGGCACTCCACTGTATACCAGCTGCATAGAGTAGTAAATCTTATACAAGATGGGATAGAACACAAGAAATATAATGAAGCTGTTTTCATCGACATAACAAAGACCTTTGATAAAATCTGGCACGAAGGCCTCCTATACAAGCTGAAATCCTCTCTGCTGGAGAGACTTTATCAGCTAATGTGCTCATACCTTAGCAACAGGCAGTTCCAGGTCAAATATGAGGACAACCTATCAGACGTATATCCAATTCTAGCTGGAGTCCCACAGGGCAGTGTCCTGGGTCCTCTGCTGTACAACCTTTATACAGCAGATTTCCCGACGGTTGAACCTGCTCAGGTGGCAACATTCGCAGATGATACTGCGATTATCGTATCGGATAAAAATGCAGACATTGCCATCACAAAGTTACAGAATAGTGTTGATCAGATTTATCAGTGGGCTCAACAATGGAAACTGAACATTAATTCAGATAAGTCATCTCGCATTACATTCACCAACAGAAAACCGCACTAAACGGGTGCTAATCGACAACAGAGTGATTCCAAGTACCAATGAAGTCAAATATCTAGGAGTTTACCTAGATCAACGGCTGACATGGAGGTCGCACTTACAAAAGAAAAGGACCGAACTCAATATCCGGACGAAACAACTTTACTGGTTATTAGGATTTCAGTCAAAGCTGTCGCTCCAGAATCGCCTATTACTATATAAAACGGTACTACGTCCAGTATGGTCTTATGCAGCAAAACTCTGGGGTTGCGCAAAGAAGTCAAATAAACAAATTATTCAGCGCTTCCAGAACAAGGTGCTACGCCTAATATACCGTATGCCGTGGTACGTGTCTAATGAAGTTATACATCGGGATTTGAAAATCGATTTGGTGGATGAAGTTGTCTGGAGGCTCGCCCAGAAACATCTGATGCAGATACAAAATCACCCAAATAAGCTGGTAGTCGAACTTTTATACTCGAAGCCGTCATCGAGACTGAAGCAAACTAAAATGAAAAATTTGATCATATAATCGTTTTGAGGGGATGCATCATTTGATACGCCTCCTACACGTGATTATATATGTGTATATGTGTATATGTATATATGATGATATCATTTATTAGATAGCCTCACTTATTGGCTAGTTATAAATAGCAAATATATAAAAAAAAAAAAAAAATCTAGAACGATTCCCTCAAAAGGACAGTGCAAAATATCTGGGTATGTATTTGAACTCTCGACTGAACTGAAAGCGCATTTATAGATGAAAAAAGAACAAGTTACAAATGGCGGCAAATGTATTTGTTAATTGGTCGACAAGCTCAGTCTATATAATAAAACAGTTCTATATATGCAAATAATTAGACCAACTCGAACGTATGGAATCCAACTGTGAGGGTGTGTGAAAAATTAAATAGGTTAATTATCCAATGGATACAAAACAAAACATCTTCGGACCATAACTGGTGGATAATTGTACCAACGAAATGAAGATATCCATTCGAATTTGAAAATCTCACTTATTTATGAAACAATACGGTACTTCACTAACACACACATGGGTTTTGTTCGCATAACATCTGATTTACTAACGAGTTGCCCAGTAGAGCAATAGCTTAAGTATTTTTGTGATAACAGAGTTTATCGTCATATTCACTAGCTATTTCTTGTATTTTATCTTTCACGGGTGTAACAGCTAGATCTGTGTGCAATGTTAGATTGGTTGCATACTACAGGAAGTCTGTGATAGTTCTTAATGCTTTATTTTAGAAGCACTGTAGTATCATTACTCTGCTTAGCAGAGCCCTAAAGTTGAAATCGGTGTACATCCATATAGGTTATAGAATTTGATTATACAATAACATCTTGTTCTCCAGTAATAATTCGGATTTCCTTTCGATAAGTTAAAAACTTTATATTTCATTCATTTCGTTTTACTGCTATGTGGTTTTTCCAGGTTAGTTGCATATGGGCTCCTGGATATGTTACTGGTTTTTTAACTGGAATTATCTGATTGTTGATACGAATATTTTTGATATTGGAAATGCTTTTATTTGTAAATATTACGCGGTTTGATTATTTACATTGATTTCCATACGTCACCTCCTGAACCATATTGAAAGTGTATTAATTGCTGATTGTAAGTAAAGCAATCCTTCGTGCCTTATATTAAACGCATGTTTAACATCGAGGATAACTGCGTCGCATATATTATTTAAACTTCGAGGACTCTTCAATAATACTGATTATACGATGGACTTGCTCCACAATTCCATGACCAACTCTAAAACGAAATTAGTGTTCCGGTATTAAATTTTTATTTTCCGAGAAGAGTTCCATTCTTTTTAGTATTAGCTTTTCGCATTCTTTAACAAACACTGAAAGCAGAGAGATTGGTCGATATAATGTCAGTTCCTCTGCTGGTTTTCCTGCCTTCTTCGCTATAATAATTTGTAAGAATTTCAGTTGGATAGGAAAATATCGTACTTAAAATTTAATAGGACGAAATGTTAGCGTGATAATTGCTCTAACACCCCCGTCTATAATTAAATCGTATTCGGGGGCTCTATTCGGATTCATAGTTGGATTATTGTTTTGATTTCTCCGGGAGACTTAGATTTAAAGGAATTCCTCTGATCTAATTCAACCAGCGTTGTTGATTCTGTTCCAAGATTTGACTAGAAGTCACCAGCTAAATAATTTACAAATTCTTCGGCCTTGCCTACGAGCTCATTTTCTATTTTATTTTCTAATTGCATGTAATTTTTCTAGTTTAGTTGCTTTCCAAAGGAAATAGTCGCATTGAGAATTGGGTGAGAAGTTACATAAGTAATAACTGAATGTTTTGTTCTGATGATTCTGTAGCAATTGCTTTACTCTCTTAGTTTGGTTATTTAATCTAGTTTTATTCGCCGATGAACTGCGTTTCAGATGAAAAAATGGACAGCGAAGAAAGCGTTGGTGACGAAGAAAAAAAGCGCCGCAGAAGGACAACTTGCTACGATGAAGTAAGAACTGCTAGAAACGGTCAACTAACACTGCCGATAGTCAAAAATTTCGTTCCGAAATGGTGTACCTAGGAAGTAGAAGTGTATATTTAAATCTGGAACGAATTAGACAGATTATTAACCCGACGCATTTTCGAATAATTGTTGCGAATAAATATAAAACATCTGATATCAGTATTAAAAAAAAATCAATTTTAAGAAATACGCGTTGAATAAGACAAACGAATTACCGTTAATAAAACTGCGATAAGCGATTTTAATATATGGAGAAGAATAGTGCATTTGGATCTAGCCTTAACTCGAGCTAGAAACAAGCGACGTCTAAAAACTTAACCGATTTTTGTGGACACCAATGTATATATCTAATATATAAAATTCTCGTGTCGCGGTGTTTGTGGTTAAACTCCTCCGAAACGGCTTTCCCGATTCTCATGAAATTTTGTGTGCATATTGGGTAGGTCTGAGAATCGTACAACATCAATTTTTCATCCCTTCACCCTTCAATTTGTTTTTCAATTTTAGATTAATTTTTAGGGTAATCCACCCTTCAATTTTTTTTTCAATTTTAGATTAATTTTTTTTGTTTAAATTTTTTTATGATACAGCATTAGTAAATACATATAACCCTGAATTTTCAACCCTTTACAATCAACCCCTATTTTACCATCGCGATTTATATTTTT
Organism: Coronaproctus castanopsis; assembly: GCA_032883995.1. Lineage (NCBI taxonomy): Eukaryota > Metazoa > Arthropoda > Insecta > Hemiptera > Monophlebidae > Coronaproctus > Coronaproctus castanopsis. Next base: position 38,413,704 of record CM065053.1, on the reverse strand, counting down.
AATAATTTCTTTTTTTTTCTCAATTCAATTTGATCTTCCGCCTTCACCGGTCGATAACCGATCAACAATCAATCGATCAGTTATCCCCGCTAGATGTCTACCTGGGTCACCTCTCTCCAGCAAACATCACGGAGTAGGGATGAGAAGGAAGCCGGTCTCCTGTCTTACTCAATATACAGTTTTCGGCCATTTTTTTTTGGTTTCATTTGTGTATCGATCGTAGCAGTGACTTATACGTATTATTTTAATTTTTCTGTGCATCTATTACGTTATACTCTCATCGTGAATTTATTATTAATTTCCAGTGCAATATTTAACTATTAGTTAATTAAGTGATCTCATATAAATAAATACGTGTTGTGATCTCTCGCCAACGGCCATTACCGTACCTGTATATATTGTACTTAACGCTTTTTGAAAATAGTTTTAAATCAAAACGAAAGCGTGTACGTGTTTAATAAATATACCTTTTTCATTATTGTGAAAGGTAAGTCAAATAATAAACAAATGAATACAATATAATAATAATAATAATAATAATAATAATAATGTATTACCAGAAAAAATACAGATATTTTGAAAATACATATCTTATCATACATATATTAAGTCACTGTTTTTTACCAATACACTGATGGAAGGATTTATTAACTATTAATATTTTAATTTCTTTGAAGACAACTTTAATAAATATTTTTTTACATTCAATAAATATTTATTTGGGAATAAAGTACATTTATTATTTAGAGCTGTCCATCTTGAAAACGGCCAGCGCATATATTTCACGGACGATACAGCGCTTGATCGTGCTATAAATCCACTAAAAACCACGCTCACTGAATTTTTTGAAGTGTGCAATCGTGCGGATGCGTTTGGTGCCTTCGCACAAACACTGCTCTATTCTGAAGTCCGCGATATTTTACATGAGCTCAATCGAAAAAATGGATGCCCCGTAAGAAAGGGACACCAGTTGATGCGTGCCCCGGTTTATTTAAAACAAATAATTTGGGACGTGTATATACAGTCAATCCAAGGCAGACTGAGTGTTTTTATCTGCGACTGCTGTTGGTTAATGTCACCGGACCATTGTCATTTCAAGATATACGCAAGGTAGATGGACAACAGTATCCAACGTATAAAGATGCATGCTTTGCACTAGGCTTACTAGAAGATGACAATCAATGGGACAGTATGCTTGCTGAAGCAGCATTAAACTGCACAGGAACACAAATTCGTCTACTATTTGCTATAGTATTGACTACATGTTTCCCGGCCCGAGCGCAAATGTTGTGGGATAATCACAAAGATTCAATGACTGATGATATTTTGTATCGATATCGTACAAGGTACAACAATCTAACGATAATCATCAGTGATGCAATGTACAATGAATCATTGATTGTTATCGAGGATCTTTCATTGCTATTGCGAATTTACAAATCAGTCATTTCGGTATGAGTTCACCGAATCGAAGTGCATCTGATTTACTTAACACAGATATGAATCGTGAACTGCAGTACAATACTGTGGAAATGTCAGTCCATTACTAAATGATGAACAAAAAATTATTTACGACCGCATTATATAATTGACTTCTTTCTTACCAAGGGTATCGATCTTAGTTCTGATCATGTACCCATACTGCTATCATACCTTATCTCACCGGTTAAAATTAATCATCCACCACAATTGGCAAATAAAAGTACTGACTGGGAAAGATTTCGAGAACTAATTGATCTCTATATTAACCTCAATATACAATATCATGTACCGTCAGATATCGATGCAGCAGCTGAAAATTTCTCATCTCTCCTATCACACTGTGTCCAGTCTAGTACTCAGTATTTTGAACAACCCCCAACTGAAGTCAGATATTCCAACTTCATTCGTCTCTTGGTCCATCGAAGACGCCAAGCAAGAAAAGCCTGGCAAAGACATCGTACTATTGAAAATAAATCTGTTTTCAATAAATTGTCTAAAGATACTACACGTGCCATTCGTCAGTGGAGGAACAATTCATTTTCCAATTACCTATTGTCTCTTGGCTCCACTAAAGAAGCCAACTACTCATTATGGACTGCCGCTAGGCGAATTCGCCGTCCTACTCGGGCTTGTTTTCCTTTGAGGAAGGAAGATAACTCATGGGCTCGGAGCGATTCTGAAAAAGCATATGTTTTTGCCAAATATTTTGAGCATGTTTTTGAGGATAATAGCATCCAATCCTCAATAGCTCCTTCCTGTCCTAGTACATCTAATGGCAGAATTAAACCAACTTCTCCCCTCGAAGTAGCCAAGGTTATTGATAGTCTAAAGTCTAACAAATCACCGGGACATGATAGGCTTTCTCCTGTTGTGTTCAAAGAACTGCCAAAGAAGGGGATTGTCTATCTGTCGACGATGATAAATGCTTGTATTCGTCTACGGTATGTACCTCGCACTTGGAAGATTGCGAAAATGATCATGATTCACAAACTAGGGAAACCAGCCGAGGATCCTGGATCTTACCGGCCCATTTCCCTACTACCTATCATTGCGAAAATCTTTGAAAACATTATTTCGCAGCGTCTTCGAACAGTTATTGTAAACAAATATTTGATACCAGATGTTCAGTTTGGATTTCGTGAAAAGCACGCAACCGTTGAGCAAATTCACCGTGTTGTACATACTGCAACTCAAGCACTTGAGAACAAAGAATTTGCTACAGCAGTTTTTCTAGATGTTAGTGCAGCTTTTGATAAAGTTTGGCACCTTGGTTTAATTCACAAAATTAAAAGATATTTTTCACCGGGCTTTTGCAGACTACTCATGTCATACTTAACTGATCGACAGTTCTACATACATTTTGGATCAGCGACTACGCACTACATTAGCATTCGCGCTGGTGTTCCACAAGGTTCTGTACTTGGTCCTATACTCTTCCTACTTTATACTATGGATATTCCTCAAACTCCTGAAACAACAACAAGTCTTTTTGCAGACGACACTGCAATAATTTCACATAGTCGTAGTTATGTTACAGCTGCATACATTCTTCAAACAGCTGTAGATAATATTTCAACTTCGGGCTCATACTTGGAAAATTAAATTAAATGACAGCAAGTCAGTACGAGTAGACTTTTCTCTCCGACACCATGGTTACATTCCAACTTATTTGGATGGTAAACCGGTTCCAGTATCTAACTCTGCTCGCTATTTAGGTCTGCATCTTGATTGTAAGCTCAATTGGCACGAGCATATTAGAAGAAAACGGAAAATGTTGGACCTTCTGCTCTCCAACTTTCGATGGCTCCTTCAGCCTAATTCTGAGCTTAGTCTCGAAAGCAAGAGGCTCATCTATACGTCAAGTTTCCGACCAGCATGGAGCTATGGTGCAGAGATCTGGGGATCCGCAGCCAAATCTAATCTCGAAATTCTCGAAAAATTTCAAAACAAATTCATGCATATGATTTCAAGAGCACCTTGGTTTGTCTCGAACGCCCAACTTCGTATCGATCTCAAAATCGATCCAGTTCCTGTTATTATCCACCAGAAGTCAAACAGCTACATTAATCGCCTTCACCTTCATCCGAACGTTGAAGCAATCTTACTATTAGATGATTCTAATGATACCCGACGGCTGAAAAGAAAACATCCGCTGGATCTTATTAATATATAATTTTATTACTTTTATAAAATAATTTAACTACATGTGAAATTCTCCTATAATTAGTTATGGTAAATGTAATTAGTTTTACAGTTCCAATAAAATCTTTATAATAAAAATTATGCTGGCAGTTTCGGCAGGACAAGGAGGATTCTTTTTTTTGGATGCACCAGGTGGAACTGGCAAAACGTTCCTTATTTCGCTATTTCTTGCCGAGATACGATCAAAAAATGGCATTGCATTGGCCGTTGCATCTTTTGGCATTGCAGCAACTTTATTAGATGGAGGCAGAACAGCTCATTCAGAATTTAAGCTGCCATTGAACATTCAAAATAATCCAGATGCAGTGTGCAACATAAAAAAACAATCTTCTATGGCCACAGTGTTGAAACAATGTAAAATTATTATCTGGGATGAATGCACTATGCCACACAAACATTCGCTTGAGGCATTGGATAGGACATTAAAGGATATAAAAAACAACGATAAATTATTTGGCGGCACTTGTTCCTCCTTTCAGGTGATTTCAGGCAAACACTTCCTGTTATTCCACGTTCAACATACGCTGATGAAATCAACGCTTGCTTAAAATCATCGCGACTATGGCGTAATGTTGAAAAAGTACAACTGACGGTGAACATGCGCGTTCAAATGCTTCAGATTTAAACAAAAAAATTAATCTAAAATTGAAAAAAAAAATAGGGGTGGATTACCCTTAACATTTAGGGGATGAAAAATAGATGCTGTCTGATTCTCAGACCTACCCAATATGCACACAAAATTTCATGAAATTTTTTTCAACTGCCATAATTGATAGTTACAATATGAATAATTATTTTTAATATTTAGATAACTAGCAAGAATTGTAATTTAAAATATATTCTCTACATTAATAAACATTAATTTATTACCCTACATAAAGCATTCTTTTATTGTTTATAACGCTTTCGATTATAAGTACATCCCCGAACACTTATAGTAGATAATTATTTTTATTGAACTAAAAAAATGTTTTCTACAAATAATATACATGGCAAAACAACGTTTGCCGGGTCAGCTAGTATATATATATATATATATATATATATATATATATATATATATATATATATATATATATATATATATATATATATATATATATATATGCAAATATAAGAAAACTCACTTTTCAGGCTCAGTGTAGCATTTGTAATTACTAAAACATAATTTCCACGAAGACAAGCGGTGTGGAATAAAAATGGTTTTCTATTAGAAACTGAAAAGTTTCTAAGACAATGAAATAATGCTCGTTTTTGAACCGTGCGCGATGAATTCGAATAACTTTCACTTGAGCGTGGTTAACAAGATAGTACTTGCCACGAAAAAATAATATCAAAGCACCGTGAAATAAATCAATTTCAGCGTGACTTTCTTCAAGCTGCCAGTATGAACGTATAAATAAGACATAGCTTTATCCGCAATTTACTCTCTTGGTTGTCATTCGCCCTAATTCCCTTGTATGTCGTAGAATTATTATTATTATTAATGTTTAAATTAATGTGCCATATACCGAAACTAATGTAAAGCAATTGGTGAACGACTCAAGATCTTCCTCTACAGCCGATATTGCTTCGTCCGTTTGCCAACAATGTTCTTTTAATCTTTTTCTTATTTTGATTTTTTTTCTTTAAAATTTCCGAACTATTCCATTTTCCCCTTCTGGAAATAATTTACAATTCCTCCTTCGTTTTCTTCTATCTTCATTCTTGACTTTTAGGCAACCGAAATATTCGCGCATTTTGATTTTTATCAAAAAATTTGAATATCTTTTTCGTTAGTCATCCCAATGCCACTCTTCGTTTACGCGAGGTATCCGATACCTTTATTCGTTCTTAATTTTAACGTGTCGTTTTTGCGCTTTGGTCCGAGGATTTTCAATACTATCATTTTTTCCTTATTTTCGATCTCATTGACGGTGTTCGATGTATTCACAGCGAAATATTCCGACGCTTAAAGATATTCAGGTCAATATATACATGTTCTATAGTGTATTTTGTATTTCCAAAAAATCGGAGATCTACTGGAAGAGGGAGCATCCGCTGGTGTAGAATGGTGGAACAGCCTATCGAGCGAATATCTACTGACGATAAGCATTTCTTTTGCACCTGTTAGTTGTGCAGCACTCTCCGTATTGAACAAGATTCGTCCTCAAAGAATAGATAAATCTCTATCGAAATACAGACACTTTCAATATGGTATGCGAAATCCGTGCTGGCTAATAAGAAATTTCCCAGCTGGGAAATGACGATGACGTTACTAGGATTAACGTATCAGTCTGAAGTGAAACAAAACTAAGACGGGAAACTGTGACCGTTGCTCTAAATACGTTTGCGTAGTGTGCTAGGAAAAAAGACAGAGCGTGCTGCAAAAGTAGAAGTATGCAACAAAATAACATCGTGCATAACGGCAGAACCTACAGGAGTAGACGAACGTATCATGACGAAGAAAATATAACAATAACGACGTTAAACTTCTACTCGTTCTCGACGTGTGTGCGCAAAATTCGGACGGGAAAAAAGCGTTAGCGTGAAAGTTGATTTAAATAGCGCGAATTTAAAAATAAGGCCAAATTAGAGTAGAACCCCCTCATGTAAAAAGAGACATACCACAGTGTACTAGATGTCAGAAGTATGAGCACACACGATCTTTTTGTAATCGCCCATATAAATGTGTTAAATGCGCGGGTAATTAAGATTCAGTCCATTGTAAAAAAGAGAAAGATACACCGCCAAGGTGTGCGTTATGCGCGCAACAACACCCCTCTAATTATAAGGGATGTGAAGTATATCGAAAATTATATGATGCAAAATATAATACAGAGCCGACACTTACTAACAAACCGAATTCTACCGCAAACTATGGAAATGTTGTACATGGTAGTATCCCACTAAGTGGACTGAAACCCCAGTTATCGTATGCGAAAATTACGTCAGGGGGCAACGGTGCAGATACGATGATTAATTTTAACGATAATATTTATAATGGCGTTGGCTCTCAAAATTATGGTAGCAATATAAACAATAACCACTTCACACCTAACTCACCTCCCGGTATAGATGTAATATTAAGCCAGTTTTTAAACGAATTTAAAAACATGTTTCAACAATGTCCTCTGTCGTGAATAAATCTAATAAATGATGGCTACTTCATTAAGAATTGTACTATGGAACGTTAACGGCGCTTTACAACGTAAGTCAGAAATAGAGTTATTCTTAAAAACTCAGCTCATAGACATACTGCTCGTCTCGGAAACGCATTTCACAAATAAAAAAGTTTTCAATATTCCCAACTACGATGTTTACACCTGTCTTAGACTAGATAATAAAGCTCGCGGTGGCAGTGCAATTATTATTAAAAAGACAATCAGGCACTACGAGGAGAAAAATTATACGGAAAATAGAATACAGGTATGTACCGTTAAATTATCCTCCTTTAACGGTACTGTCGCTATCTCCGCCGTATACTGCTCTCCAAATGAGCGACTAGATGAAAACCTATTTGTTAAATACTTTAAGTCGTTGGGAGAGAAATTCATATCTGGTGGAGACTGGAATTCAAAAAGTCGCAAATGGGGCTCTCGCTTGGATAATCCCAGAGGAAAACTTTGGAAAAGGTAATTTCTAAGCAAAATCTAGGCTATATCTCAGGGAGTAAGCCTACTTACTGGCCTCAGGACCGTAAAAAAAAACCTGATCTGCTCGACTTTTTCGTAACAAAAGAAATCTCGTCTTTATACATGAGAGTAGATTCTTGTTTCTATCTACAGTCAGATCACCCGGCAGTTGTGTTAACGGTTAGCATTTCACCAATTACAAAAATACCTGAGCCATATCTCATCAATAAAAATACCAATTGGTTTATGTTTAAACAATATATAAAAACTAACATAAATTTAAATATGCCACTTAAAACTAATTACGACATTGATAAAGCAGTACAAAAATTAACAGAACTATACAAAATGCTGTGTGGCTAGCCACTCCCATTGTAAAACCCCCCAAGGAGTCTAATAATATTTCGAAACACATATTAACACTCGTGCATGAAAAGTGAAAGTTACGAAAAACATGGAACATCACGAGAAATCCGATTATTAAAACGTAACTAAATAGAAAAACCAAAGAACTGCGTAAAGTACTGCATGAAAATAAAAATGAAATGCTCGCAACGTTTCTGTCAAGTTTGTCGCCGTCTAAAAACGATGATTACTCTCTATGGAAAGCGACTAAACGCTTTAAACGACCAAATGTGCATATTCCTCCAATACAAAAAATTGACGGTAGTTGGGCTCGTACTAACATTGATAAAGCAGCGCTTCTTGCTAATTATTTTCACGATGTGTTTACACCTAATCCTGAAGTTGATGACTCCGTAGATATCCTCGAATATCTGGAAAAACCACTGCAAATGAGTCTGCGTATAAAACCGGTAACTCCAAGTGAGGTACAACAATTCTTTAAAAAAATGAAACGGAGAAAGAGACCCGGATTTGACCTAATCACAGCTGAAGTTTTAAATGAATTACCACGAAAAAGTATTGTATTCATAACACAGATATATAACGCCGTCTTTCGCAGCCAATATTTTCTTCTGGGCTGGAAGTTCTCGCAGATAACTGTTATACCAAAGCCTGGAAAGTCGCCTGAAACAGTCTCGTCGTACAGACCTATTTCGTTGCTTCCTGTTCTTTCGAAGACACTGGAAAAATTAATTTTAAAACGGTTGTTTCCGATATTATCCACGAATGCAATTATTCCCGATTTTCAGTTTGGGTTCCGTAGGCATCACAATACTGTAGAGCAGGTTCATAGATTAACAAAGTTTATCGAAAATAGCTTGGAAAACAAGAATATTTGTACGGCGGTGTTTTTGGATGTTCAGCAGGCTTTTGATCGGGTGTGGCATCAGGGATTGTTGTATAAACTTAAATTACTGCTTCCTCACTCTTTCTATTTACTGTTTAAATCGTATCTACAAGAGAGATATTTTCGAGTGAAGGTGGCAGATGAATACTCGGATATTTTTCCAATAAGGGCTGGGGTCCCACAAGGGAGCGTTCTCGGTCCAATATTATACCTAATCTATACAACCGACTTCCCGACGCTCAGTAATACAGAAGTAGTTTTGTACGCGGATGACGCAGCTATCTTAGCAGTGGATAAGTGTGAAAACATAGCAACAAAAAAACTGCAGGAGTCACTTGGGCATGTAGAGACCTAGCTAAAACGATGGCGCATAGTGGTTAATGAAAGTAAGTCAACACATATTTCTTTTACAAATCGAAAAATTAAACGTCTTCCAGTCAAGATAAATAATGTTATAATCCCGAACACCAATAATGTAAAATATTTAGGTATGCACTTAGATGCTAGGCTGACCTGGGGTACTCACATTCAGAAAAAAATTGAGCATTTGAGACTTAAAACCAGAACTATGTTGTGGATGCTAGCTAAGAGATCAGGATTGTCATTGGAAAATAAAGTACTGTTGTATAAAATTGCTTTAAAACCAATTTGGGTGTACGGAATACAGCTGTGGGGCTGCGCAAAAACATCCAACCTGCAAAAAATACAGCGATATCAGAATAAAATACTCAGAACTATTACTGCAGCCCCCTGGTGCGTGTCAAATTTTACCCTCCATAGTGACTTGAATGTTATGTTTGTGGAGGATGAAATCAAAATACAAGCAAATAAACATGTCCCCTAATCCACTTGCTATCAACCTGCTGGATAACTCTGGCGAAACCGGCAGACTGTGTCGAAATAAGCCTTTAGACCTTGTTTAAACATTATAGCGTTTCGAGGGAATACTGCTGAGTACTAACCCTCCACAAAACACTTTATTCGCTTAAATCAATCACTTGATGACCATCAAAGTTGGTCAGTTGTGAAGAAGAAGAAAAAAAAATTAATTTGTATAAATATTGATTTATCGGAGAGTAGTGATTTTATGAATTAATAAAATAAAAATAAATTTAATCACTATAACAATTTCTTATTAATGCAAAGCTTTTCCACAATTACGTCATTATCGAACATATACAATAAACAACACATTTCATGGTGTTTATTGTATGTGCTTGATAATGACGTAATTGTCGAATAGTTTTCAAGCGAATATTATCGATATAAATATTGTGGAATCTAACAGAATTCTTTTACATCATTTTTTTTAAAAAATATCCAAACTTTTCTGCTCAGTCATTATCTTTTAAGTTTCTCCTCATCTCTTGTAACTAACATTACAGACACAAGAAACTGTCATTTCATTCCGGATCCGCGAAATTTCTGTTTGCACTTAATTACATAGTCGGTCATTCATCGAGACATCATGTGCTCCCCTCGGTTTGATTTATATCGCTCATCTATTCTTCCTGAAAAATAACCCAAACATTTATCAGTGTATACAGATGGCTCTAAATCAAATGGTAATGATTCTGTCGGCTGTGTTTTTGTCATGCCAGATTAGAAATTGTACAGAAATATAAACTATCATCAGACTGTTCCATGTTAGCATCCGTAAAAATATACTGCATATCAACTCTCTAACATCATTTTGGTCTCCTGCTAGTTGTTAGAAAACGAATACAGAATATTGTTCAGAAGATCTGTTGTGGCACTAAATAAATGGAAACCACATTAATTTTTGTTCAAAGTCCAATATTCTCCATTAGTTTGATGTTTCGGTATTAAGTTTATAATTAGTAACATTGAGGAACAAGTGAAAAAAAAGTATGTTCTTTGTAACAATTTAAAGTGCTTACAAAATGCATTGAAACATTAAGAAAAATATTATTTCCCGCTTATGCAGTGATAACAGATATTACTGATAATTTAAGAGTCAATCTGGGAGTGATTACCCCGCATTCAGGAATAATCTATATTATCTACGTATAAACAGGAAACGAGAGAAGAGAAATATATAATAAATTAGAGGGAACGAGTAACTAAAATTGAACTAATTGAGAATTAACTTATAACTTGAATCAACAGTGAAAAGTAAATATTGTTTTGGTTGTGAGCAAAAAATTTTACAACGTGCTGTTTTCAGAGCAAATTTAATGATCATTACTATTGAGAAAAGTATATCAAAATCTACAACATTTTTTTCGTCTTTATAAATTATTTTATTAAATTTTAGCATTAGTTGTTTTTAATATCCAATTTAAAATAAAAATAAAATTTCAACTCACTGCGTCTACATTTATATAAGGGAAATGAAAAACAAAAATGTACAATAAACGTAGGCCTTGAACAGCTTTAAAGTTACAAATTAAAAATTGAGACATAAATAAAAATATACCGTATATCAGATTTTAAGACACGTGTTTTCTATCAGATTCTGTTTACAAATTCCCAAGACTATTGTTGTTATAAACTGAATAAAATCTCCGATACGAATAAAATAATTAGTGCGACGCCATTTATTAACTGACCGTTTTCTTCAACGTGCTGATTTTAATACGGATTGTACTAACATTCTTCCTCACTTACATTTATCTATGTTAAAAATTATGAAATAATATGAATATAAATTTATCTTGATAGTGTAGTGTTTATTTTTTACTATTTCCGAGATTCATTTTACAAATGAACGAACATTAGGAGACTACTGACAAATATTATGTATTCCAAAGGTATTAAAAGACTATCCAAATATTATAAGACTAATGACGAATACGAAATTTATTGGTAAGTATAAAATTACATACGCATTTTATCATTGAAAAAATTAAATCATTTTATTAAAATCGGGATTAATATTTTTCTTACATGTTGATTAAGTCTATCTTCAGAACGTGCATAATTTGAATAATCATTTAAAATATATTTAATTTTTTTTATTACAATTGCAAATTATAACTTACCTAATATTTTATTAAAAAATTTCATTACTTTGTTTCATAACATTCCTCAGCCTATATTATATGATCATCATATTCTTAATTAACCGAGTATTTATAACATCTCTAACGCACGCACACATATATACAAACTCATGTCTACCCAATTATTTATTTACAGTCAGTACTATTAATACATGTTGGTTATTTAAAGATAATAAGTGGACAGTAGAATGTAGTGGGGACAAATATTTTATTAATGTTTTTTAAATAAATTTCTGAGGACACTGTAAAAATGACAGAAATATTGGCAGGTACTGGACTTAACCAACCTTACCAAATAGAAATATTATGCCCTGACCTAGAACGAATTAAAATATGAAAAATTTTTAGAGTTGTGTTAAAAGTGAAGGGGTAAACAAGAAAATAGTTTATTTAGGCAACATCGTTTTAATATGGCTACAAAAATGAATTCACATTCGCAGAATATGGAACTTCAATGGTGAGACAAATCTGTTTTGGCTGAAGCTGTTAAACATGAAGTAGGAAGCGAAGGTTTTAGTTAAATAATCACAAATTTAATTATCTTCGAATCTGAAATGAGCTAGAATACACGTAGATTTGACACAGATATTCATGTGTTGTAGGTACAGAATATTGTCTCTGATCACCAGAATAATTCTGTTCGTTTTAATTGTAGTATATTTGTTTTAAAATGAATCTGGTAGAATAAGTGCATCAGAGTAAGAGTAAGACTTCACGAATTGCATATGTCTTTATCGGAAACACTGTGAAAAAGTTCGGTAAACGATATGATTCCATGATTATTAGGAGAGGTATATAGAACACAGCGCCCCTAAATGGGAAACTACTGCTCTTATATCCATCTGTATAAACTAACAAATGATTAGACTAGATAACTGACCTGAAAAGGCTGTTTGCTAAATTACCTTATTTAAGAACTTAAAGTCATCTGTATGCATTTTGGATTCTAAACAGTTACATTAAGAAGGAGAATTTTATGATGAGAAAATCTTCAGTTATTGTAAATTTATAAGATTTTATTGTATAAAGCCTTCGCAAGAATTCAGAAGATATCGATATACCAGTTGCAATGACATATGCTGTATAGGAGAATACAAATTTAGGAGTTGATACACAGGCTATATATATTAAACTTAGGCAAGTATTTTGCAGACAGCAAGTTTTTCTAAGATGGGGAACAGTAGCAATCAAAAAGAATAAGTGCTTATGTGACCGCCTCCCACCAAATTGAAGTTAGTGACTTAATGACATAAGCTCTGTTGGTTTTCTGAATAGTGTGTTTGACACGAGGCCAGATTGTAGTTTTTCGTTAAGAATGATGTCTAAACAGGAATGATATTTTTAAAAAACCATCAAAATACGTTCTCAATTTTACCGCTGTAATGAAAAAAAAGTAAGGACCGTCTCAGTTATGAACACGCTTAAATTAAATAGTAAAATGAAGGAGTTCCTTGGGGTAAAACAGTATAAGCTGTTCTGGTTACAATACCAAATAAGGCTAGAGAGAAATGTTATGTTCTATTAATAGATTAATTATATAAAAACGGAGCTAATAATTTCGGAACTCCAGTTAAGTAGTGTAAAGTAGGAATATGTATATTATAATAAGCTGATTCGATGTCAATATGATGAACAGATATTAGCAGTAAGTTCATACGCTGTCCATTGCGTCATACCCAGGACGGAATACATACGACGCTCTTGGAAGCTTATTTGTTTGCGTCCAACATAAGGCGGTTATAGAAAATAGTTTCTAAAACTTTTCTAAAATACGACGACAGAGCAAGCCTATAGGAATTGACGTCTCCTACCAGTTTATTTTGCTTCCTATAATTACAAACTGTTTATTGAATTTATTGAAAATACTACATAGAATCTTCAGTGGAAAATTGTAACATTTTTAAAGATCAAAATAAGGAACAGCATCCAAACCTAGAGATTTATTTGTTTTGCTATAAAGAGCTCTCCATAGTTCTGACAGACTAATACATGATCTGCACATAATTAATCAAATGTAGAGAAGGGCACGCCTTGTTAACAAAGTCACGAAATCAAGAGATGTTGTCGATAGAGGATTGTACACTTGATATAGAATTGTAAAAGCGTTTATATTTTTCTGCCAAATGTAAACGATTTTGCAATTCGACGGATCGGTGTGTCTTTATTATTTGCAGAAAGACTGCGCTAATTGACATTTGATGTATTTCAAATATTCAAATAATTTTTTTAAAGTAGTCATATCTCGTACAAGTCATACTATGAAGTTATGGAGATGTGTTCCGAACGCGAAAAAGAATCGAGACATATCGAAACTAAGTATCGCGGATCGTAGCCGAGAGTTGGCTGGTATGTCTCCAACGGTAATACACATTCACTTCGACATCGAATATATAAATAAAAGAAATTCATAGAGCCATAGTCAAACATTTATCCAAACTTTCATAATAATTCGCTGGCATTCGAAATTCTTCAAAAAACGGTTAATGACAGAAGACTGACAAGCAAAAGGATTATAAACTATATATAAATTCTTTCTAAATTATCTATTCTGCGAGTCTGCTGCTAGACGAATCTGTGATTTTCAAGTCGTTCATTCTCTTCGTACCATCTAGTGAAGATAAATCACCTTATCAGTTCTAGATTTAAAGCGAAGAAAAGTTAAAAATACGTTTACAATAACAGCATCGTTCCGTATTTGGTGTACGTAATAAAAAAATGTAAAGAAAAAATAAAAATGTCGAACGTTTTTTAATTAAAAAATTTGTTTCAGGTTTTTCAAAATCTTTTTTTGGACGTCGCTACTACTCAATACGTTCGGTTGCCTGCTCGGTATTTTCATTATAATTATATTCCGTAAGGAAATAATGAAAAAATCGCCCATCTCCCGCATTTTCGTCTGCATATCTCTCAACGATGTTTTACGTACCGCCTTAATCCTGTCTCATTCTTTTCTGTCCTACAATTATGAATTAAGCTATTCGATATACTATCACATTATTTGTGTAGTCGGCTATTTACACGATGTGAATTTATGGTTAGAATGTCATCTATCGCTTTGTCGTTACTTAGCGGTCGCCTATCCGCTTCGAATTCGTACGTGTTGTCCTTCCAGAAAAGTTTCTTTAGGAATAGCAACCTGTTATTTAATACCGTCAGTTTATCATTTACCGATTGCAATCGGCCATTTATTTGTTTCCACACCGTTATATAAAATATACGCAATTTTATTACCCTCCGGCTTTTATACATATTTAATTGTATCAATTAAAATGTTACCGTGCATTTTGCTCGCAATATTTTCTATTCTATTATCGAAACACATGTTGCGACAACGACGTAATCGATTAAGACGAAATCAGATGATCGATCGAAGAACGACTTTAGATAATCGGCTTAGTCGAACATCGTTAATAATCGTCTGTTTAGCCGTATTAATCCTAATGACGGAAATTTTACCGATAACTGTTTATACATATATGTTCGCGACTGACTATTACGTATTGACAATAGGGTTAATTAATCAGCTGCGTTATAATGTTTTGCTGGATTGTACAGATATATTATTCTTTAATATTGACAATAAAATACTCTGGCGTACACTAGGAATCTGCGAACTATTATCGTACTGTCATATGGGTTTGAAATTTTTCATCTATTACGCGATAAGCGATAATTTTAGAAAAACCGTTAACAATATAATTATCGGCTTATCCGTACGTATCGGCAAGAAAATTAATACGATTAATAATCTATTCCGTCATCGATCGCGCGTATATCGCGTTAATACTCCACCGGCGTTTGAATTGTAATACTTTCGAAATGTGAGGATGATAACAAATCGTTCCTTTTCAGTTTTTGGTTTATCGAAAAATTCCAATCGCAGTGTCGGATGCGTATTGTAAAGTTCTAACTGTAAACTAAATGAGTTCCTTTAGATAAAATGCCGACAATTTACCGTTAGCTTATAATATACGCGCTGTTCTATTAGTCAACATTATCATTCGTGTCAAACTAAATACAATTATAAACGTAATTCAAAAGAACCGCTTTAAATATCGGCGTATGCAATTATAAATAAAATTATCTTTAAACTTTAAATTTCGGAAAGTCTGAAATTATATTTACATCCAGTCGTGATAGAAATCTCGATCAAATATTAACAAAAACGGGCTTTGATATTGTCGCGTATTCTGCGCAAAATGATACCAATTTGATCGAACTATTATCTAATACCGTTCGGATATACAACGTGTGGTCGGCAGATACAAATAATATCGGCCGCGTACACCAACGTTCATCCGACATCGGTTATAACATCGGCGGTTACCGTTAAGTCATAATCTTTTATTACATTTCTTTTATATATATATATATATATATATATATATATATATATGTATATATATAAAATACATATACACAATACAGTCTTATTTCGGTTCATTGCGTAAGTAATAAGGTTTATACACAAAAATAAAATAATTTTAGAGGTTAAACTAGAGCATAGATTTCATATGTCCAAACGAAACTGTTGCATGGTGAGTGCGGCTTAAACGGATGATTGTCTGAATTACCCAAATGTAATGTTTACCAGATATATATATATATATATATATATATATAATCATCATCATCATCTAATCTCACTCTATATCGAGTATGTGTTTTTCCACCCAATCTTATCCATGCTTGTGGCGCATATGAGAGACCAATGTGTCTTTGATCCGCTGATATTTTGGTCCTTATATAGCTTTTATCACACTATAAAATCTGCGTGCGTCATTGTCATATCAGCTAGGGTCTGGATTTCGCTTGATTTTGCTTTTTCACCATTCATCTTGGAGTTTCCTGGTCTCTCTTTACGCTCGACACTGCTTTTTTAAAGGCATCATGGTTAATTTTGTTTGTTTTATCAGACTGCCATTTGATAAAAATGCTTGTTTCCGATTGTCCAATAATATTTTGATTTCTCCTGCTTTATCAGCAAACCAGTCTTGGTGTTTCGTATTCTTATATCCTAGAACGCCCTTACAGATATTATTCGCTTTTTCCTTAATTACATCCCAGCACTCGGAAGCTGACATATCCTCATGCTGGCGTATTTCGTGGGTTGCCTTCTTGAGCTCTTTATCAAACTGTTGCAATATCTGCTTATTTTGTAAACCACTCAAGTTGTATCTTTTTGGTTTGTTGGCATTTGGTTAACTCGTGCGGTAGAATAAACATTTCTTGAAACGGAATTACGAACGCAACATGAAGTGATCTGTATCACATCTGCACCTCTCATATCCTATGTGCAACTCCCTTCCAATACAGAGTATATCCTGCCACATTTTCAATTAATTTTCCCTCATCTGCTAGCCTGGTTTCGCTTAAAGAAGCAACATCTACTTTGTACTTTCTTAATTCTTGTAATATGACCGCAGTTCTTCTAATTGGTAAATCCTTGTTGTTTAAGAGTACGTTCCATGCGGAGAAAGTCCATTTTTTCCCACTCACCTTCGATAAACGTGTTTTATTATCAAATCCAAAATGTGTCCTCTCCTGGAGAGGGCCACGCCCAATAGGTATGTGAGGACTCAAGTCATTCTGTATTGCCACAGTAGACCGCCCACTCCCTGACAAGCCGGTTAAAATTTGCCCCGTGGATCCAGCATTTTTCTTCATTTGCTGTACTTTTAAATAAATAATCATTTTTGTAGAATGGAGTGGAAAGATAGCAGCGCATCACGGTAGCTGGAGCGCAAAACAGTAACCATGCTGCCATATCCGTTCTACCATAGAATATCCAGTGGCAAGGCAGGCCAAGACGATTGGTTTGTCAAGAACGGCACGATTCCTCGTAGGCTATTAAAGGAACAGTAGGAACAGGATTATACGAAAGGAATAAAAAATGGAAAGGAGGAAGAAGATTATAGGAAAGGAATGAGAATGGAAAGTAGAAGGAAGAAAGATTGCCACTATTTCGGGGCGACACCCTAGCTTTTCGAAATCCTAGCCGCAAGGCAGCCGATTGCTACTGAGGAGGTAGCACTGTAAGGATTTTACGGCGGCCAAACCTCGCCGAAGGAGAGACATATATATATATATATCCGTCGGTTATTTCGGCCACATCGCTGTTATTTGAATAATTGAAGTAATTTCATCGCGTAAATATTATTCGTAAAACGATATTCTGGATTTTGACATTTACGAACGTTACCGAACAGGTACGTGCGATCGAAAAAGACTAACAAAACGATTAACGTAACGACGAAAACGGCCTCCATACTTCGACGTCGGAAAACGAAAAAAAAAGTAACAGACGAGTGCGAAATAAATTCTCCGATATACTTCATAAAAATCCTCACCTATTCAATAAAACTAACATTATTAAATCCAATTCACCACTCAGCTCTAAGGTTAGTTTTAGACGCTCTTCGGTCGACACCCATAAATAATCTGTTCTATGTAGTACAAACATATCCTCCAGACCTACACCAAGTCTACTTACTCCTAAAATTACACGCTCGTATTCATACAACCCCTAACCTCCCCCGCCCGTAACATCTCTACCCTCTGATCTTACACGACCATACTTAAAATCCATGCTCCATTACAAAGTCAAATCCATCCTACATAATAAAATATGCACCTCATTACCTACCTTCTGCAGCAACATCCTTTTCCCAATACCGCCGGTCTTGTCCATCCTTTATCCTTCGATACCTCTCTCCTAAAACTATATTGACCTACTTCTCAAGTCGTCTACATTCCCCCTTTGAAGATTTAATAAAGGATTTCAATCACCAAGACATCCTATAGACGGACGGTGCCAAACGAGACAACTACTACCATTGCGCAGTTGTTTATTCAAACAATGTTATTCGATTTCCGCTTTCACAAAACTTCAGCATCCTTTCTACAGAGCTATACGCAATTTGAATTTCTGTCGATGTGGTTATCGGAGAACTAAAAAACAATGCTGTTATCTGTACAGATTCCTTGAGCTCCATTGGAAGTCTTCAAAACAGATCATACCACCAACTTCCTTTGGCAAAATCCATCTTAGCTAACGCATCAGAGTTTACCGGAAAAATTATTCTCCTCTAGATTCCAGGGAATAACGACGTGGGATCTAACGACAGTGCAGATGCAGCCGCAAAATAAGCCTCTCTAATTTCGCCTATTCCAACTATACCAATTCTAATGAAGGACTTCCTTCACACCATACGATCTAAATTATCCGACAGAGCAAACGAAAGTTTTCCGAATCTGCAGAGATATAACACCAACTGGATAAATTCAACCCCATGTCAAAACTCAAACAGGAGAAACGAAGTGGTCCTGTACGTCACTTATTACTAATAGTGACCAAACGAAATGTACTGCATGCAATATTCCTTTAACTATTCCTCACTTGCTTATACATTCCTCCGAACGTACTATCGCAAACCTTTCAAAATCTCTCCAAATATTTTACAGCATTCTCCTACATCCGAATCTGGACACCTTGCCCTCCTTTATTTATCCAGAATCTACCCGTTAATATAAATTCCTTCCGTGCCACTGGCCTTAGTGGCAGTACACGGCACGGTTATCAATGAAAAGAAAAAATTAAAATTACGATCACCGTAATATAGCTCTTAAACTAATGTTCAACAACCTTCACTCCAAAATTGTGTAAAATAAAAATTTTATATAAGTGCAATTCAAAATTTTTGCTGTAATTATTTCAAATTGAAAATCTTTACCTGTACCACAATGACACATTACGGTGACGGTTAATTTATACATATAAACGTATACATATGTAATATATATATATATGTGTGTGTGTGTGTATGTGTATTACGACGATCGTAGTACGTTCACGTCATAATAATTTAAAATTAAAGTAAAACAGACTGGATTTGTAGTGGATAGACTATTGTTATATAATAATAATAGTTAATTTAAAGTGCAGCCAGAGTAAATTAGTTTGACCAGTTAATTTTAGTTAATAAAAATACAGCCAGTAAAATTAATTTAGCCAGTAAATAATGAAGAGAGTCGACTAATTTTTATTTAACAAGGCTTAAAAAAAATGTATAAAAAGGGATGGTGGTTCATTTTTAGTTTAATTTAGTTATTTCAGTTTAAGAGTTCAGTTATTAGTTTTTTATCAGGACGGTTATCAGAACAAAATTAAATGAAAAAAAATGGTTGGTGAGTCATTACAAATCTGGTTAATTTTATAAATATATATATATATATATTATTCAAATAAAATGTTATGTTGTTGATTCGTCGATAATATATATAAATATATATTAACTAAAATTATTACCGTACATGTAATTTATAATATTTTAATTTATTGATATAATAAACTATTTTTTATAAACACCATATTTTTTTTTATCTTTACCTGTAGATTTACGTGCCATGTACTGCACTTAGGCCAGAGGCGCCGGAAAGGAGAGAACGTAGGGTTAGTGAGAATCAATGGAAAGTTGGAAGAATAAATTGTAAGTACAGATTGTTAAATTAGATTATATAAATTGGAGGATTTAAGAAAATTTAATAAACTATTGGAAGTATCTTGCGTGTAGGAAAGAATGTTTAGGAGCTTGAGCGGTTTGTCGAGGATAGAACGTTGGGAGTTGAATTGCACACATTCAAGGAGAATGTGTTCGACGGTAATGAGGACATTACAGGTTGAACAAAGAGGAGGAGGAAGATTTTGTAGGATATAGCTGTGTGAGATATTAGTATGAACTAGGCGCAGACGAGCAAGTACAACATCATCTCTTCTGTTTGCCGAGTGAGATGGAATCTGGAGGCATGTTGTGTCTCGAACTGATCGCAGTTTGTTGGTGAGTGGAAGTGCAGACCACTGGAGGTTCCATGATTTGCGCACTGAAGATTTTATGAAAGTCTGGAGATCTTTCATTGGTGTAGGCAGGAGCGGGAATGGTTGAAGCAATGAGCCTTCTCTTGCTGCACTATCCGCTTGATCATTTCCTTGTATATCAACATGCGATGGACTCCATGTGAGAACTACATGTTTACTAGAAGTTATGATCAAATGACCAATTTGTTTAGCCAGGGGGTGTAATTTAGGATCATGAAGATCGCTAAGGCGAGAATCCGTGCATATTAAGAACGACTGGTCAACAACAATGTTTGAAATATCCATTACCGCCATTTTGATGGCATATAATTCCGCCGATAGTATTGAGTAATGGGGTGGAGTGGAGAAACGAACTATAGAGTCCTGGAAGGAAACGAAAGCGCCTCCTACTCCAGTTTTGATTTTAGAGCCATCGGTGAAGTATAAGCTATGAGATGGGTACCATGAAATAATTTCTATGTATGTTGCTTTTATTACATGTTTAGGAGTATGATTTTTTGAAAATTTGGTGAGACTGCGGTCTATTGGAATAGTGTGCTCACTCCAGGAGGAATGATGTTAAGGAAGGAAGGAAAAACTGGGGGAAGGTAGATTTGAAGTGAGGACAGGATATTTTCTATTTATTTAGCAAAAGTAAGAATTGAGGGGGAAGATTTGAAGCCAAAGGTTGATGAGTGGGAAGGAAGATTAGTATTTGAGGAGAAGCGAATGAAGGAGAGAAGTAGAGAACGCTGCCTATGTAGATCAAGAGGGAGTTCTCCAGTTCCCATATGATGCTGAAAACTGGAGTCGTTGGGAATGCACCGATGGCTAGTCGGATTGCTATGTGATGAATTGTGTTAAGGGGCGAAAGGACTTTTTTACTAGCGAAACTGTAGATTTCGACCCCACAGTCAATTTTAGGTTTTATAACAGCATGGTATATTTTTACAAATGTTGAGTGTGAGAGCATTTTGATAATGTTAAGTCTGGAAGTGCATTCCCATTTAATATGCGCTACATGAGGTTTCCAAGTTAGCTTGTTATCAAAAATTATCCCAAGATATTTAACGACGTTTGAAGATTTAATGCGTATGCCATTCAACTAACATTAAGTCCATGTTGGCAGTTCGTATTCGACAAAAGTGAACTGCGGAAGTTTTAGAAGGAAAAAACTCCATTCCATGTTTTAGGGACCAGGAAGTCAGCTTATTTATAGCATCTTGTAAGGAATCTTCAGCAAGACTGATATAAGGAACCGATATAAATATTGCAAGGTCATCGGCATAAGCAGCACATTTGATTGGTGGAGCAATCTCATTTACAATGTCATTAAAGGCTATATTAAATAATGTAGGACTTAAAACTGACCCTTGAGGAAGCCCTCTGTGGACAGGTTATAAAACGATGACATCGTATCGTTTAATCTAACACGAAATTGACGCTCAGTAAGGAAGTTCTGAATGAAGATAGCAAGACGTCCGCGAATATTCCAGTTTTGAAGGGTAGATAAAACCTTGTATACAGGAATCCGGTCGAAGGCCTTTACCAAATCAAAGAAGACGGCTAAAACGTGGTGTTTATTAATGAAGGAACTTTGTATATAATTCTTTAGGAACATGAGTTGGTCGACTGTAGATTTTCCAGGTCTGAATTCGCACTGAACGCTGGTTAACAGTTGTCTAGACTCGAGAACCCAGAGGAGACGGTTGTTAACAATTCTTTCAAAAATTTTACAAATAACAGATGTTAATGAGATTAGGCGGTAATTATTAATCAGCATAGTATTTTTGATAGGCTTCAAAATCGGTACAATATCAGCAATTTTCCAGATTTCTGGAAAAGAGTGAGATGTCCATATGTTATTAAATGCATTTAACAGAAGGTTGATTGCCGTACTTGAGACTCTTTGAAGCATCAAGATATGGACTCCATCTGGGCCTGGTGATGATGATTTCATATTATGGATAGCGCATTTAAGTTCACTAATTGTGATAAGACTATTATAGGGTTCATCGTCTGAAGAAGAAAAGTCGAAATCTAAATTACTACTGCTCTTTTCACGAGTGTAGGCGCGATAATCAGTAGCCTGAGTGATCAAAGAGCGTGCAAATGCAGAGGAGATTGAGTCAATGACATGTATGAGTTTGTTATCTATAAGGATACAGGAAAGTGGTGTTGGGGTGGTTTTCTATTGATACTATTAATTTTCCTCCAGACTATTGCAGTTGAAGTTTTAAGATTAACTGACTTTACGAAATCTTGCCAGCATTTACGTTTCGCTTGTTTTAGAGTGAAACGTGTTTGGGCTTGTAACTTTTGGAAAGTGATGTGATTTTCTCAGTTGTTTTAATGCTTTGCGCCTTTTCCTTATTGCAGAAGTGCATTGAGCGGACCACCATGGAATCGAATTAACACGCTTCTTTACTTAGGAAGAATGAAGGTTAGCATGAGAAACAAGTTTATTTGCGAACATCTGCATGTAATTGTCCAATTCTGAGCTGTCTGTATTAATAGATCAGAGAACTGCGGCTATAGAATTATGGAATGCATTCCAATCAGGTCTGTGATAATTATACCTTTTCTTTTGTGGTGGAGATGGAAAGTATAAGTTATTTGTTCGAAAAAGAATAATAGGGCGATGATCGCCGCCAGACAAATCAGCGTGTCCGAGGAGATGAATTTCACCGGCAAGATCAGAAGAAAGTATAATTATGTCCAAGGTAGACCAAAATTTCGATGAGAAATTGTAGTGCGTTGGTTCAGATGTGCACATAACACCAAGGTTATAAGACGACATCAGGTCTTCTAAAATTTGTACTTTTTTGTTGTATTTATTACCATTCCAGAAGTGAGCATTGAAGTCTCTGCACAACAAAAACGGTCGTGGGAGCGAAGATATGAGTTTACGAGATCTTCTTTGAAATTGATAATAGATAATGTACGAGGATTCCTGTATAAATTGGCGACCACGACGATTTAAACTCTCGTTTAATTTTTAAATTAGAACTTGCAGGTTTCGTAGAAAATAATTGCATAAGAATATTTATTAAAAAATGGCTACTATAGAAGACGTACTAGCAGCTATATCTGATCTTACAACAGATATAAGGAACTTAGGAAAAGTATTTAAAATAGAAACTGCAGAATTAAAACCTGAAATCAATAATAAAAAAACAAATATATCAAAAATTGAGAATGACACACAAAAAGGATATAGCAGATTTAAAAAATAATATTAAAGATGAAAGTAACAAAGTTATACAAAACATAGAAAATGTTAATGAACAGGTGAGAAAAAATAAAGACAGCATAAAAAGTGTAATTACCTATGTGGACTTCAAAACTGAAAAAGGAATAAAAGAACTGATCAATAAACAGACAAGAGATATAGAAGAAAAGGTGGCACATATAAATGTAGAAAAGGACAATTCTGAAAAGACTCAGAAGGAATTTAAAAAATATCTAAACGATGAAAAGGAACCCCCATTTGCGTTTGGAAAAGATATATCGGTTTTAAAAAAGAATTTATTCGAAATCAGAAATCAAAATATTAATATTACTGTAAAATTAGAAATTGCGACAAAGACGATTACAAACTTAAGTGAAAGATTAAAAGGTTTTAAAATTTTTGATAGAGGTAAAAATAATAAAAAACAATTCGATGATGTTTTAAATAGAATAAATGCGAAACATAAACAGGAAATTGTGAATATGAAAAAACAATGAGATGATTTGTCCGATAAACTTAATTGTAAAGAAACAGAATATAAAAGTTTGAAACGAGAATTTATGGAACTGCAAAGAGTACACAAATCGGTGTTAATTGAAAAGGCAAATACCCTTAACAGATCAATAAAAAAAAATTCGAAGAAAAGCGATCTAAATATAATTGCGATAAAGATTTTAAATTAAGAAAACAATCTAATTATCAAAATGTAATCATATTAAATCGTGATAAAGAAAGTTTGAAATTCCAATTTATAAAAAAAAAAAAAGTTTGAAATTAGGAATCTCTCTTGAGAATGGACAGTTGAATGCAAAATTACAATCGCAGATAGCTGAATGCAAGAAATTGCGATCTAATTTAAAACAGTATAAAAAAAAAATCTAAATTAAGTGAAAACCTTGCAGAAGATGGTGTTCTATCTGACAAGGATAAAATTGTTTAAATCAGGCCTGGAAAAAGGGAAGGTTTGATTAAATTGAAAAATGAAGTATACAAAGCAATGATTAGTGACAAACTTAAAAGAAATAAAATAAAAAAATTGCAGAATAAACTATCTTATGCTGATGAAATAATTCAAGAATTACATAGCAATGAGTCTAATTATAAAATATGGATAAAATTTTTGGAAGATGAAATAAAATCATCGTGAGACGAACGGAATAAATTAAAAAATGACTTTTTAGAGGATTTGAATTACCGAAAAATGAAAGAATTGAATTGTAAGAAACGAGATGAATTAAAACACAATGAGTTTTTGTTGAAGGAAGATAATAAGAAATTAAGGCAAGAATTGTTAGAAAAAGAAAGGGCAATTCAAGAAGAAAAAAAGATAGTAATTAAGTATTATAGCAAAGAATTTCCTTAAATTTTACTGAAGAAAAATTGATACAAGTGCATCACAATATTAGGAATGAACATCAGCATAAAATTTCTGAACTCGAATCTAGATCGGATGAATATAAAAATAATGAGTTCAAACGTTTAAAAATACAGATCTCACAGTTGCATAATAGACTGAACAACGATAAAATTTGTATCAAAAATCCAGAACGAAGAATTAAAAAACTAAATGAACAAACAAAGCAGCAGAAAACTGAATATGAAAAGCTACAACATAAAATTACGATTCATAATTTTTATGAAAGTAACATTAGTAAACGTTCTATTATAGTTTAAAATTATTGTAGTTTTATAAATAAATTTAAACTTCATTTTAAAAAAAAATAATAATAATAATAAATAAATGTAATATACATATACTAATTATTAATAGATATTTGTTTAGTAGAGCTAGCATACCAGAATCATTGATGTTTCTAAGTCATTCAATCAGATTTGAAAATGAAGATGTATACTTCTCAGAATCGAGACAAGAAGGATGAATAGATTACCAGAATCAAGAAACGCTCTAAGTGTTGATTGTATCTATTATTATATACATTTTATTTTTTATAAAATAATAATCATGTACCTGCCTATAGTCAAAGAATGTGCGTGTGTGTGTTAAATTTGAAAATGACAGATAGAATATGTGAACGAGAGTTAGAATGTGTATACGTGTCAATTATATAAAAGAATCTATAAACATGCATATAAATACTAAATGAAATTAATCTATCTGTTAACTAGTATAATATCCTGATATCGCATTCATAAAATTAAGATAAGATAAAGTTTTCAGAAAAGCTGAAATATTTGTAAATGAAAAACGTTCCGTAGCAGTTATAGAATCAATAAAGCGTGACACATGGAAGGACAATCCAGTCAGATAATGCAATCTTGAAAAGGGTTCGGCTAAAAAAAAACTGCCTGATGAGAAGATCATCTCCGTGAAAAATCTTTTCGTTTCCGAAAATTTTGATCTGCTGTCGTCGTTGAATGAAACAATTCGAACCGCTAACCAAATCGTTACGAACCAACTCTGAACGTTATCGATGTTCGAAAATGATAAATGAACATGTTAAAAAAGTAAAAAAGTTGATCATGTTTGATACAAAACGTGGTTCAACTATTAATAACATACGCTCACCTGGTTTAATATCGCCGAAAGCCGCTACTACATCAAATGTTTGAAAGCACATATGTCATTAAACCTTGAAATAAAAAGCATTCGTTCATGAAATATCAACGACAACGCGGATTATTTCCACGCAGTAAAAAAAAAACGAAAAGAAAACCAGGAGACGATCAAATCAGCGCGGGAAAATTCAGCAAAGCCAATCCATGCGTTACCACATATATATATAATCTTAAGATGTCTTGTAAATATCACTTATTTCGTTTAAGATCAATTTATTTTAACATTAATTTATGTTTATCAAAATTCTTATATTTTTTCAAATTTATGTATATATCGTGCAAATTTCTCACATTTCATGTGAATTAATTTTTTTGATATCATAATCATGTTAAGAAATAGTTGTGATGTAAATTAGGTTTGTAAATTTATACATATTTTGGTTAAAGCACATATCTTAAGATTTTGTAAGTTATAAAATTAGTTTTTCATATTCATAGTAATATAAAAAGGTATTGAGCGTGTGGAGATATAGAGAATAAGTAAACTTCAAATAAAATTTGCAGTTTAATTATTAGTTGCCGGCGGGGTTATATGACGATCGTCGTATGTTCACGTCATAATAATTTAAAATTAAAGTAAAACAGACTGGATTTGTAGTGGATAGACTATTGTTATATAATAATAATAGTTAATTTTAGTTAATAAAAGTGCAGACAGTAAAATTAATTTTGGTTAGTCAAGAAGAAACAAAACCTGTAAATTAGTTTGACCAGTTAATTTTAGTTAATAAAAATACAGCCAGTAAAATTAATTTAGCCAGTAAATAATGAAGAGAGTCGACTAATTTTTATTTAACAAGGCTTAAGAAAAATGTATAAAAAGGGATGGTTGCTCATTTTTAGATTAGTTTAGTTATTTCAGTTTAAGAGTTCAGTTATTAGTTTTCTATCAGGACGGTTATCAGAACAAAATTAAATGAAGAAAAATGGTTGGTGAGTTTACAAATCTGGTTAATTTTATAAATATATGTATATATTATTTAAATAAAATGTTATGTTATTGATTCGTCGATAATATATATAAATATATATTAACTAAAATTATTAACGCACATATAATTTATAATATTTTAATTTATTGATATAATAAACTATTTTTTATAAACACCTTTTTTTTTTATCTTTAAAATTAATAATAGATAATAAACGAGGATTCTTGTAGTATGTATATATAAACGTAAAGGTAAAAGTGGTACGAAATGTAAATTATCACCAGGGGTAATATTGATATTCTTAATAATACTACTAATCGATTTGCTGCTCTTATGGTGGACAAGAAAACTAGACATTCCGTTTTATTCGATGATAATAATAATAATACGGCCAAGATAAACATTCCGCCGATTATCAACAAGCCGTACAAAACTTATGAAGAAGTTACTTAAATATTTAAAATCCATAAGGCTGAATATAAAATATACGTGTGAGGAGAAATAAATTCTTTCTTTACGTCACCACTAACGAAGATTACGATTCGCTAATTAATTCGTTAAAAGTTAAAAACGTTTAATTTTATACGCATCTTCCGTCTAACCGTAAACCTATAAAAATGGTTTTGAAAGGAGATCGATTTAATGATTCAAGAAATTACAGGTATTGTGTCTATGGTAGCACCGGTTCTCGCTATAATTGAATTTAAACGGAATTTAAACGAAATTTCGATGGTGCTCAACAGATTTACATAGTTAGTTTCCCAAATGATACCGACATTAGAAAAGAAACCAGTTTTAACGTGATAGATAACTGCGTAGTATCTTGTAAGTAATATAGACCGAGAGCAGGAGTATTACATTGTTATCGCTGTGAGATGTACGGACATGTCTCATCTAATTGTAACATGCCCCGTAGATGCCTGAAATGTGGACTTGAGCACGTGAACCGAGATTGCACATCTTCTCAGGCAAATTGTGCGAACTGTAATTTGAACCATATCGCAAGTTCTACCGAATGCGAGGCCAGAAAAAAGGCGATATGCTTTTCGCGTATTCGTTTTACAACTCGTAGTAATTATAAGAATTATGGCAGTAGTAATATTAATAGCAATTTAAATATCTCACACTCGAGAACATATGCTGAGGCCACTAGCAATAATTCCACAAATTCTACAAACGATAGTATGTTCTCATCTTTCGCGGAAGTAATAAATATTTTCAGAGATTTAAATTTAACTAGGATACTAACAGTATTCAAAGATGTTAGTAGAAAACTATCAGAATTCAGAAACGCGGATTCTTTCACAAAAATTTTATTAATAATTGAAACTGTTATACAAGACTTATCATTTTAAGTTTTTATTTTTCATTATTAAATCACGGAAAATGGCAGGTCTAAAATCACATTAGTTAGCTGGAAAGCTAATTCATTTTTTCCTAAAATTAAAGAATTCATTCATTTTCTCTTCGTGTATCACGTTGATATAGCCGCTATTTGCGAAACAAAACTCGGCGATGTATGTAATTTTAAAATACCCGGTTATCACATTTATAGATCTGACAATAAGAGACGTAGTGGTGGAATAGCCTTAATAGTTAGAAATGCACTTAGTCATGACGTTTTACCTATGTCTAGATACGTTGGGTATTGAGTTGCAATTGGGTAAATCTACCGTTAATATTTTTTGTGCTTATCGGTATCCCTCTGTTTCAAAATATTTAGACTATGATTTGAGTTTAATATGCAGATCGTATGCTTCTGTTATTGTAATAGGCAATCTCAATAGTAAGCATAGATCATGGAATTGTTACAATAATAATGCCGGTGGTAATACATTACTTCGAACATCCTCTAAATCTAATTTTAAAATATTATCCTAGTGTATTAGATTTAGTTTTAGTTAAAAATTTTAATAGTATTACTATTACTAATTCAATTTCATTTTTTTCTTCCGATCATAATCCCATTATGTTATATATAATGATAATTGATAAATATAGTTCATTTAATAATAAACCTGAAATTTTTAATTTAAAAAATGCGGATTGTGGAAAAATTAGAGGAATTATTATTTTTTTTTTATTTTTTATTTTTTAATTACAACTGGCTTATGGACCATCTAGCAATTGGTCTGGAATGCGAAGTAACGTGTTAGGGGTTAACACTCATCAGCGTCCTCCAATGAAAACAGATTTATCTCAAATCTAGGGGCATGGTACGTTTCAATCGTCGTAATTCGAGACTGTTGTCGAGTAAGTTAATAGCCAAGTTGTTCGTATGGTTCTCTAGTCGTATGAAATGCTGTTTTGCATAACGTTTTATTTCGTCCCTAACGTACGGTATATTAAAATCTCGATGTAAAGTGTGGTTGGACACGTACCAAGGCGGAGAAACGATAAGTCTAATAGCTTTGTTTTGAAACCTCTGCACTCTATTTATATGTGTGTCCTTGGCACAACCCCATTATGCCAGGCCATACGTCCAGATAGGTTTTAAGATGATTTTATATATCAATAATTTGTTTTCAAGCGAGAGGCCGGAGTGTCTGCAAACGAGCCAATTTAACTGCCTCAGTTTCAGATCTAACTGTTTTCTCTTTTGCGTTACATGTTTGTTCCATGTTAATTTTTTATCCAAATACATGCCCAAATATTTAACTTCATCATGCTGCGGAATTATTTTATTATTTATTTTAACTGACACAGTATTTACTTTACGCAGCGTAAAAGTGACTTGAGTACATTTGTTTTCGTTTACCATAATACGCCAACGTCTTAACCAGGTTTCCGTTTCAGTTAATGCTTTTTGCAGTTTATTTGTATCCACTGTATGATCTTTGTCTACAGCTATAACCGCGGTGTCGTCTGCGAAAGTAGCAATACTAACTTCGCCACTATTTGGGAAGTCAGCTGTATATAGAAGATAAAGCACCGGGCCCAGTACACTACCTTGAGGTACGCCCGCAGATACAGGATAAAGATTTGATAATTCATTTCGGAGTTTGACTTGGCATGTACGGTCCTCGAGATATGATTTTAAGAGGAGATAATAGGAATGAGGAACAGCTTTTTTTAATTTGTACAACAACCCATCATGCCAAACTTTGTCAAAGGCTTGTTTTATATCCAGAAACGCACCGACGCATATTTCTTTAGCTTCAAAGCTCTGTTGGATTATATGCGCTATTCGGTGAACTCGTTCTGTAGTTGAATGCTTTTTCCGGAAGCCAAATTGGTATTCCGGTATGCTGTTCTGATTACCAAGGAAAGAATTAAGCCGTTTGAGGATCAGTTTTTCAAGGACTTTAGATAGGATGGGTAACAACGAGATAGGTCTGTAGGAAGTAACTTCCTCCGGTGCTTTACCTAATTTAGGTATCACTACTATCTGTGCTAACTTCCAAGACAATGGAAAATACTGCAGACGAAATACTGCATTGAAAATATTTGTGATAAATAATTAATACTAATATTTGTCTGACAGACACTTTTGACTGTATTAGTGCGATTGATGCTGCTGTTGCTCAAGGTGTGTTTATAAAAGGTGGTCACAATCAAGGACAAAAACTAGTTCCTCTCGTGACCTAACTGTGCGACCAGAATAAAATACACGGTATTACTTCACGCGCGCGCGCGTATTAATATAATAATAATTATTTTCCTATTTAGTCGGTGTTTTTTACGTTTATTATGTTAATTTTTTTAAATAAATTTAGATTATTGACACACTATTGTGATTTTAATTGCATTAAATAACATATACATAAAAAATATCTCTCGTAATTTCCACTTACCTTAATGAAGTTTTTTACTCTTTTCTCTAGTTTTCTGTTAAAACAACGTTTGATTTAAATATCGCTAATATACGTACTCTGCTTTATATAGGCGTGTATAATTTTTTCTGGAATTGTTGGAATTTCATTGGATAGTTTCTTAACAAGGCTATTTACTACACCCTCTACATTTTGTTTACTATTAATGCCGTGGTAATTTAAAAATTTATCTTCTAATACCAATCCAAACATGAAATTGAATCCTTCTTCATAAAGATCTGTCTTAATATTTTCATTGATTTTATCAGTTGGCGAAAAGTCCATGAACACTTCATTATCCTATTCTCCATTTCTTACATCAGGAACAATACCAATTTCTTTTTTAAACCAGTTGTACCGAAAACCGTTCGTCAATATCACTAGTTGTACTAGTGTTGCTTTGTACGATTCCCGGGTTTTTACCCAGCATTATCAAAAGAATTCTGTACAATGCGTTCATCGGAGATGGATGGTCATTTAAACCTCCCCTTTGTTCTTTTTTATGAGAAAAAGGTTTCCAACGCGTCCTGATTCAGACGAAGAGTTAATAAATATCTTCCATCATATTTTTCTGCTAATTCCACCAGTAAATTTTGAAATGATTTAATCGATATGGCAATTTCTTTTTAAAACACCTGTAGAGATCATTTATTTATGCATCTCATCATCATTACTGCATTATACATTTTATCCAGTGTGTTATCGTATTCTTCTAAAGCTAAACCATAACCAGATTTAAGTGGTATGTTTGAAAATAGTGCATAAGAATTTATAACATCAAACCAATTGTTAATTATTTGTATAAACTCACCTGTCTTTTGGGAATTATTTATTTTGTTTCAGAGTTTGTACTTCTTTAATGCAGTAGCTACAGTGTGTGAAAACTGTTCCATTACAAGCCTAACATTTTGTCATTGAACATTCCGGCAAGTTACATGCAGATCGTTTATTTATTATATATCTTAGTGTATATATTTTCTCCAGAAACTCGATCAATAGAGTACGTTTTCTCAATCGATATTCCTAAACTTTCCTCAGTGGTAGATTACCTCCACTAAACCGGTTTACAATCTTATTCTCTAACTCGTCACATTCTCAAAAATGAACAATTCGGTTTTAGGGCTGCTTATTTCACAGTGCATCAAGTTGCCATAATAATTGATTTCATCACCAACAATTTTAACCTTAATAAGCACACTTGTTTATTGTTAATTCATATTGAGAAATCTTTTGATACAGTTGGCACAATGGGATTTTGTACAAATTAATTAAATTCGGTTATCCACTTTATCTCGTTATAATTAGATCCTATTTAAGCGATAGAACGTTTTGCATTCATCACCTACATTTACAATCAACACCTAAAACTCTTTATGCAGGTGTTCTGCAAGGAAGTATTTTAGGTTCTTACCTATTTTTAATATTATTAAACGATTTTCCTAATATACCTTTCGTCCACGCTGGTTTTTATACTGACGATCTGGCGTTATTTTGCACATCGTTCAGAACTGATACTATCTACAATAGGTTACAAAAAAGCCGCAAGTACCATATACAAGTACTATAAACGCTGGAGGCTAAAATTAAATACCGAGAAATCGCACGCTATACTGTTTACTAAAAGATTTCCTCTTTCTCTGACTGATATTACTATTAATGGTAAATGCATCAATTGACAGAAGCAGGTTAACTGTCTAGACTAGAAGTTAGATTAGTTTATGCTTGTCCGGTCTGGTGTTCAGTGTCCGTTAGTACTTACAAAAAACTTCAGGTAATGCAAAACCAGTGTTGAAGAA
Source organism: Coronaproctus castanopsis (assembly GCA_032883995.1). Taxonomy (NCBI): domain Eukaryota; kingdom Metazoa; phylum Arthropoda; class Insecta; order Hemiptera; family Monophlebidae; genus Coronaproctus; species Coronaproctus castanopsis. The sequence goes on along the minus strand of CM065053.1, from coordinate 38,380,925 downwards.
TATCATTAAAGGCTCCTCGATGGACTAAAATACAGTACATGCATTTCACGCCAAATATCCCTCGTATTTATGATTATATTTATAAATTATCAACGAAATTTTATGATAAATGTATCACGACAATAACTTAATTCAGGTAATCGGGGATTACAATATGCTTGATCTCAGAAAGTTTCGATCATCTACAATTTATTATATCACATTATTCTTTTTTTTCGTAAATATTTATAAATAGTGAACTGAAAAGAGTCCATCCAATTAAGTTTACGGTACTCGATCAACCCACTTTGCACTAAAGAAATCCTATACAATTAATTTGTTTACAATAAATGCAGGTGTATTTTGCGATGTGTTATTTCCGATACTGTGAAATCATTAAATGAGTTGAATCGCTTATCTACTAATGTGGGGCGTTCTGTACAAGTCCGGTAATAAGCTTGCATGCAGAAACAAATATAACGTCATTAAAACACCGGCGAATTATATTGACACTGAAATACTAGGGGGAAACTTAGCGGCAACAAAATGCATATCAATTACTAAAAAACATTTCATTCCAGTTTTGATCAATTCTACTGCGACAAAGTAAATCATTTTGAATCAGGTGTAACAATTACTTAAATTACATATAAATCGGTTTACTATCAGCCCACCCAAAACTACAAACCCGCCTTGGGAAAATAGTAAACAGACCACAACGACACGTGGAAAAGAGCTGTTTAATGCGAAAAAGCAAATAATGCTCGCAATCAAGATCGTCGCTCAAAATATATGGACTAATCAAACGAATAACAATTTACGACAAGTTAAAGACAAATTGGAGACAACATTACACCGTGAAAACAGACGAGAAGAAATTCGCACAGCTTATAGCCTATATTTATTTATTTAATGAAGCCACACAACAGCTAAAAGCCAATTATGGTGTAGGCTTATAAATAAAATAATACAATGAATAATTTTTCTGAATTATAAAATTAAAAGTAAAAAAAATAAAATACAAAAAAAATACATTGAACACGTATTATGTAGAATCCGTATTGGTCATACGAAATTAACACACGGTCCGCTACTCCAGAGTGGACAACAGCCGTTGTAGTGACTGTGGTAACAAAAAAATGTCCATGGATCACATCATTACTGAATGTCCACGGTTCATCAAGAAGCGGGAGAAATCGTTCAGAAGAAGGCCCACGGGAAGAATGACGATAGAAGAAGTGCTTGAGGACGATGAAGCTACCGTTAAATCTGTTTTTATTTTTTTGAAATGTATAAATGTATTCCATATGATATAGCTTTTCTTTTCAGTTATATTTAATCATTTACGTTATATAGTAAACGCAAATGACCAAGAAGTCGAGCGTTTTTAAATAAATAAAATATACGTGTACATATATGATCATCATTGGTCGTAGTCCCCCGAAGGGATGTCGTGACAACAATTCATGTTATTGCTTCCTGTACTAATGTACGCCATCTATTTCGGTTTTCAGCCTCTCGCGCACATCCACGAACGATTTCCCTGTTTTTTTCCTTATGGTATCGGTCCATCTGGTGTATACTCGTCCTGGAGGTCGTTTTCCGAGCGTTTTTTAATCGCTTAATAGAGTTCTACCGCCGCATAACATGACCAAAAAATTTCAAAATTTTCGTTTGAACCTGGCTGGTTAATCTTTTTGTAATTTATTAATAATTCAGCGACACTAATATCTTCCAAATCACCATTTCCGTGGTTGCATCCTGTCAGTATATGTTTTACATCATCAATGAAATTGCATCTTACACATTTATTCGAATGGACTATTCTATACTTGTATAAATAATCATTGAATAAACCGTGTCCGCTAATAAACTGTGTACTGAAATAATTCGGTGTAAATATAACGTTGCTTAGTCGGATGTCTATTCTGGGAAAATATTGTTTCGCTAATCCATTATTTTCATCCCATATCGTTTGATATTTCTTAATCTAGCGATCATCCGATACTGTTTTAAATTGTTTAATCGTTAACATTTTTCCTCGGTGCTAATAATATGAATGTTGGTATCTCGTATCGATAAATTCGTACTTTATATTTACATTATTATTTACTAATAAAATATTAATGTGTTTCTTAATCTCATATATTAATGGTTTAATCCCAGCGCTGAAAATACTTGCCATAACTGTTCCGTACGACTTGATTAACTCGATGGCAAGGAAATTTTTTATTCTGTTTTGAAACCGTTTAGTATTAAGCATATCGATAAAACTTACGCTGCCATACAGTATGTTTGGTAAAATTACGCTTTCATATAACCTTCTTATAATTTATTCTATTATTGTTCTTATATATTATATAGCTTATTAAATACTCTTATAAATTTGATAATTTTGGTTGTAATATGATTTAAATGGTTATAGAATTTTAAGTTATTATCAATTAATACTTCTAAGTATTTGGTTTATGTGACAAATTGTATATCTAAACCCTATTGCATTAAATTTAACTTTTTGTGTTTGGTATACCTCATTCAGTTTCTTTTCTAATGAGTTTTCATTTTTGTCGCCGATTACTATTGCTGTATCATCGGCGAAAATAAAAATCTTTACATTATTTGGAAAGGCCTTAATACAGACCCTTGTGGTACACCCATTACAGTTTTTTGTTGTTTAGAGTACGTACCTAAAGCAATGTGGATCGATTATGGAAATACTGATTGATAATATTGAGTATGCTGCAATCTAATTTTAAACATTTTAATAATAATGTAAGCTTATTTAAATTTAAGCTATCGAAAGCCTTTGTAATGTCAAATGTAATTAAAGAACAGAGGCATTTGTTTGCAAAATATTATGTATGGCCATTTCGGACGATCTGCCTGGTAATGAACCGTGTTGACTTTCATTTATTATATTATTATTTTCCACAAATTCTTTTAGTTTTTTATGTATGCATTTTTCACAGAGTTTGCTTAAGTTGGATAATTTTTTTTTTTTTTAATACTTTATTATGCAAATTAATAATGTACAACTTGTTGCATTTACAGAGGAGCAATACACTGCACCACCGCTTAGGCTTAATCAGTGTATTGCTCCCCTTTACAATACTCTATAGTTAACAATAATATAGTAACACTTTTACACTCGCATTTGCGCGGGCTGTGCGTCAGTTTCACTCACAGTCATACATGTATTCCCTTATAACTTCTTATACTAGTTAATAATTAAAATTATAACTTAGGTATACTAGATGCATAAATGTACAAATTATTCATAATGACACATACATACACATATACATATACAGAACTTAAACATTATATGCATAAATTCCACACAAACACCCCCGTACATATATGTACGCGTGCAGAAATACACTCGTTATACATATTACTGTAAACGTTTTATCACGGATTCACAACGCAAAACTTCAGTGACCATGGAATTTCTTATGCATTACATTAAATGCGAATAAGTGGAATTGTCGAGCAATGTATTTGTCTTGTAGGTTAAAATTATTTTTATTGTAAAATCTTAAATGGTCCATAGTGGGGCATACAAATAGTACATGGTTCGCAGTTTCTACTGCGCCGCATTCACACTTGTCATCATTACTTAACTTAAGAAGAAATAAATAAGACCCAAATTTTCCATGCCCCGTTAATAATTGGGTAGTGTAGAAATCAGGAGTAATTTTAATATTGTGTCTATTTAATATATTGGGGATTAGGCTGTGGGTGTGTCGGCCAGTATTATCTTGTTCCCATCTTAAGTTGGATAATAACGCTATGGCTCTGTACGACATAGACAAATTCGCATTTTAATTTGGTTCTGGTAAAATAACAGTATTTCCATACATCCGGATAATAATTAAGTTCAAAAAGTACGTTTACAAATTTTGCGATAACACTTGGGAAAAAGTTGTGAAATATTTTAATAAATTGTTCTATTTCTGAAGCCACTTTGTTTCTCAATCGTTTAATTATTATGTCAATTTCATCGTTGCTAAATACAATATTTGCTGTAGGATGGTAAGTTTTCGTTTTAAAAGGTTTTGAGTCGAGGAATAATTTCGGCATCAATAATTCAACCTGATCTTGTTCCATGCACGCATGGTAATGTTGGTACGCTTGTGAACCTTAATTTGCTCGTTATCATTTTATACTTAAGTCCAAAAACGTTTTTATCATCCATAATCTTTTTCCAAGCTTTTAATTTTGCGCCTTTAATCATGAATTTGTATTGCTTGAAATGTTTTTTGTAATTGTAAAAGTCGTTTTTTTTACTGTATTTTTGCAGGCATGATACTTTTTGTACAACTTATTAACTATTGTTTTTGTCTTTTGTATACCTCAGATTTGATGGTAGTATAAGAAGTACTATAATACTACATCAACATAATCTTGGAATTGGTTAAGCCATCTTTTAATTTTCGCTATATTCTTACAATTTACAGTAGTATCAATCATATATATGTGCTTTCTTAAATTTATAGCTAATCTATTTTAGTTAATAGCTTTGATAGCATTATCCCACGTCCGATATGTTAAAGGTAACATAGTAATGGTCGCTAGCATTTAATTCATAACTGACTTCTCATTGCTCAATTAAATCTGCTGTATTACTTGTTGCCAACGTTAAATCTATTACACTTTTTTGATTTCCTCTCCGAGATGTATACTTATTTTTAACATTTAATACATTTAAGTCGTGGGTTTGTATTATATTCAATAAATGTTTTCCTCTCTGATTATTTACGGTGTCCCATAATAAATTTCGAGAATTTAAGTCTCCAACAATATAAATTTACTCGAATTTGTATTCCGTATGTATGTTATATATTTAAAAATTGAAAATTAAAAGTAGCTAGGTCATTTGGCGGAATGTACGTTAAAATAATGTTTATATTACAAATTTCGACGATTAAAATGTAAGTATTGTGTACATCAACTTTTCTTAGTGGTATTCCTGATCGATAGATTATCGTGAGTTTATTATGTGTAAATTTTTTATAATTGGCTGGAATGTAATTGCCTTTGCACTTGTCACAAATAAATGTAATGCCTATATTCTCCAGTATGATTTTACTTAGTAGTATATCTCTAGCTAAACTAGAATGTTAATTATAAACCAAACAAAATATAACATAATCATTAAAAGTTTTTTAATCGCGAAGTTTTTTGACAGTTACGTAATTTTCAAGTGCGCACAAAAATTATTACTTTTTTTATTATTTAAAAAAAGCTTGAAAATGACGTAACTGTCGAAAAGCCTCGCGATTAAAAAACTTTTAGTGATTGTGTTATATTTTGTTTAGTTTATAATTAATTAATAAAATCACTACTCTGCAATATATTCAACATTTAAACTAGAATGATTTTCGTTATACTGTAGTATCTTAATCATTGTACTAATTTAAATTTTTTGCTGTAAGATATTGTTATAGTTATGCGTCAGTTAAACTTGTAGTTATTATTCATCAGTCTCTGAGCCACTGCCTCTTAGACGTTCGATGATTTATTTAATTTATTTAAAAACCTTATAAACCGACCTTTCATTGCGGAACTTTGTAGCATCTCGTGGTTTTCAGTTAGCATTCTTTTCAAACCTTTATTTGATTTTTCAATTGAAGGCATTCTAGGGATATTGGATGTAGTCGCTTGTTTAGTAGCTTGTTCTTTTTCAATATGCGGTGGTACGTCAGTTTTTGCTATGCCTATTTGAACGCGTATTTTATTCTGCTTATTTAGGTCATGAGCACATTGCTCATCTAACCATCTTGTTTTCTGATTTACCTTTTACTGTGGCCGGTAAACCTTGCTCTTTAGTTTGTTCTTCCGTGAAAAGAAAAACTCAAAATTGTTAACCTTCGTACGTTATTAATATCGAGTTTGTCAGCTGTTAATTCAAATCAAAATCATCTGAATTATGTATACCATCATTTGAAGATTTTTTTCCCAATATTTTCCGATAAAAAGATTAGGAGAAAAACTGTAAGGAATTGAAATATTTCTTTGTATCAAAAACTGATCGACACGAATTAGCTGACACAGGCGGAACAAAACTCGAATGCAAGTAAAAACAAATACATTATTACTTTTTACAAATTTTAGTTATGTATACCGTTTTCTAATTTGACAAAAATTCTGATCATATTTCATATACATCTACACAATTATTTGCATTTTAGTTAATTATAAATTTTCTAATTTTAGTCGATTTTCTGCAGCGTCGCAGTTAGCGTTTGTTGATTTTCTGTGTCATTATTCATATGCTCAAATCCATTCATTCCATCTTTAATGAAGGACATTCGGGATACTAATTTTATGTTAAGTTCGTGTAATAATGACTCAATGACCTTATGCGGAATGTGCGGTGAAACATTTTATATAACTAATAACATTTGATATAAGTAATGGGTTTTTGAGTTTCCCCATAAATGTTTCTTTGTTTGATACTATTTATTGTAGTTGATGCTGCGGGTAATGACTCTGGGGTAGTGTGACGTCATCATTATAACGATAAGAGACTCGCCACGCGCTGACATATATATGTACGTACATATGCCAACACCCATAGATAGGAAACTGGTTCGAACTCACCGGTCTGTTGATGATATGTGAATACAACTGTAGAGCATAAAGAATTAATTATGTGATTTGCGATTACGAATGTATATATATACACATATATATATATATTTATTTATTTATTTATTTATTTATTTATTTGTTTGCATGCGGACTCTTGGGTCATCGATGTAATTGATCATTAATTCAGAGTTTTTGAGTAAAGGCGTATCCCAATAGATAAAACTATTTTTTGCATGTGTTATGTATTTTTTTAATGTTTTTTTCGTTTATTTTTAATTGATTTTAGGTTATAAAACCATTACTACTCATTGTACATATGAATTAATATCAACTAAACGATAACGCTAACAAATGAGTTATAAAATAGAAAGATAAATAACTAAACTAAGACATATAAGGAAAATACACTATACGAGGATGTAAAGGTTACAAAATAATATTGGATTGATATATATAAGAGGCCAGTGCTATCAACACAAGAGGATTATTTAAGGATAGGAGGTATGCAATAGAGTATGGAGGGAAGATACCTAACTGTAATAATTTCTTGATTAGGGTTTCTCTGTGTACACTATATAGATTACATGAAAAAATGACATGATTAATATCTGCTGTCAAACCACAGGACTGGCAAGTATTGGAACTAACCAGCCCTATCCGGTGGAGATGACTAGGCAGCAGATTATGTCCTGACCTAATACGAATTAGAAGAGAGAAAAATTTACGGATCGGTATTGAATGAGGAGGCTTAATTAGAAAGAGAGATTGTTTGGGTAAACTTGTTTGAATTTGTTTATAGAAATTGTTCCGAGTAGCACAAAACATGGAGCTCCAGCGATGACGCAAATCCGCCTTCGCAGACGCAGCTAAACATGTAGAGGGAATCTCAGGGATCAGTAGGCCTCTGGAGGCCCCCCTTTTAGCTGCCTGATCACAAATTTCATTATCTTTGATCCCGATATGATCTGGGATCCATGTAAATTTCACATAGACATTCTTTTGTTGTAGATACATTACATTTTCTATTATTGTCAAAATAACTCTATTAGTTTTGAATGTACGATTTGAATTTTGGATGGCGTTAAGCACACTTAAGGACTCAGATAAAATAAGTACATTTGAATGTGTAATATTGACTCGTGCAAATTGCAAAGCTTTAAGACTTGCATATCCTTCTGTTATAAACACAGTGGAAAAACTCGGTAAACGATATGATTTGGTGATTTCCAGTTGAGGTATGTAGAATGCCGCACCTGCGAAGGGTAAGGCATTGCTTTAGACCCATCTGTATAAACTAGCAAATGATTCGGCCACTTATGCATAATAGTTGACCTGAAAAGGCTATTCACTATCCTAGAATTACCCTGTCCGATTAGGGAATGAAACTCATTAGTATGTACCTCTGGATCTAAAAGACTGCATTCAAAGGGAATGAAGACATACTTTAAGGGGACTTTAGGAATGATAAGGTTAATGTAAGGATGCAAATAATTAGCTCTCAATGCTAAGAGGGGAATTATATGATGAGAAAATCTCCAATTAGTGTAAATTCACAAGAATTTGTTGTATATGCTATCAGGTACTCGCTCATAGCCCTTTAGGATATATTGGTCTGCAAGATAAATTGCCCTCAGCTGTAGAGGGGGATAAGAGCTTCAGATTCTAATACAAATTTAAGGGTTGACACAAAGGCTCCAGACATTAACCTCAAACAGGTATTTTGCAACACTGTAGCTTTCTTAAGATGTGAAGCAGAGGCAGCATGGAACATGTAGGTCCCATTCTCCAATCGAAAGCGGATGAGTGAGATGTAGAGAAGACGAAGGATGATGGATCCCCACCCCACCAGGTTGGACTTAATAACTTCATAATATTTATGATTCTACTAACTTTTGCTAATGTGGCTTTGATATGTGGCCCCCATAGTAATTTTTGTTCGAGAATGACACCTAAATAGGAATGATACTTGACAAAGGCAATAGGCACGTTTTCCAAAATAAGGGAGTGTTGATCAGGGTTGCACCGTTTCAATGTGAATATAGTAAATACTGTTTTGGTTAAAGACACACTTAAATAAGATTGGGATAATAAGGAATTAACAGAATTTAAGGAAAATTGAAGAGAAGTAATACAATGGATGAGGTCACTACCTTTAGAGTATATGAGTATGTCATCTGCATAAGAGAGGCAGTTGGAGTAAGGTTGCAGCTGTGAAAAAAGTGGTGATAGATATAAGTTAAATAACAATGGACTCAGCACTGATACTTGGGGTAAACCAGTATAGGCCGTCCTTGTAGCACTTCCAGCTGCGCTGGGGGAGAAATGAAGAGTTCGATTAATAGATAATTTATATAAATAAGTAGATAAAAATTTCGGAACTCCAATGTTGAGTAGCCGTGAATATAAGGTGGGTATATGTACATTATCATATGCAGCTTGAATATCAATAAAACAAGCTGGAACAAATTCTTTCTTAATGAATGATGTGTATATATCAGCCGTGAGGTGACATATGCAGTCCGTTGTTCCATATTCTGGGCGAAATCCATACAGTCCACTGGGGAGCTTGTTATATGCTTCCAACCACCATACCAGGCGATTATGGAAAATTGTTTCCAAAACTTTCCTAATACAGGAGGCAAGAGCAATAGGTCTATAAGAGTTGCAGTCTCCTACAGGTTTATTTTGTTTCCTAACTGCCATAATTATAAACTGTTTCCAATCATTGGGAATAGCACCAGAAAGCCACAATTTATTAAAAATAACACATAGAGTATTCAGCGCAAAATTAGAACATTTTTGAAGAGCGTAATATGGAATAGCATCCAAACCTGGAGTGGTATCTGGTTTCCTATAGAGTGCTTTAGATAATTCAGGTAGAGTGATCTCCCTAAGCAGTACAGAAGAATTTATGAAATAACATTGATTGAATGGGATAGGATCAGCATATAATTCATCCAAAGTAGGGCCGTGGGAGGGACACACTTTGTCAACAAATTCGTGGAATCAAGATGAATTGAGGAATGAAGGGCGTACTTCCAAAGAGGAATTGCGAAAACGTTTACATCTGTCCCAAATGCGGCGGATTGAGGTGTCCCCATTAAAAGATTTACAATAAGAAAGCCATGATTGATGTTTAAGTGTTTCAGCATCAATTTTCTTAAAATGAAGGTAATCACACACGTTTCTCGACCTACGAAATACCAAAAAGGATTGATATCTCCTATGTACATAATCTGTACATCCAGCACTCCACCATGGAGGAGAACGCTTTCGAGAACCAATATTCCTTACTGGAGTAGATTGCTGTAGAGCATCAGTCATAGCATTAACAAAATAATCATACTGGACATGTGCATCTGTTTGCAGATTCATGTTCTCCAAATTATGATCCAGTGTTGTAGAGAATAATGTCCAGTTCCCTCTCCCTATATTCCATATTCTGGTAGAGTGACTAGGGGTATCACTGCAGGGCATATTGAAATATTCAATTACATTAAGAGACGTAACACGGACAAAGTCTCAAATGAAGTTATCGATCGAACAAGAAACGCGACCTAGAAAATAAATTTTAAATAATACGGACTACGAAATACTGTATTAGAAGTTGGTTATACCAAGGTACAACGATTTCATATGGGACTGAATTTACTTTGGATACTCCGGTATCGGGTATCTAAAACGTTATAAAAGAATCGTCCATTAATATTAAATTAGTATTTAATTGGCGATATAACGTACCGTCGAATGTAACGATTCATTGCGTGTTAACAGTGGACGACAAAGCTTTATACAATCCGGTGAACAACAAAGTAATTCATTAGGAAAAGTACGTACATAATAACACTCCTATATGAGGAAATTCGAGATAATTGGATGTTAGGAAAAATATATAAATAACGATAGTTGTCGAAAACATCGGTCTCATACGCGCGTAGCGATAGATTTATAAATAGTCCTTCTAAGGACTTTTCGTACGTCATCGATTTTCACGATTTTAAAAATATTAAAAATACATTTATAATAAAGTAGCCGTCGTGTTTGTGATAAAATCACTTCCTATTATAGAAGGACAGATAAATTTGTTGACCAACAGATATCACAAAATTAACTAGGAAGACAGTCATATGGAATTTCACGAAGCGGTTAAATTTAACAATGAACAATAATATATTTGCATATTTAAATATTTTCTCTTTACAAAAAAGTAAAGTTACCATTCAATAGAATTTTCTGTACCGAATATATCAACGATTCTTTCCAGAAAAAATCAATACGAAATATAATCTTATAAAATATTATTTAAATTACGCCTTATTATAAGATTGCAGGAAAAATTTTTAATACAAAAAACCTGCTCATTTAAAATAACAGAGTGCGTACACTCTTACCGTATCAACAATATACTTAAAAATATCTTAGCTTATTTATTAATACTAGAACTAGAATTTGTAGCTGGCTTACTTTAGAAGGATGTGTTTTATACGCATATGCTTATATCTTTTATACCTGTGACGTAAAGCTTGGTAATCGTAATCACCTATAGAATTTACCATTGGAATGTCGGAATATCTACAATCGGCAAAAAATTTTTTCGTTTTATCCTTAATTATTTCCTGTACGTAAGGGAATTTTAACGCATCATGGAGAGATTTTATTGAAGTAAATCGAGGTTTATTCAAAATTATTCGAAGGCAATGATTTTGCACTCTTTGCACATGGTTTATATTACTACTCCTAGCATAAGACCACACTGGGCAGGCATAGAGTAGCTTTGGTAAAATTACCTTTTTGTATAATAAAAATTTGTTTTGCGTTGAAAGCGCAGATCTTTTATTAAATATAGGAAATAGACAACCCATTTTCCGTATTGTTCTACTTACGCAATCATTAATATGTTTTGTAAATGTGAGTTTTCTGTCTATGACGCCTAAATGTTTCACATGTTTCTTCCAGTCAAGTTCAACGTTTTTTATTTTAACGAAACGATTTAATGAAGGCCTACGTCTGATAAAAATTATTGACTCTGTTTTCTCATCGTTAACTTTTATTTTCCATTTATGGTAGAATTTAGACATGACATCAATTGCTTTAGTTAATCTATTACTTATAGTGTCTATTCTATAAGAAGATACCATTAGAGAGGTGTCATCAGCATAGAGATTTACGTCTACTCCTGGGATTGTCGGTAAATCATTAATATATACAATAAAAAGGAATGGGCCTAAGATACTGCCTTGAGGCACCCCAGCTTTAACGTACCTTATATTAGAGTTATGGTTTTCAGTTTCACATAGAATTTTCTATTCATCAGATAAGATTTAATAGTAAAAACAAGATATGGAGGGAAATTATATTTAATTAATTTATATATGATTCCATCATGCCATGTTGTGTCAAACGCTTTTTCTATGTCCATCAAGACAACACCCGAATGTTTATTCTGGTTAAAGTTATCAGTAATTTTGTCACAAACACTGGCCAGCTGGATTGTCGTACTTAGTTTTGGTCTAAAACCGTATTGCGAATCAGCTATGATGGATTCTCTGTCACTAAATGCCCTCAATCTTACTAGTATTATTTTTTCAAAAACCTTACTTATATTACTGAGTAAACTCACAGGTCTAACATTTTGAACCGAAGATGAATCTTTCCCAGCTTTTGCCAAAGGTACCGTTACCGATACTCTCCACGACACAGGATAATAGCATAGGCGTAAACACGAGTTAAATAGAACCTCCAAGGCGACTATTGCTTTTGTTGGTAGATTTTTGATCATTATTATGCTAATTTGATCGTGACCAACTGAATTTTTCAGCCTGAGAGTGGAGATAAGGCGTTTAACTTCTTTAGGTGTTGTAAGATCTACGAGTGAAATCACTGCAGGAGTGTTAAGTGAGTAATTATTTATCGTCTTATTCACCTTACGTTCATGATACCGGGTTGACATCAACACATTTTGACTATGAACAGTACTAAAATGCTCAACTAAAATTTCCGCTTTATCTTCAACGGAATAAGCTATCCTACTCAAATTAATTGGGTCTTTAATAGGCGGTAATTCGGTTTGACCTCTACAGAAGTATTTATTAACTCTCTATAAACTATTATCAATTGGAGAGAGGTTTTTGAGGAATTTATCATACTGTAAATTTCTTTCATTTATTAACTTTGTTTTAACTACCTTATTTAATTTGTTATACAGCTTCTTATACTTGAACTTATTTAGATCATTAGATCTTTGATAACATTTACGAACATAGTTTTTAAGTTTAATAATAATTTTTATATCTTTTGAGATCGAATTCACTTTCTCCTTGCGCGCAGCTTGCATTATGACGGAATTTAGATGTAGAATGTATTTATCTATAGATTGCGGATTAAGTAAAGTTTTTGGTATATTAATATTTTTCTGAATGTGTTCTTTAAATATGTTCCAGTTTGCTCTGGAATAATTGAAAGAGATTTAGTTAATTTATTGTACTTTAACTTACTAGATATAGTAAACATCATCGGATTATGATCCGATGATAGTTCACTTAAAGATAAAGGGTTACTTAATTGATAGTAGTTCTTGGCAATGACAATATCAATGATGCTAGGCAAAGAAGTTGAATTCCCGGGGAAAAATGTAGGCTCTGATGGTGTTTTTATCTGAAAGTTTAGTCTGTTGCACATGCTTAGGAGTATGTTCCCTGCTCTGTTAGCATTATGACAATTCCAAACTCTATTCTTTGCATTTAAATCTCCAATTATTAAGACACGTGTTGATGTATTTAATAAGGATCTGATATCACTTTCGAGACTAGTAGGTTTTATCAGCGGTCGGTATGCTGCAAAGATAACTAATGATTTGTTTCCTAGCTGAAATTTCGCTCCCACAGCTTGTACCTGACTGGTATGCGGTATAGGCAGAGGGGTGTAGTGTAAACTGTTGTGAACTATTAAGGCTACTCCTCCCATTTTGTTTGTTAAATCATTTCGGAGTATTTTATAGTTAGATAATTTAAAATTAAAATTTCCATCAATTTTTGTTTCCGAGAGACCAACAATGTGTATGTTATTGCTCAGCATAAACTGTTCTAGTTCTAATATTTTATTCCTAACAGAGTTAGCATTCCAGGCAATTACATGCACTCCTTCTTCACACATATACAGATATACACATTTATATGAACGTGTCGGTTACACATTCGATAATTATGGTAATTACGGTAACTATATCAGTATCACGATTTGACTTTAGTTTTGATATGATACTTTTGATGCATCGTAATATGTTGCTAATACCTAGTGATTTAAACGCTGTTATAATATACGATAAGTCACTATTACTCTCGCTATCACGATTGCTTTCTATACATATATGACTATTTAGAGCCTGTGCATAAGTACGTGTCGTTTTATTAACATTTGTTTTTCTTAAATTATTATTATTATTATTATTACTATTATTATTATTATTATTATTATTATTATTATTATTATTATTATTATTATTATTATTATTATTATTATTATTATTATTATTATCATTAATATGATTATTTCTAAAATGATTGTTATTTCTATAGTTGTGATCACTATTACTAGTGCGATTATTATTAACGTTATTTACGGTATTCTTATTTAGTATATTATTCGATACGGTTTCGAGAACTCGGTTATAAACCGGACAACTTTTCGAGTTAGCACATTTTACCTGATTATTTTCGCCGCACTCTTTAATAGAATGCTGGATACCACATTTTAAACATTTTATTTTTTTGAAACAATTATAAGATACGTGCCCATAAGCCTGGTACCGAAAACATTGTATAATTTTATTACTGAGTTTAAATTTTTTCAAGGATACTATACAATAACAAAGTTGTTTGATATTTACAATATCTTTAATATTTGTGTTCGCTGGGAATATAACATTAAAAATAGGTAGTTTAATTATCTGATTTTCAGAATTTTTTTTGGTAAATTGTTTAATATCATCGATCTTAATTTTAGATTCGATTTCTTTTCTAATTTCATTTAATGTAACGTTAATAGGTATTCCTTTTAAAACCATTTTTATTGGTTTTCTATGTTTGGGGGTATGCGTGTAATGCTCTATTCCCATTTTAGCCAAGTTATTCATTACATTGTTATAATCTTCAATACTACTAGTATATAAGACGTACGAATTACCATTAGTTTTAATTTTTACGTTAAATTTTAGATTTTTATGAATTTTATTAACAAATGTATTGTGGCTTTCATTCAATGTGCCCCGAAGTATTATGGGAGGTATAGTAATTCTACGATTTAGGTTACTAATATTATTTTTATTATTATTATTACTACTATTATTACTAATATGATTACTATTAAATACTACCTTAGAACTACAATTACCAGTGGATGTCTTGCTGTGCATAACCGCATTAATTTCTCCTGTTAACTGTGTTACGTCGGTAGGATATTCAATTCCATCGTTATTTATATTGTGTGCTTGTTGAAACGGTGCATATCGATTATTGGTTTCGATAATCATATCATTTTCTCTTTTTTTCTTTTTTGGAGAACTACCTCCTTTCTTTTTTCCTGGTTGCCATCCATTCTTATCAGAATCATCGTCAGAATCCCCAACAGACTCGAAAGCTGACGTTAGGCTTCGACAAATAGCCATATTATTAAATTTCGTTGGAGAGGAAGAGGGGGTCTCTACCGTCTCCATCTCCTCCTGTAATTGAAGCAGCTTGTTCTTCGCACTGCTTTGTCCCACCACGATCGCACGGCGGGGTACGATACATATTATAAAACTATTAAAATAAGAACGCATAAAACACGATATTCGACGAAATCGGTCACATGTAATACTATATAAGAGAGTTGTTGGGAAATAAAATTGATGTTTTCGACTTGGATCCATTAGGATGTCCAAAGGCTAAGGATTGGGTAGTTTACTCTAGAAACCTTTATAAGCGTTGTTTTTATAAAAATCACCGATATTTACCGGACCAAGTGATACGAGTATACATTGCTCGTTGAAACTCGCTATTATGTATAAAGATTGGATAACTAATTTAATTTAAAATTAGTCTTCAAATATCATAAAATCACGCGACATCTAATGTACGTGGCGAATATCAGTAAGGGATCAAATTAGACTGTCCGTACGAATTTGATTTTAAAAGTTTTGTAACGTACAATAGCATTCCAAATATTTCGGAAAATTGTAAAAATAACGAGTTAGTAGTAATTGAACCGAAAACTAACGAACACCGTAGCATTAATATACCTACGGGCACGTGCGAATCGAACGATATAATAGAATTTATTCAACAAAACGAAGAACTTAGGAACGCGGAAATAGTCATTAGATTAAATCCCAATACGTTAAAAATAAAATTTTATTCGTAATGTACTATAGATTTCACAACCGCGAACTCGATAGACCGTGTACTTGGTTTTAGTAAACGTAAACTCATGCCGAGACAAACGCATTATTCAGACGACCGCATAGATATCTTTACTATAAATAACAATAAAATTAGATGTAATTTAATAAAATGTAATATAACTGACGTAAATTTAAACGATAACACGTTGTGCGAATTCGCAATAAACGTTTAAGTTGGCGGGAAAAATTATCGAAAGACTTAATTATCATTTTACCGTGTAAATACGGATGAAATAAATTACATATGCGTTATTGATCGTTGATCAAAATGAAAAATTTGTCGATTTTAAAGATGAAAGCGTAAGTATAATATTACTATTTAAGCCCGTAACTACGGTTTCCAATGAAAAATTTTTAAAACTCGAAAATAAATTATGGATAAATACGATCGGAAAAATGTAACATTCCGTTATTGATTACGTTCACTTTTTTTTGTCAACAGCCGTTATTTCAACATCTTTTTCGTCTTTTAACGTTATTTTCTCAGTTATTACGATCAAACTTTTAAACGGTTGAGTTATGATCTCTTCGTTGTATATGTTTATATGAAACTCCGTCCCCAACTCGTTTATGTTTTCCGTTATACATGGTCTATAATCAAAATATTCGAAATTGTCTATTGGATCGCTCATATTACACTATGAGTATGTAACAAATTCTATGTTTCACAACTTTAACCTGAAATAGATTTAAGTACTTATTTTTTTAAAAACTATACCTCTATCTATACATTTTTTAAAAATTTTCTTTACTTATATCGGCATTCATTCATTACCATTTTTGCTACAAAATGTAAATACGGATCTCCGTTATAACTAACTTCATTACCCGTATACATAAAATAACGTTTGTCTTCGAACCATATTTCTTTTTTCTTAATTACTTCTTTCACTATTCGCGATGCATATTCTTACATCGTCTAATACACTAACCACAATCGTCCTGTCGCCATTTTTACTTTTATAATAATACCACTTTTCTATATTATATAGCTTATTCACACTTAACGTATTTAATTTTAACAAAAGGTTTATTACAAACACGGTTTATGTCCTCTACACACCAAACCGCAGGTTCTCTCACACATTCTTTCTCATTCTGACTAACTGTTTCCATTATTACTTATACCTATAATTATACTACATTTCTAATATATTTGTATCTCTAATTTTATTCTGGTTTTGGATTCTTTAAGAATCCCAGTTGTTTAACAACTGAAAACCAGAATAAAAAATTCGAATATCGGATCGGATGCACATTAAGGGACCTCAATACATCGTGTAGGTTACAAACCGGATCACTAATTCACATTAAACTAGTTGCAAACGTATGTTCCAACCGGACTTTCCTCATTTCACAAAAAAAAACATTCTTACTATATAACTTATGACGTAATATATTATCGGACCCTGGATAAGGATAACTTTGTAATAAACAGCATTCAAGGACAACAACTTTCACTACCTACATATAACATTAAATAACTAATATAAAAAGCCATGTATATTCAAGAATCGATCAGTATGTTACAACATGAACTATATCGCGTCTACTAGTGGTACGTTCGTCGATAAAGAATTACGCGAAGAAGAATTGAAAATCAAAGCACGTGACAAACAGGAAATCATCGAATTATTTAATCATTTAGGATTTGAATTACATGAAGCAATTACTAGAGTAAGTATATAGTATAATAAATGAATACACATTACATACAATGTATTTATTAATAAATAAATATAATATATAAAATAATTAATTTCAGACACGATCATATTACGATACCAAATAAACCTGGGCACCAACTATACCACACACAAAAATATACGAAACACTACACATAATTAAATCACATAATAAACTATTAATAAAAAAATTTACAAAAAAACAATTAATAACTTTAAAAATAAATTATTATAAAGAATTAACAAATATTTGTAAACAATATAAACATAACACAAAACAATTAGAACATATAACACAAATATTACAAACAGATGAAGAATTAGAAGAAGGATACAACACAACAGATAATTAATGACATATATACACGAAGGGTGGTATCTGTTAGATGACGAATTATTAACAAATATAAACAATAAACTAACAGAAGACGAAGAAAATGAGTTTGAACAATACGAATTGGACATGGAACGGGCAGGTAGAATACATGAAAGACAATCCGCAAATAATATCGAAAAAAGGTATATCAATATCAATATGCCCGAGGAGATACATAATAGAATGGAAGAAACGACAACCAGGTCCGACTATAACATGGACAAACGAACAAATAACAACAACACAAACACTAATATCAATAATGACAGACAGAACAAAATATCCGGAACCATTATATCAACTAGAAACGTCGGTACAGATATTAAAAGATATAGAAACAGAAACGATATACTTATACATAACCAACATGTCTTCGCAGATACGACGGAAACTACTACAAAACATACACATGAGATGTATGCAAACACATCAGATAAACAGCGTAATCATGCAACAACAGAACGAAACATATCCGATAAATCACTACAAAGTCATGTCGATTACACAAGCGGCTCATGTAGTAGCAGATGCAACATCAACGCGTACGATACAACCGACGGAAATATTATCACTACCTGCAAACATTCTAATTGTACTTGTACAAGTGATTGTAGAGGGAACAAACGAAAATCCAGCAGACATAGAAACGATACAAAAAAACAAAAGCGAGAAAATACCAAAACAATGGTTTCCACCAGAACACCTACGGAAGACACGATCGACGGACCAAGAACACCAAATTCAGACTCTGATTCAAACTCCTCCATCATCACCAACATCGATAACGATAGAAGAGATACAAACGACAGACAAGACAACACAAACAAACAATGGTACACATTTATATTGTTCGAACATCACAGACCAACAAATTGGAAACAACAAACTACTCAAAAACGTGGGTGGCCAAGTTTCATTACCGCAGACCACGGCAACCACATCCACATATTATGGAACGGATCAACCGATGGAGGAAACCCCAAACGAACAAGAGAACGAATCTGTAACTACTTTAATACAACACCTGCTGGATACCTTAAAGCTACAGCAACAACAACAAAAATTTACAATTGGCGGAATTTCGTACGGTATTTATTCCGTTACGGTACTCGATCAATCGAAAGGTTTGGAAATAAAAATGAGACAGCAGGTAACAAAATAGAACAGGAATTAACAAAATTAGGTCTATCAAATCCATACATAACAGATGCACAAGAAATATGTATGGAGTATATAGAGAATATAAAAAATGAACAACAACAACAAAATAATTATACTAAACAATATAGAAAAAATATGATTGAAACATTAACAGATATTATTGACAAATATAATATACATACGTTAATAGAATGGCAAACAAAAATAAGTACAGAAGAAAAAACTGAAATAATGAAAAATTTTGGTATACACTATAGAGAATACATAAAAGAATTATTATTAATAAAAAAGACACAAACAACACTAAAATTAAATATATTATCTCAATCACAATTAATATTAGATACATGCAATACTAACAAATATAACACACAACATGTAGACTGGATAACATATTATTTTAAAGAACAAAATATCGATCCAGTAGAATTTCTAGCATGGTTAGAAATAATAAAAACAAAATGATACAAAGTGAAAAAATCTCAGGAGTACGGTCGTTCATCTTGAGAACAGTTTCACTTACTACCTGACCTTCAAACAACACGTCAATGTTAATGTGTGCTCAAATGACGCACTTACTACTCACATCGAACCGGTACAGTGGTACACTTATCTAGGATAGGAAATAACTACAGACAGTGGCAAAAATATGCAGAGAGGGTGATACGAAAGAAAATATCTCTCCTATGAGTTGCATTCGAAAATTTATTCAACATATTCCGGAATAAAGATATTTCAAACAGTTTAAAGTGAAAAAATTTTTAACCAATGTATCTTAGCAGTATTAGCATACGAACTAGAAATATGGAATTTCACAAAAATCATAATAATGACGAAAATCCGGAAAACGTAAGCAACTCAACCAAAGGATAATATTAAAAAACAGAAAAAATCAAATAGTGGACAAAATTGGACAATAGCAAAATTAAAATGGTCACAGGTTGAACACGTTGTGCATAGTAGAGATGATGACAGGTGGACAAAACATATCCCGCAATGATGTCCGTTGTATTAAAAAAAAATAAGGGGCGGACCAACAACACGGTGGCGATATTGTGAAAAATGCAGGGATGGATCCGAGTTGCACAAAATAGGAATCATTTTAAACGTCTAGGAGGCAGTAGTTTGATATATATATATATATATATATATTTTATAAATATTTTTGCATATCTTATTCCTAGCCTGCTTGGCTATCAATGGATGATTTCAGTTGGAGATAATTACTTGAATACATTCAGCTATCCAATTATAAACAGAATTATGGTTTCATGCTGAATCATAGGTTTGTCTTCTATAGTCTGATGCTGGACTAATCATCCAGATCAAACAGTGTTGTCCTCTTTAGTCTCCTAATCTCCGATTAGTTATCCAGAAGATTTAACGCAGTGTTATTAGCGTATCAATATGTCTTTATGCTGTTTCTTTAATGACGTCTTCTACATATCGAGTTTTTCTATCTTGGTAAAGGGTATCATTGCTCACGAACCAAAGTGCTTTTGTCATTGTTCTCAAAATTTTGTTTTAAAATCTCTGTATTATGCGGATATTGCTTTTAGCACTGCAGCCCCATAGTTGGCATCCGTAGATCCAAACGGGTGCGAAAACTTGTTTATATATTAATAATTTATTTTCAAGCGATAGCTTTGACTACTTGCCTATTAGCCAGTAAACTTTCTTTAACTTTAGGTTTAGCTCCGCTCGTTTGCTTTAAATATTCTTGCGCCATGTTAATCTTCTATCTAAGTGTAAACCTACATACCTTACTTCCTCCTTAATAGGGATTTTTTTGTTATTTATATATATTTGGCACCAGCTTTTAATCTGGTCTACTGCCGTTTTCAAGGTGCAATTTGCAGTATGAGAATAATTATTTGAGCACAATATTGCTGTATGGTCTGCAAAAGTTGCCATAAAGCAGCTAGTAGGTCAGCTATATAACTAAGATACAAAAGCGGCCCTAATACACATCCCTGAGGAACGCCAGCACTGATAGTGTATATTTCTGAATTTTCATCTCCATATTTCACCTGGAAATGTCTTTTGTGTAAATAGGATGCGAAAATTTTGTAGTAAGGGAAATTAATTTTAATTTTATGAAGCAATCCCGTGTGCCAGGCTCCGCCAGAAGAAATGTACTCATTGAAACTTTCGTTTCTTAAATTCTCTAATAGTATTCGAATTTTTTTAGTTTGTCTATTCAGTTGTTTTTTGTCTAATGGGTGCCTGTAGGTTTGGCAGCGCCATTTTTTTGCTACTTCACTAAATATAACTGAAGGATAATGTATACCTGAAGCAGGGTTTGGTCTCTTAGGTGTACTAGACCAGGCTGATTCTTGTAGTATTTTTAAGGCATTTTCTATGTTTGTTTCAATCTTTAATGATAATTCATGGTTTATATTCTTATCAACTTTTTCTCTGAAATCATCCCAGTTGGTATCTCTATTCTGTAACCTCGGTTTAGCCTGTTTTGTTAATATTCTGTCTCTTATTTTGATAAGAACGTATGATTGATCTGAAGACAAGTCATAAATCGGATCAATTTCTATGTAGTAAGAAGTTAGCCCTATGAAAAAATCGAGCAAACCGGGAATTTTATTTCTATCTGCGGGCCAATAATATGTGGGTGTTCCGGCAGTCAAAGCATTGCATCTATTAGCATCTAGCGATTTTTTGAGCTCCTTACCTCGAGTTGTTATTAGTCTGGAGCCCCAATATGTATTCTTTGCATTGTAATATGACATATGTGTTACCAAGGCTTTGCAAAAATATGTTAAAGTGATTGTTTAGGATCTTATGTTTTGGTGGTCAATAGACTGCGGAAAATATTATTTGTTTATTTGCACAGATTACCTTTACATTAGCAGTCTGCAGGTATTCTTCTTGAAACTTTTGTATTTCTTAATGTATTAAGTTATTTCTGATTACCATAACTGACCCACCATGAGCTGAGCCATCCGGGTGAGGTGTAGTGTATGTGTTATAACCGTGGATGTGAAAGTAATTTGCGTGTGTTAAATGTGTTTCTGATATTAACATGATGTCTATATTTTTATGATTTAAAAATAGTTCAAGTTCCATTTTATGATTTAGAATACCATTGACATTCCAGGTTACTAAATTCATTAAAGTCATTATTTATTTACTAATATGGTCATTATTGTCTGAACAAGACAGTAGTATGTGTTTTACCTGATCCTGGCTCGGATTTTTTTTTACTGTTCAATGCCGATAATAATTCTATTTTATTCGTTTAAAACCAAATATTTAAAAAAAAAAATAGCCGATAATTGTGCTATTTTTATTATTAAATTCCGATAATTAATATCCTCGCTAATAACAAATTTTCTCGATACTATAACCAATAAAAATCAAGATCATAATTTTCTCAGTATTATAGTCGATAATATCTAAGCATATCATAATTTTCTTAGTATTACAGTCGATAATATCTAAGCTTATAATTTTTCATTGAAAATCATTAATTTTAGTAGAAAAAAATCAAAATAATTATTTTTTAAGCATTTTTAAAATCATTAATTTTTAACAAAAATTGTCAAAATAAACATGAATTTACTAGTTTTTAAAATATTTTTAAAATCAAATTTTTTTAAAAATAATTATTAATTATGAAAATCTTTTAATGAATTATAACAATTTTTATCAATAGGATCTAATATATAGTTCCAAAGTAATAGTTTCTCCTTCAAATCTTGATCTACAATGTAAATTTCTGTAATCTCATAAGTATTTAGTGGATAATATCGATGCTGTGCTGGCATTTGAACAATTTTCTCTCCAGTAGGTGTATTTAATGGAAAATAATAAACAATATTTCCTTTTGATTTTCCATTTTTATAATTCGATTCAATTAGATTACATCTAATATCAAATATATCTACTGGAAAAATATCTACTATTATATCAAAAAAGACAGTAAAATCTTTTTCTATAATTCTTTTGCTAAATCCTGTAAGACGTCCTATTGAATTCGGTGCTGTAAAATCTACTTTCCTTTTTATACACATTAATTTAACTTCATGAGTATTTGGTTGTGCAATTATAGCTAAATCAGCAATTTGAGTTAATTTTTTTTGTTAAATTTCATTTAAAATTTCTTGTACTTCATAAATACCAGGAGGAATAATAAATGTTTCTCGACCATCATTATCGTCTATGAGATGAAATTCATTATCATCTATGAGATGAAATTCATTATCATCTATGAGATGAAATTCATTATTTCTTTCCATTACATTTTTTATACAATTATAGGTAACAAAACTGGTTAAACATATTTGCCAATCTTTACCTTTATCTAACCTTATAGGTTCTTCAAAACAATGAGTAAAAATAGAAGTATTATTAGTCAATTTAATACTAAAACCCATATTGATAATATGTATTTATATTTTAAAAAACACCGAAAGAATGAAAATAAACAATTATTTTATCTTTTTTGAAAAAACAAACCCAGAGAGTTCCTTTTCCATCAGAATTATCTAAATTAATAATCATACTTTCATTTTTTCTTATTTTATTTGGAAATTGATCTTTAAAATAAGATATAAATAATTCTCTCGCATAATTTTTAATTCAATATCTGAGAAAGGCTTGATGGGAGTTTTCAATTGCTTTATAATCGAATTTGAAAAATTCAATTTAAACTGGGAAATGTTCAGGAATACATTAGAAGAATGTCAAAATATTTGCATTTCACTTAAAACGAATGAAGATATTGACAATAGTGTCAACTTGTTCACTAATTAAATAATAAATGCAATGTCTGAAAGCGCTCCTTTGATCAAAAGTACAATAAATGCTGCTACAATTTACCTGGATTATGTTCGCAAACAAGTAACAACAAAGGGACAACTAAGAAGACAGTGTATGAGAACGAGAAATCCGCGCGATAAAACAGCGTTAAATCACCAAACAAGAAAAGTGAAAACCTTGCTTCATAATTTAAAAAACGATACATTTAAAGAATATGTAACCAATCTATCACCCTCAAAGGTTGGAAATCCGTCAAATATCTAAACAACCGACAACAAGAAGTGAACCTTTAAAAATGAATGATGGTAACTGGACTACAGATGATTATGCTAAAGCTGAGCTATTTTCCATGCATTTGGCCGAAACTCTTAAACCAAATAACAACTGATCAAAGGTTGAAAATGTAGTTCGTGAGTACTTAAATCCATCTTCAAGAACAACGACAATCAAGTTTTTGTCTCTGGCGGAAGTTAAATCCACAATCATGAGATTAAGCAACAAGAAAGCTCCTGGTTACGATTTAATTACCAGTCGAATTGTAAAAGAACTACCGAGAAAATCAATAGTATTACTGACATACATTTTTAACGCAATCATGAGACTACAATACGTTCCAGTATTTTGGAAATTCACTAATATAATTATGATTCAGAAACCTGGAAAACCTCCTGAACAAGTAACATCCTATCGACCAGTGGCGAATCCTCCATGTTGCTGGTGTTTCCACCAGAAACACGGGAAAAATGGAGTATGAACTAGTTACAAGTTTGTCTTTTTAAAATTCATTAAACAAATCAAAAGTAATAATTTTTCTATGCCAGATAATTTTTTTTTTTTTTTAATTGTATAAAAATTGCAATCTGACTTACATAGCCAATAAGCAATTTGTCTATATGGGTCGTGACAGGATTGGAGATATCATTCATCAATGATATTCCGAGTTACCTCGCCAATCAATCAAACCGATATGGAAGGTCTAAGGGGGTGTATCGATTAAGTCTATGAACATCGTTACCACTATCTAGTAAATCAACTGCCAGTCGGTTCGGGTGGTATTCTAGTCTATGCAAGTAATGTTCACTATATGTTTGGATTACCTCTCGCACATATGGTACACCTAGGTCGCGATGCAGATTGTCATTACGCATGTACCATGGCGCATTTGTTATAATTCTTAATATTTTTGACTGACATCGTTGCATCGTGTTAATATTAGACACCAATGCTGTACCCCAAAGGGATATACCGTAGGTCCACACTGGTCTGATAACTGTGTTATACAGCAATCATTTCGATTTGAGAGGTAACTCGGAATGTCTGCCCAGGAGCCAGTACATCTTTCTCAGTTTTATGTTTATTTCTTTAACCTTCATCTTAATGTGTGTTTTCCACGTCATTCGTCAATCAAGCCACATCCCCAAATACCGATCTTTACTTTCCTGTGGAATAAGACCATCAAGATAAACGGGTGGGCATATATCGCGTCTATTTGTGAACGTGACACGTACTGACTTCAATGGGTTGACCTTAATTCTCCACTGTCGTGCTCATTTTTTTAGGTGATTTAAACCGGCCTGTAATTTTTCCGACGCTGCTATCGGATCGTTGTCGCTTACAAACAATTCTGTGTCATCAATGCATGTTGGTTTTAACTGGGAGGTCATGTATATACAAAAGAAATAGAATTGGACCTAAAACAGAGCCCTGTGGAACGCCAACCTCAGCAGGATAAAATCCAGATACATCGCCGTCGAGTTTAATCTGAAAGAATCTGTCTGTTAGATATGAGGCCAATAACATGTAATATGCATGTGGCAAAGAGCGTTTTATTTTTAGAAGTAACCCCTCATGCCACACCCGATCGAAGGCCTGACTAACATCCAGGAAAGCAGAAGAACAATACTGTTTCCTGTCGAAACAATTATTAATATACTTCCGCACTCTGTGAATTTGCTCTACCGTAGAATTTTTTCTCCAATTATTACGGAAGATAGTGCTTTTACGCTTCGTTGTGAAAGATCGGTAGCTGTAAATCAACGCTGCCTAGTTTTGTACCAGTTTCAATTTCGGAAACAATACCTGTTGCATGTGTTTGAGTAGACGTATACATATATAGGGCTATCATGTTCACTGCACATGAAAATCTACACCAGCCAATTAGAATTGACTGTTTCCTGTTGGCGTATCGGAAACAGATACATAAAACGCATGCGCACTACCAATGTAACTAGAGTTCAACCTGTCTAGTAATTCAGTAAGTAGGCAAGCGGTTTCTTTCCGTGTCGTGTAGTGTTATCATTGTATCTTGCGTTTGTTAATTGTTCTTTGGGTTTGGCAAATGGTGTTTCTTTTTTCCAATAATCGTGTATTGTATATGTCCGTTGACCAGCTTTTTTTTTTCTTTAAATATATTTTGATATATATACACGTACAGTAACAAAAAGGTTGAATTTCATAATTGTCAAATTATGAGTGTAACTGTGTAATAGAGGATATTTTAAAACGATATTTTGGATCTCGTACCTTCACGGAAAAACTGGATATTGTTAATAAATTTAGACCTATTCCTCAGCTGAATGGATTGAAATCGAAATAGGACGGATATTATCGTCATTTCAATTCGGCGTGGTATACAGAATATTCTTGGTTGTGTGCATATTCAAAACTGGTAAAACTGTTTTGTTGGCCGTGTGTTTTATTTTCGACCGATAAAAATATGTGGAACAGCAGTGGTGTTAGTGATATAAGTCAGTTTAGAACTTTGCGTAGCCACCATGAAAATTCAAAATATCATATTTCAGCACTGCGATTTTGTCAAATTCGGAAAAACGAGAATTGATTTATCTTTTAGCACAGTATTTAAAGAATCAGTAGCACAGTACAACAGTAATGTCAAGAAGAACAGATATATAATGAAGCGTTTGATAGACGCTGTTTGTTTTCTAGCTGAACAGGAACTATCTTTTAGAGGTCATGACGAAACGTACGATTCATCAAATAAAGGTAATTATATAGGCTTCTTAAATTTGATCGCCAAAAATGACATTGTACTGAATAACCATTTACAAACTTCTACTGGAAAATCGTTATGAATGAGCAAAAATGCAATCACATCGTATTCACCAAATGACGTATTGCACGTGATAAATATAAGGTTACGATAAATTCAAAGTTATTAATTCAAAGCGAGTCTACTAAATATCTCGATGTTCATTTGGATCAAGCATTAACCTGGGCGAAACATATAAAAGCCAAGAATATCGAGCTAAAACTTAAGATGAAATAATTGTATTGGCTGTTAGGACCTCGTTCGCAATTTAATATAAATAATAAGTTAATATTGTATAAAGCTATATTGAAGCCGATATGGTTGTATGCAGCAGAACTATGGAGATGTGCTTCGGCTACTAACGTGGAACGAATCCAGCGCAGGCAGAATAAAATACTACGGTTGATAGTTGCTGCTCCACGGTACGTCTCCAACAGGACATTACACACCGACCTACATGTAAAATATGTCGCTGAAGAGATTAAATTGGCAATCCATATATACTTATCAAGAATACAATATCATCCAAATCCATTGGCAGCTAATCTGCTTAATGACGAAATACCTAAAAGACTAAAACGGAAAAGAATGATAGATCTGGCTTAAAATGTAATACTACTCTAAGGCGGTTGGATTTGCTAATGGGCAAAACACCATCTCGTGATACTTACCAACATAAAATCCAGTAGATAATTATTTAAATTAGCTCTGGATTAGAGGGAAAAATATCTTCATTCTTGACTTTTACGCAAACGAGATATCTGCGCATTTTGATTTTTATCAAAAAAGTCGAATATCTTTTTCGTTAGTCATCCCAATGCCACTCTTCGTTTACGCGTGGTATCCGATAACTTTATTCGTTCTTAATTTTAACGTGTCGTTTTCGCGCTTTGGTCCGAGAATTTTTCATATTATCATTTTTTCTTTATTTTCGATCTCATAGACGCTGTTCGATGTATTCACAGCGAAATATTCCGACTCTTAAAGATATTCCGGTCAACATGTACATGTTCTATATTGTATTTTGTACTTCCAAAAAATCTGAGATCTACTGTAAGGTGGAGCATCTGCTGGTGATGAATTGTGGAACAGCCTACCGAGCGAATATTCAAGAAATACGCGGTGGCGAACCAAAAACGTCTACTGACGATAAGCGTTTCTTTTGCACTTGTTAGTTATGCAGCACTCTCCATATTGAAGCAGATTCGTCCTCAAAGAATATATAAATCTCTATCGAAATATAGACACTTTCAATATGGTATACGAAATCCGTGCTGGCTAATAAGAAATTTTCTGCTCCATACTAAGAGCAGAGTATTTTTGCAATTTTGAAAGCTATTCGTTCTGCAGTCCTATAGTGATATTTTTGGATCCGTCAGATGTCTGCCACTGTATCATCTCACTTCTCCATGAATGATCGTCGTCTAGTGTTTAGCATCCGTAAAAATATACTGCATCTCAACTGTCTAACATCATTTTTGTAGACGGTACTATTAATACACGAGGGTTATTTAAAGATAATAAGTGGGCAGAAGAATATAGCGGGGGACATATATTCTATTAATGTTTTTTAAATAAATTTCTGAGGGCACTGTAAAAATTACAGAAATACTAGCTGGTAGTGGACTTAACCAACCTTATCCAGTAGAAATGGTCAGGAAGCAGATTATGTCCTGACCTAGAACGAATTAAAATGTGAAAAATTGTTAGAGTTGTGTTAAAAGTGAAAGTGTAAACAAAAAATAATTTGTTTAGACAACATCGTTTGAACATGGTTATAAAAATGACGCAGAATATGGAGCTCCAATGGTGAGACAAATCTGTTTTGGCTGAAGCTGTTAAACATGAAGTAGGAAGCTCAAGTTTTAGTTAAATAATCACAAATTTAATTATCTTCAATTCTGAAATGAGCTAGAATCCACGTGGATTTGACACAGATATTCATGTGTGTTGTAGGTACAGAATTTTGTCTGTGATCACTAGAATAATTCTGTTTATTTTAATTGTAGAATACTTGTTTTAAATTCGTGCAGCACACTTAATGAATCTGGTAGAATAAGTACATCAGAGTAAGAGCAAAACTTCACGAATTGCATATGTCTTTATGGCAAACACTGTGAAAAAGTTCGGTAAACGATGTGATTCGAGAGGTATATAGAACACAGTGCCCGTAAATGGGAAACCACTGCTCTTAGATCCATCTGTATAAACTAACAAATGATTAGACTAGATAACTGACCTAAAAAAGCTGTTTGCTATCAGGAAATTACCTTATTTGAAAACTTTAAATCATCTGTATGCATTTGGGTTTCTAAACAGTTACATTAAGAAGGAGAATTTTGTTATCTAAATCTCCAGTTACTGTAAGTTTAGAAGATTTTATTGTATATACCCTTCGTAAGAATTCAGAAGATATCGATATGCCAGTTGCAATGCCATATGCTGTAGAGTAGAATACAAATTTAGGAGTTGATACATAGGCTTTAGATATTAAAGTTAGGCAAGTATTTTGTAGACAGTAAGTTTTCTAAGATGGGAACAGTAGCAATCAATAAGAATAAGTGCGGTGTAAAGGAGTCGTAGGATTATGTGACCGCCTCCCACCAAATTGAAGTTAGTGACTTAATGAAATAAGCTCTTTTGTTTTTTAGAAAGTGTGTTTGACACAAGGCCACATTGTAATTTCTGGTTAAGAATGATGTCTAAACAGGAAAGATATTTTTCAAAAAAAACATTGAAATACAATCTCAATTGTACCGCTATGATGAAAAAAAAAGTAAGGACCGTCTCAGTTAAGGACAAGCTTAAATTAAATAGTAAAAAGAAGGAGTTAATAGAGTTCATTACCCTAACAGTAAAGTAGTATGTCTCTGCATAATACGAGCAATTAGGGTGAGATTGTAATTGCAAAAAGACAGGTTATATGCGTACATTAAACAACAAGTGACATAGCACTGATCCTTGGGGTAAAACAGGTCAAACTGTATTGATTATATAAAAAATGAAGCTAATAATTTCAGAACTCCAATATTAAATAGTCGTGCGTGTATAAGCTGATTGGATGTCAATATGATGTGTAGATATCAGCAGTAAGTTCATACGCTGTCCATTGCGTCATAGCCAGGACGGAATAAATAAAACGCTCTTGGAAGCTTATTGTTTGCGTCCAACACAAAGTGGTTATAGAAAATAGTTTTTAAAACTTTTCTAAATTACGACGACAGAGCAAGCCTATAGGAATTGATCCTACCAGTTTATTTTGCTTCCTATAATTACAAAATGTTTATTGAATTTATTGAAAATACTACATAGAATCTTCAGTGGATCAAAATAAGGAACAGAATCCAAACCTGGAGATTTATATGTTTTGCTATAAAGAGCTCTCCACAGTTCTAATACATGATCTGCACATAATTAATCAAATGTAGAGAAAGACACGCATTGTTAACAAAGTCACGAAACCAAGAGATGTTGTCGATAGAGGATTATACACTTGATATAGAATTGTAAAAACGTTTATATTTTTCTGCAAAATGTAAATGATTTTGCAATTCGACGGATCGGTGTGTCTTTATTATTTGCAGACAGACCGCGCTGATTGACGTTTGATGTATTTCAAATATTCAAATAATTTTTTTAAAGTAGTCATATCTCGTACAAGTCATACTATGAAGTTATGGGGATGTGTTCCGAAAGCGAAAAAGAATCGAGACATATCGAAACAAAGTATCGCGGATCGTAGCCGAGAGTTGGCTGGTATGTTTCCAACGATAATACACATTCACTTCGACATCGAATACATAAATAAAAGAAATTCATAGAGCCATAGTCAAACATTTATCCAAACTGTCATAATAATTCGCTGACATTCGAAATTCTTCAAAAATCGGTTAATGACAGAAGACTGACAAGCAAAAGGATTATAAACTATATATAAATTCTTTCTCAATTATCTATTCTGCGAGTCTGCTGCTAGACGAATCTGTGATTTTCAAGTCGTTCATTCTCTTCGTACTATCTTGTGATGATAAATCACCTTATCAGTTCTAGATTTAAAGCGAAGAAAAGTTAAAAATACGTTTACAATAACAGCATCGTTCCGTATTTGGCGTACGTAATAAAAAAAATTTAAAAAAAATAAAAATGTCCAACGTTTTTTAATTAAAAAATTTGTTTCAGGTTTTTCCAAATCATTTTTTGGACGTCGCTACTACTCAGTACGTTCGGTTGCCTGCTCGGTATTTTCATTATAATTGTATTCCTTAAGGAAATAATGAAAAAATTGCCCATCTCCCGTATTTTCGTCTGCATATCTCTCAACGATGTTTTACGTACCGCCTTAATCCTGTCTTATTGTTTTCTGTCCTACAATTATTAATTAAGCTATTCGATATACTATCACGTTACTTTGGTAGTCGACTATTTACACGATGTGAATTTATGGTTAGAATGTCATCTGTCGCTTTGTCGTTACTTAGCGGTCGCCTATCCGCTTGGAATTCGTACGTGATGTCCTTCCGGAAAAATTTCGTTCGTAGTAGCAGCCTGTTATTTAATACCGTTCGTTTTTTATTGTCTGCATCTTTTTTTTTTTTTTTTTTTTTTTTTTTTTATGCTCGCAATCTGCCTATCTGAGGCAATAAGCGGCGAAGATAGCATTTAACAAATATATTTATTTAGTGGAACGTGTCCCAGCGGCCACAGCTCCTTATTTTATAACAGAACTACTTTTTATGGGTGTTATAGCGTATTTACATTAATGATATTACGCCTTTTTAAGCGTACGAATTCCGAACGATTTATTGCCAGGTTCTGCGCCAGATGGTTAATATGGTTTTCTAACCGTTGAATGTATCGTTCCTTACGGTTGTAAATCGCATTTTTAATTGATGGTATTTGTAGATCTTTTCGTATATCCTCGTTTCTCACGAACCATGGCGCTCCGACTATTGTACGCAATATCTTATCTTGAGCTGACCGTATGATATCGATGCTCGAGTTGCTTGCTGAACTCCAAAGTTCTATTCCGTAAGACCAAATAGGTCTTAGGATCGCCTTATATAGCAAGACTTTACTTTCAATTGGAAGTCTGGAAGTTTTCCCAATTAACCAGTACATGCTGGAAAATTTTATAAACAATTGTTTTTTTTTGGCAGTAATATGTTTTCTCCAGGTCAATTTGTTATCCAAATGCATACCAAGGTATTTCGCACTATCCGCGGAGGGGATTGTAACCCCATTGAGCGTTATTTCTGGATAATTCGTGCAATTCCTTTTTAGTGTGAACACAACATGCGAGCATTTCGTTTCATTGACTTTGACTTTCCAATAAGTAAGCCATGCTTCAAGTTCCTTTAGATGACTCTGTAATTGATTCGTTGCTGTCACGATGTCAAAGTCAGCAGACAATATAACGGTATCATCAGCAAACATGGCTGTAGTTGTGTTAGCATTTGTCGGCAAATCTGAAGAGAATATTTGATACAGTACCGGTCCAAGTACACTGCCCTGGGGTACTCCAGATTTAATCGGATAGATGTTTGAAACTGCCTCGTTGATAGTAACATGAAAGTATCTTTCCGAGAGGTAAGATTTTATTAATAGATAATAAGGAACCGGTAATTTGCATTTTATTTTAAAAAGTACGCCATCGTGCCGCACTTTATCAAATGCTTTTTCAATGTCCAGAAACACCGCAGGACAAAATTTGTTTTCTTCAAAACTTCTGTGAATAAGAGCAACAACCCTGTGATTCTGTTCTATGGTACTGTGCTGATCTCTAAACCCGAATTGAAACTGCGGTATTATATTGTTAGCAGTCAAAATAGGTTTCAATCTTCTTAATAGTAATTTTTCAAAAATTTTTGTGAAAATCGGGAGCAGACTTATGGGTCTATACGAAGCCACCTCTGTCGGTGGTTTACCCGGTTTCGGTATAACGATTATGTTCGCAAATTTCCATTGTACAGGAATGTAGCTTTGGCGAAGCATTGAGTTAAATATGTATACTAACAATGTAACAGCCTTTTTTGGTAATTTCTTAATCATCAGGGCAGTAATTAAATCATGTCCAGGAGATTTTTTAAAATTCAGATGTTTTTGTATAAAATTATTTACCTCCATAGGCGACATAGATCTTATTGGAAGAGACATTTGATACGGAGTTTGCAGGCAGTTTTCTACTTCACTGTCTGCAGCACTTGCCATATTTTGTTTGTATGGATTGAAGATCTGTGACAAGTACTTAGCGAAAGTTTCTGCTTTTTCCTCGTCAGTTCTCATCCATTTATTATCAGTTTTTATGGGTGCAAGTCTCGGCTGGTGACTATTTTTAATGTTTCTTACTGCTTTCCACAAGGAATAATCTGTATTAACGTTAGGCGTTAATGAAGAGATGTAGCTATTAAAACTGCCGTTCTTCCATTCGAGAATTTTGTTTCTTAATTCTTTGGATGCCTTATTAAACGCAGTTTTGTCGCTAGGGTTTCTGGTATTCTGCCATATGCTCCTTAGTTTCCTTTTCTTCTGTATCATGTCCTTAATTACTTTCGGATGTCCTTTGATTAGTAAGACTTTATTATCTTTCTTAGGTGTTACTAAATATGCAGCTTGTTGGATACATCTGGTGAAATTTTCTACGGCTGCCTCAATATCCTCTTTAGTTTTTAATGGGATATTTAATTTAATCTTATTTTCAACTAAGTGTTGATATATTTCCCAATTAGTCGATCTATTACACATTACAGGTTTACTATCACTGTAAATGACAGAGCAACTAACATTCATAATTATTGGGGAGTGATCAGAAACACCATCCAGACACGATTCAATAAGCAGATGATTAACGTTGATCCTGTTACAGACGAAGAAGTCAAGTAAATCCGGGATCTTATTACTGTCAGTAGGCCAGTAAGTAGGTTCTCCGCCAGACAAGCTGTTATAGTTGTTCATCAGAATACATCTATGCAGTTGATTCCCTCTTGGATTATTCAATCGAGATCCCCATGTTTTATGCTTGGCGTTAAAATCTCCTCCTGAAATGAATCTGTAACCGAGGGTTTTAAAGTATTCACTGAACTATTCTTGCGTTATGGTGTGCCTAGGAGGGCAATAAGCGGATGAAACTGTGATAGGTCCACAGAAAGATTGTATCTCGACAGTAGTTGCCTGTAGGTATGCTGTAGCAAACTTGTCCATTTCATGATGTTTTAAGGCCTTTCTTATAACAATCGCAGTCCCTCCGTGAGCAGTACCATCCGGATGCTGCGTATCATATATAGTATATAGCGGTATTTTAATGTAGCTTTTGTTTGTAAAATGTGTTTCAGAAACTAACAATATATCTATTTTATTGTTTATTAGGAATGATTCAATTTCGTGCCGTTTATGCGTCATTCCATTGATGTTCCATATAGCTAATCGTAAGAATTTATTCATTTTGAGATTAGTTTGTTCAGCACTGTCGATAACATATTTATTATCATACTATTTTGGTGTATCAGTTGATTGAACATATTTTTGAATTCAGAGAGGAATTCGCTTAGTTGATTGTTGTTATTATTCCCATTATTGTCACTATTGTGAATATTATTGGTATTGCTATTATTGTAACTATTATTACTATTATTATTACTACTACTTGGTCTGCCCAGGTTAGAATAAGTATTTTGTCCACATAATGCTGGGGCATAAGTGAGTTTCATTGATCTATCAGTTAGAGCAGGATTGCTTTCGATGAAATTTTGATTAAACTTACTTGTTGATAAGTTAATTTGTTGTTGACTGCTACTTGTTACTCGTGGTTTATTTTGCATATTACGCATTTTTAGTAACTCTTGGTATAGCATACATCCCTTATAATTCGCAGGATGGTTGCCGTCACAATTGACACATTTAGGAGGTATTTCAATAGTTTTGATACATATATTTGTTTGGTGTGACTCGCCACATTTTACGCAGGCGAACGGCAATGTACAGTACGACTTACTGTGTCCAAAAGCTTGACAACGCGTACATTGTATTATGCCTTTATTTTTGAACGGTGGTTCAACCTTAATTTTCATATTAAGCAGAAATTCGATATTATATATTTCTTTAGTTTTAGCGTTTGGATCTAGATCCACGAAGAACATAGGCAATGGTTGTTTAGTTTTTTGTTTCTTGATATTGACAACGTTCCTCACTTTAAAACCATGTTCTTCTAGTGCTTTTTTTATTTCATCAGTAGGCATTGTGTGGTGAATATTTTTTACCACTACTCTAAATGATCTCTCTTCTTTCAATTGGTACGTATGATATAGCACCTCTTTATCTCTTAGGACTTTCACTATTTTCCTATAGTTATCGGCATTATTGACTTTTAGCTTAACTTTTCCATTGTTTAGTGCCTGGCACAAGAATTCCTCTTTTTTTAATGTCGAGGAGATAAATCTCTCCATCTCTTTATACTGAACAATCCCGTATATTATTATTGGTGGAGGTTTTGGAGACCGCTTCGTTTCATCATGTTCCTTAGCTTCTACATTAGGAAGGTTCGCGGATACTTTATCATTGCATAAATATCAGTATCTGGAAGCCCTCGGAGGGGCCAAAAGTGGTTTTCCTTTTTATTTTTATTTATTGCTTTGGGATAGGAGTCCGGAGTTGTTAATTTCCTTTTCCTTACAGGGATAACCTGCCATATATTAGGTGATTGGGGAATAATTTTTAAAGGGGGGACAGTTTTATTGACTGAAGTATTCATTTCAACATCAGCAACGTCTTTTGTATCAGCGGTGCTGCCGATATTAGAATTAAGATTATTGACACTGCAACTTTTACTGTTAGCACTAGCAACAGTGTTTTGTGGACTATTTTTTTTAGATTGCCCGACATGAGTACTAGACATCTTTTGCAGTAAGTGAATTCAGCCGAGCTAAAATGCCCTGCTTTTAGGGAATCAACAACTATATTTTAAATTTAAATATTTAACGAGGACAATTAAAATAATCGTATTAGCGTAAGAAAAATACAATTAAAATAATCGTATTAGTTAGCGTAAAGAAAAATAACGAAATACGGATAGTAAGTTATTATTGTTATCAGCGCGGCGATGTTAATACCCAACCCAATAACAACGGAACGAACTCACCGAATGCGATATTAAACGTCGAGATAACGATTTGATATTGTGTTGACGCGTATGTAAACTTATTGTAAAAATCGAACTACCGAGCAGCGGAACGCGAACGAGAACAGCATCTAATAGGCAATTTTCCGTATGTGATGTGGCCATATTATGTAGAATCGTTATTTTCATTATCACCCGTCGTTTATTTATGTTTACTGTTATCAATTAAAACGATCCCGTGCGTTTTATTCGAAATATTTTCTATTCTGTTATCGATCGATATGTTAAAACAACGACGTAATCGATTAAGACGAAATCAGACGGTCGATCGAAGAACGACTTTAGATAATCGAATTAGTCGAACTACGTTAATAATCGTCTGTTTAGCCGCGTTAATCCTAATAGCCGAAATTTTACCGATAACTCAATACATATGTAATCATCACGGAGAATATGCAAAATTTTTACTATTACCTATTGACAATGGCCTTTATGAATCAGCTGTGTTATACTCGTGCGGACAGTTATGTGCCTACTATATTCTATTATATTAACGAAGAAATACTCATACGTATATCAGTAATCAGCGAACTATTATCGTATTGTCATACGTGTTTGAAATTTGTCATCTATTACGCGATAAGCGATAATTTTAGAAAAATCGCTAACGATATAATTATCGGCTTATCCGTACGTATCGGCAAGAAAATTAATACGATTATTGAACTATTGCGTCATCGATCGCGCGTATATCGCGTTAATACTCCAATTCTGTTGAACCGCTGCTTATATACCTGCATAACCGAAGCAACATTTAGATCGTTCTGAATTATATTATTTCGAATATAATATGACGCATTAGCCATTATCCTCAATATTTTTAATTGATATGACTCTATTTTGTTTAGGTGAGTCTTGGCAACTGTTCCGTGAACTTCTAAACCATATTTCCAGACAGGAGCTATAATAGTGTTGTAAAGTAAAACTTTATTTCCAGGAATTAGTTTCGATTACCTTCCTATCAGTGGGTATAACTGCTTCAGTAAGGATCTCAATTTTTTTTCTGGTGTTAATTACGTGAAAATTCCATGTAAGGGGCCTGACAGGGGTTAGTTCAAGATTTTACTGCTTGTTCTTGCGGTATTATCTGATTATCGTAATTAAAGGATGGACATGTTTCACGTTTGAAAAGTTTTAAGATCACTGATAAAATGTACAAGGACATTCAAGATGACGATAAGACTTCAAACGATATAATTTGCAGAAGATCAAGCTATCACTGCTGAGTCCACGAAAATACTATAAAAAAGTGGTACGGACCTTAAATGGTACAGGAAAGCAGTTTGGGTTAGAAATAAATGTTGATAAAGCTAAAATCATGATGTTTGGTAAACATCCTAATCGTTTTCAACTGGAAATTAATGATCAGAAAATTCAACCGGTGCAAAGATTTCAAGTATCTCGGTCAAATAATAATGGATAACTTGTATCGCGATACAGAAATAAAATAAAAAATTAGATTAGCTAAGCTAGCCTGGCAAGAAAAGCGAAACATATTATGCCAAAGTCAACACCGTTAAAACTACATAAACGTATTGTTAAAACTTATTACTGTGCTGAAACATGGACACTGAACAAAAAAAATGTTCAAAAATTGCGGGCTCTTGAAGGCGTTAGAGGAAGATACAAAGAATAAGTTGGACCGAAAAAGTTTTGAATGAAGATGTTCTTCTAAGAATTGACAAAAAACGGACCTTATTATATTTGATAAAAAAAAGAAGATTATACTGGATGGGGCATGTACTCCGACATAGTGGTCTGGTATGTAATCAGATTCCAGGGAAAAGAGGTCGTGGTAGACCACCGAAACACTTAGACATTTTTTTTTTTTTAAGAAGAAGCACTGTATTTCTTATTATTAAGTTACATGCACATAAGCATATTAAATTTTAAAAATGAACAATTTACCCGTACCGAAATATAAAACAAAAATTCTTCCCAGGCAAACAAAAATAGTAAAGCTTATATGATAGGCTTATGAATATCAAATGTATAATTTACAGGAAAAATTTGTATAAAAAACCTGTTCCAATATATTAGAATAAAATTATAACTTACTCTTTCATAATATAATATCTTAAAAATATCTTAGTCTATTTGCTGATACTAGAACTAGAATTTAATACCCGGCTTACTATAAACAGATATGTTTCATACGTCTGTGCTTGTACCTCTTATATCTGTGTCGCAGAGATTGGTAGTCATAATCTCCTATCGAATGTATTACTACATTATCAGATGAGCTGCAGTTGGCGAAACATTTTTTCGCTGTATTTTTACATTGCTACATGATACAGGCATAGAACAATACTGGAAAATGAAAAGAGCTCCATAGAATCGGTTGGGCTGGACGTTAGGAATAAAATCAGTTCTAGGACTGCGATAATAGTTATTATCTACTGACAACATTGACCACTGTCTCACCACTCTGACGAATTTGATTCATGAAGCTATTGCCCTTTCTGTTCCTATTAACCAGAATGTTTCCCCTATATCTTCGATCCCTTCGTATATAACTTCCATAATTAAAGTCAAAAATATTGTCAGAAGATCCTATACTAAAAGTCGTTCACGTACTGATTCACAAAATATTAAGAAATTATTGAATCAACTTTCGATTTTAGTTCGATATTTACTAAATAAACATAACAATGAAAAATTTAGTAAAATAATTTTTAATCTTTCTGTTAAAAATAATAGCCTTTGGAAGGTATGTAAACAATATACACAATACCATGAAGCACTTCCCCCAATTCATGACCCTCATACTAACACATATGCATATAATAATAACCATAAAGCAAAATTGCTTGCTGCACGCTACCTTGAGGTTCACAGCAGAAATATCCATTTAGCTTCAAGCTATCAGAAGAACAAAGTACATAAAGTTGTCAGCAGATTTATCGCATCACCTCAGATAACAACTAATATTAAATTAACTTCTCCCAAAGAAGTTTTTACACATGTAAAATCAACAAAGAAGAAAAACTCGGTAGGTCACGATGGTATCCAATCTACTGTCATTAAAATGCTACCTCAAAAAGCCATCGTCCAGTTAACTAATTTGATTAATGCAATGTTTAAATTTGGGTACTTCCCTTCTAGTTGGAAAGTGGCTAAAATAATTCCAGTACCAAAACACGGTAAAGATTGCTCTCAGATAGACAATATCCGTCCAATCAGCTTGCTTAGTAATCTTAGCAAAATCGCTGAAAAAATTATGTGACTTCACTAACTCTAATAATATAAT
Organism: Coronaproctus castanopsis; assembly: GCA_032883995.1. Classification (NCBI taxonomy): domain Eukaryota; kingdom Metazoa; phylum Arthropoda; class Insecta; order Hemiptera; family Monophlebidae; genus Coronaproctus; species Coronaproctus castanopsis. Next base: position 38,341,447 of record CM065053.1, on the reverse strand, counting down.
ACCTAGTAGTCAATTTGGATTTCAACCAAAGCATTCCACAACACAACAGATAGCGAGTTGCCGACTCTATCACAGATAATTTTAACTTCAATAAACATACTGGATGGTATTATTTGATGTGGCAAAAGCTTTCGACACAACCTGGCACGACGGTATTATCTATAAAATGATTGTTACCAGGTTTCCTAATTATCTAATTAAACTTATTAATAGTTACTTAACTAATCGATCATTTTATACCATTATAAATAATGCGAAATCAAGTAGCAAATCCTGTTCTGCCGGCGTGCCTCAAGGTAGCGTGCTGGGGTCATTCTTATTTACATTTTTCATGCATGATTTCCCGCATATAAATAACATTGAGGTTGCCTTAACGCTGATGACACAGAAGCAGTTCCTACAGGCCAAGTACAATCATCAATAGGTTACAATCCGGTGTTGATCGTGTAATTAAGTATTTTTCTAAATGGCAAATTGCTCTTAATACTTCCAAAACGAAAGCAATTTTCTTCACTCGAGAAGACCGTTTTTACCGACCAGATTTCATGTCAGTGGCGTTGATATAGAATGGTCTGACCAGATACGCTATCTTGGTGTCATTTTAGACAAGAGACTAACGTTTTCTAAGCATATTGACCATGCATCATTGAAGACAAACAGAGTAATCTGTTCAATTTATCACATTTTCAAACGTAAATCTCACTTAAATATTAATAATAAATTAATAATCTACAAGTCAATCATTAGGAGGCCTATTTTAACATATTCTTGTCCAGTTTGGTCTTCAGTCTCAAATGCTAGTTTTAATAGACTGCAATTAGTCCAAAATCGATGTCTTAGATGTATCCTCAATGTCCCCGTATACACTAAAATTTCATATATGCATAGTGCTCTGCAGATACCATATGTAAAAGACTATATCCTCAAACTGTCCCAAAAAATTTTTCTCAGTTGTAGTGTGCACCGTAATAATTTACTTCCAGCAATAGGAAATTACGATTCCAGGGAACTAAGTATTAGATATACTAAGTATAAGCATCGACGCATTAAACATAATGTATTATTCTCATAACGTTATAATTTGTTTGTTTTTGTTTCCAGGACTTATAAATGATATTACACATATTCGTTATATAATTAAACTTATATTTATTATTTTTTAAATTACCGCTTTTCATTTGTAATGGTTTTTTGTATGATTTTTCCATCAATACTATTTTCATCTTGTATATTTATTATTTACCAGTTTATATTATTAGAATTTTTACTTTCATAAGTGGAGAGGGCATTTGTTCCAGTACATTTATTAAATATTATTATAACTTTTTTAATATAATGCCAAATATACGCGTTTTACATTTTACATTTACATTTACATCTTAATAACGACGATAATCGATTAAATCGATTACGTGTTAATAATAACGGTAACATTATTAATAATACGAATAGTACGAATACGAATAATTTAGTCGATGAACCTTTAGACATGTTATTTAACGCTTATTTAATAACCGATAATCCTAACGGTAAATTTTGTTACTGCGACTACGTTAATTACGATTATTTATGTGCGACCGTTCTAAAAGCTCCTAGAATTCCTCAAGTATTAGCGCCGTTATTAGCGTTTTCACCGACGCTATGGTTGTGCCTTTTATGCGTCTTCTTAACCGTCGGTTCCGTCAGATACGTTTTAAATAAACGGAACGATAATACTAATAATAATAATAATAACGATATTTGGTTATCGACGTACGCTTGTTTAATAAACGTTTGTTATCCTTTAAAATGGAAAAGATTAAGCGACGAATTATTAACGGCGATTTTCGTTACATCGATTATAGTGGTAACGGCCGCGTTTCAAGGATCGTTATTGACGACGTTAACCGTACCGAAATATTACAACGATATCGATACGATCGATCAATTACGAAACAGTCGTCTACCGATAACGGTCGAATCGACGATAATGTTTAAACTGTTAAAAGAACATCCGTCGTTCGCCGATAACGACGCTCGCGCCAATATATACGACCGGAATAACGAAAGTAAAACGCGTGCGTACGAACGAGCGTTTTTCACTCGTATATTGTACAATAAAAAAACACAATACGTCGATTTCGTCGTACGTCTAGAATGGTAGGATACGTTCTGAGTTCGATTCAATTTGTAACGGAAATTCTAAACCACCGTTACTGCAACTGCCGATAATCAAATTTTATAACGATAAAGCGTTACACCCGATAAATCAGAATGACACAGCAACCGTAATAAGGGAAAGCGAGTACTAATAAATAATTATAAGTATTCAATATACACACTGATCCGTGCGCTTACGATCCTTTTAACGTATTACCGCAGTGCAAACAGAGAATCCATAATCGTGTGTATACGCATGTACATAAAATATACATATATTCAGTGGCGCATCAAGGATTTGTCTCTGGGGTGGGCTGAAACATCACCTTAAAAAAAAATTAAAAATTTGTAAATGAATAACATACACACAGCCGAAGGTGTAACAAAATTCGACAGGTAAAACAAATCATAAACTATCACTAACAACAACGAAACAAGTAATAACAACAACACAAAACGCACTGGTTACGACCTGGGTCGGATTCGAATGTCGAAAGACCCAAACAAGGGCAATTTTTTTTTATTGCACAGTCAGCTGGATTTTCAATGTCATTAGCAGACAGAATGTAAGGAATATTTTCTAACAGTACTTTTTGCTTTCTAGATTGTTTTGCACGCTCTTCAAGATGACGTTTTATCAGTGACAACGCGAGCTTTTTCAAATATTCTCTTTTGTCTCAACTATCAATTTAGATGCTAAAATTGTCTGAAGCTTATAAGTTACGCGCCTTCTTGATATGTATTTTATACTTTTCTAAGCCCTCTGGGGGGCTTAAATCTGATAGCCCCTCTATGCATGCGCCTCACAATACATTATATATATGTATAATGTATATATTTATATATACAAAACCAATTGCCATAACCCAATAATATACATATATATATACGCGTATACACATATATACCTCTATATATACATACACATATACAAATAAATACGAATAAGTTTTCTCGTAATATCTACTTAAATCTACCTTCAAAAACCCTAACAATTTACATTCATCCGTATAAGACCACATACTACACTTTGATCTCAGCCAACAAGCCGAAAAGCGATTAACAACAAGATGATAATATGCAAGTCACTAATCCGATCAATACTAACCTATGACTGACAAATATAGAGCTCAATATCTAAAGATACTAATTTCAATAAATTGCAAATCATTTTTTAAAAAGTGGTTATTTTAAACGTGTCCCTTTACACCAGAGTCGATAAAATGCGCGTTTAATTAAAATTACCACCCTATATAAAGAATTTTATTTTAAAAGTATCGAGTGATTTTTTTACAATAAATGTATCGCGATAACGTCCTTGTTTCCTTGATCAGTAATTACGATTCCAGGCAACTAAAATTTATGTACACTAAGTATAAACATATTCAGTTCCGTCCGTGTTAACTTAACACGACGTGTCGTTCAACTCGTGTTGAATAATTATTTATCTAATCTAGTTGTAGACAAGAAATCCCAAGAGTTGGTTCCTTTTTGTTACCAGTTTTCTTAATCTTTAAATATCTTTTATATATAATATCGAAATAATATTATAATATAATTGATATCGTGTTTATATAATTTAAACTGGTTTGTGGGGCATTGCCCATTGTTAGTTTTACTGAGTTTTCTTTTTAATTTTTAAGTCGTAATATGGACGGCCTATCAAATTTAGGTCGTCTATTTAAGAAAATATCTGAACTGAGTTCGAAAATTAAATCGTAATTTAATGACAAAACTGTTACTAAAACTCAAAAAGCAACAATACTTGATGCCACAAATGAGATTAACAACAGTGTTGCCTAGGCAACTTTACTTGCAGCAATTTGGATAAATTATTGAAATCTAAGGCAACGGAAGTACAATCGGCGGTTACTCCAAATTACCAGCAACAGGGGCTCATTCAGGGATGCCCTAGTGAGTGATCGGAAGAAGAAAGTATCACCTAGAAATAAGGTATTACTCATGAACAACACTACTGGCATCATCAATACGTCAACTAAAACCGATTCAAACAAGCTGGCTACGTTAATCAAGGATAGAATTCTGCAGTGTATGGTCAAAGAGAAGATATTCCTTACCCCAACGATTCTCCTTTTCCATACAAATAATATAACCGAACACGATATGAAGGATCACATTTTTGAATTGACTGGAGCTGCTACAGTCAGTTTTACAAAGGTATCGAATTCTTGCGCATCGAGAATGTACGTTCAAGTTGGCCATGTCAATATGAAGGTGGAAGAATTTGTATTAATTTTATCGATGCAGTCAGCCCTTGTGTCACTGCAAGCTTCTTAACAACATACTTCGTTAGGCTCCATGTTTCCGCTCCGTATGTAAGCACTGGAAGGATGCACTGTTCGTATACTTTCTTCTTCAAGCTGTTAGGTGTATCTTTATTTTTGAGGACAGTACTCAACTTCCCAAAAGCTATCCACGATAGATGCGTTCGCCTTTTAATTTCTTTACGCATTGTTTCTTTCTGTGTGTTAAGTTTGGGCATCCGGAGAAGTACTGCAGATCTTCTCAATCATATATTAGCTTTCATAAATTATATTGCAATAATGGTGCCTGCTCAACTTGCACATTTAATAAGATTAAGTCATCCTGCTCGTGGCAGGAGCTAGACTGTAAGTTAGCTGTGTTCAAGGAGGTTGATCATGCTACCTTTAATAAGAACTGCTCCTATTTGTTTAAAGCCAGGGAGGACATGAGAGCCCGGATTGACTATGGAGCTACTTAGTTGTTCATATCTTTAATGTTGACAATTCGAATATTCTGATTAAAAATAATTATATATCTTATATTAATAATAGAATTGCCGTTATAGTAAAGGCGGGCATACCACATCCTTTGCTGTATAGTAAATTTAATCTGATTTCTGTTAGGATAGGTAGATACATTATTACTAGTGTCTATTTATCTCCTAACAAATCTGAATCACATGCTCTGTATGTACTTGACCAGACCTTAGGGCAGCTTCCAAGCTCTCTTCACATTGTTGTTGGGGACTTCAACATCAGATTACCTGGAGCCCCGTGTCCGGGAAAGCAGAGACTCTGTTGATTTTAGTGAGTTGGTTGCCTCTAGGTATTTTGTAGTTGCGCGCGAATTACAATGGGTCAAGTTTCATAGATTACTTGTTGATCTCTGCCAGTGCATCACATTTAGTATCTTATAAGTTAGTTGAGATGGATCTGGCGTTCCATCGCAGATTTATTTTTAACATTAAACATAATTTTAGCCGCCTCCCTAACAAACGATTTTGTAAAATTGAACTGGATCAATTTATAAACCATCTTAAAATTATACTTATATTACTAAGCTTATTGTTAATGTAAAAGACTGTTTATCAAAAGGGCAATTGCATTCTTAAATCAGTCAATTCAATACGTATTTGATTGAGCTGATGTTCTTTGATTTTCCACAGATTTATTATTGGAACGGCAGGTTACAATTTTTTAAAACTAAAATTAATTTAATCCGGAAAAACTCTCCAAATGTGAGGACCCCTTTTGTATATTTATATATAAGAATGTGCTAAAGGAGTTGAATAGGTTATATAAATCTGAGATAATTAAGGCTAAATTTCAGTATTGGCAGGTCTTTGTTACCTCTAGCTCTGCCTGGGGTAAACCATATAAAATGTAATTTAAGAAAAAATCTGTTTTTTTACTACCAGATATCAAGGTAGGCAGTCAGACTATGATATCCGAGAGTGGTAAAGTGGGTGCTTTATTAGACCACTTTTTCAAGTTGATTCTCCTTTGGTTGCGCTGTTTGTTTCTGGCTGCAGTTCCCCTGTAGTAAGTCCTGATAACATCACCCGAATTATTAAAAATTTTTGTAATAAGAAAGCGCCCGCTGACGATAGGGTTAGCAATATCTTGGTTCCAAAAATACATTCTTTTGTTACTGCCCACTTTATTTCAAAAATCTTTAGGCTTTGGTCTTTTCCCGGATTGTTGGAAGTCGGCCTCTCTGAGATTGCTGTCTAAGCATGGTAGCGATCCTTCGGAGTTGTTTTCCATTTCTTTGAAGTTTCAGTATTAAGTTTTTTAATTAGTAACATTGAGGAATAAGTAAAAAAAAGTACATTCTTTGTAATCATTTAAAGTTCCACAAAATGCATTGAAACGTTAAGGAAATTATTGTTTAATGCTTATGCAGTAATAACAGACTGATCACATAAGAATCAATATGGGAGTGATTTACCCTACATTTAGGAATAATATATAATATTTATATAAACAAGCAATGACAGAAGAGAAATATATAACAAATTAGAGCGAACGTGTAACTAAAATTAAACTAATCAATGGTCAAGTCATAACTTGAATGAACAGTAAAAAGTAAATATTGTTTTGGTTGTGAGCAAAAAATTTCACAAGATACTGTTTTCAGAACAAATTTAATGATCATTACTACTGAGAAAAGAATATCAAAATCTACGACATTTTATTCATCTTTATAAATTATTCTATTAAGTTTTAGCATTAGTTGTTTTTAATATCCAATTTAAAATAAAAATAAAATTTCAAATTTCAACTCACTGTGCCTACATTTATATAAGGGAAAAGAAAAACAAAAATGTACAATAAACGTATGCCTTGAACAGCTTTAAACTTACAAATTAAAAATTGAGATATAAATAAAAATATACCGTATATCAGATTTTAAGACACGTGTTTTCTATCAGTTTCTGTCTACAAATTCCCAAGACTATTGTTACTGTAAACTAAATAAAATCTCCGATATGGATAAAATAATTAGTGCGACGTCATTTATTAACTGAGCCTAGTATTCAACGTGCTGATTTTAATACTGATCGTACTAACATTTTTCCTCACTTACATTTCCACACAAATGGCTGACATCTACGTTAAAAATATGAAATAATAAAATAATAAATTTATCCTGATAGTGTAGTATTTACTCTTTACTACCGGCCAACATCTTTCTGAGATTCATTTTACAAATGGACGAATTTTATGACATTGATGAGGAATATGAGATTGTGTATTGGTAAATATAAAATTACATACGCTTTTTATCGTTGAAAAAATCAATTTTTTTAAATCGGGATTAATATTTTTCTTACATGTTGATTTTATAAGGTTATCATCAGAAAGCTCGTAATTTGAATAATAATTTAAAATACATTTTATTTTGCTTCATTATAATTACAAATTATAACTTATCTAATATTTTATTTAAAAATTTCCTTATTTTATTTCATAACATCCCTAACACACGCACACATATATACAAACTCATTTATACCCAATTATTTATTTACAGTCAGTACTATTAACATATGAGCGTTACTTAAAGATAATAATTGGAGAGGATAATGTAGTGGGGACATATATTCTATTAACAAAACTGTTTATTGAATTTATTGGAAATACTACATAGAATCTTTAGTGGAAACTTGGAACATTTTTAAAGATCAAAATAAGGAACAGCCTCAAAACCTGGAGATTTATTTGTTTTGCTATAAAGAGCTCTCAATAGTTCTGACAGACTAATACATGATCTGCACATAATTAATCAAATGTAGAGAAGGACCCGCCTTGTTAACAAAGTCACGAAACCAAGAGATGTTGTCGATAGAGGATTGTACACTTGATATAGGATTGTAAAAGCGTTAATATTTTTCTGCCAAATGTAAACGATTTTGCAATTCAATAGATTAGAGTGCCTGTATTATTTGCAGAACAACTGCGCTGATTGACATTTGATATATTTCAAATATTCAATTAAAAATATATATACATATATAATCACTCATTCGCCTTGCCCTGCGACAAATCATTATCTTCTAGGTACAAGTCGTACTACGAAGTTATGGGAATGTGCTTCGAAAATTAAAAAAGAATCGAGACATATCGAAAGTATGGCGGATTGTAACCGGCAGTTGGCTGGTATGTCTCCAACAATAATAATATACATTGACTTCGACATCGAATGCGTAAATAAAAGAAATTCATATAGCGATAGTCAAACATCTATCCGAACTGTCATAATAATTCGCTAGCATTCGAAATTCTTCAAAAAACGTTTAATGACAGAAGACAGAAAATGCAATAGGATTATATATATAAATTATTTCTAATATTCTGTGAGTCTGCTGCTAGACGAATGTGTGATTTTCAAGTGGTTCACCCTATATCACATCTAGTTGATGATCATCTAGATTTAAAGCGAAGAAAAATTAAAAATATGTTTACAATAATAGCATCGTTCCGTATTTGGTGTACGTAATAAACAAATTAAAAAAAAAATAAAATTGTCGAACGTTTTTTAATAAAAAATTCGTTTCAGGTATTACCACTTCTTTTCGTGGACGACGCTGATACTCAATACGATCGCTGGCCTGTTCGGTATTTCGATTATAATTGTATTCTGTCGCGAAACAATGAATAAATCAGCCATCGCCCGCATTTTCGTCTGCATATCTGTGAACGATGTTTTATGCCTTAATCCTACTTTATTGTTTTCTACGCAATAACAGTAATTTTGTCTATAATTTGTACGATTACGTTATTCTGGTAGTCGGTTATTTACGCGATGTGAATTTATGGTTAGAATGTCATCTGTCGCTTTGTCGTTACTTAGCGGTGGCATATCCGCTTCGAATTCGTACGTGGTGTCCTTCTGGAAAAATTTCGTTCGGAATAATCGTCTGTTATTTAATATCGTTCGTTTTTTATTTACTGTTTCTAATAGACGTTTTATTCGATATCGCGAAACGAAAGACCAAATATGTTATTTCGGGGACGTCGTTTATTTTTGTCGGCTTTTATTTAAATGCAATTGACTATGTATGGTTCAAAAAAAGACTTCCGGAATTTTTATCGCCCCTCGTTTATTTTAGTTTAATGTTATCGATTAAAACGATACCGTGCGTTTTATTCGAAATATTTTTTATTCTATTATCGATGGACATGTTAAAACAGCGACGTAATCGATTAAAATCAGACGATCGATCGAAGAACTACTTTAGATAATTAGTCGAACTACGTTAATAATCGTCTGTTTAGCTGTGTTAATCTTAATAACCGACATTTTACCGATAACTGTTTATATATTTGCAATCCGCAAGGATTCGCTCTTTGGTGACAACCGCGCAACAGTAAGGGTAATTATGATATCAGTTTTTTATTTTCTTATAGTATACGATGAGTTTGATAAAGATAAATTTCATCTACTTTCATTCGAATATTGTATATTATATATCAGCAAACTCGTATCGTACTTTCATGTGTGTTTGAAATTTATCATCTATTACGCGATAAGCGATAATTTAGGAAAACCGCTATCGATATAATCATATGTTTATCCGTACGTATCGGTACGAAAATGAATACGATTAATAATCTATTGCGTCATCGATCGCGCGTATATCGCGTTAATACCATTGGCGTTTGATAATACTTTCAAAGTGAGGATGATAACGATATTAAATGATTCCGTTTTGATCTTTGTTCATCGAAAAATTTCAATACACGTCCAGAATGTATTTTAAAGTTCAAACAGGAAACTAAATGTGTTCCCTTACATTCACAATGTCGATAATTTACCATTAGCTTATAATATACTCGCGGTTCTATAAAAGCGTTTTATCATTTCGGCTAAATGTACGCGATTATAAATACAATTTCAAAGAACGTAGTCGGCCATTTAAACTTTAAATTTATCTCAAATTACGTTTACATCCGTTATTAATAGAAATCTCGATCAAATATTAATATAACAAAAACGACCTTTGGTATTAGTCGAGTATTTCTGCACAAAATGATTTCAATTTGATCGTACTGTTATCTAGTACCGTCCGAGTATACAACATGTGGTCAACAAATATAAATAATATCGGCCGCGTCCAAACGATCATCGGTATCGATTATAACAGATCATTATATATATATATATATATATATATATATATATAATATATAAATAATATATGTATAATTTTCCTATTATTTACCTACGTAACAATTATGCAATTCGAATTTTGCGCGTTTATTACTATATTTGTTATTACGCGATTTTTTATTTACCAAATTGGATAATCGAAATAATAATAATAATTAAAACCTTATAAAATATTTTCGATGGCTTATTTCTGTTTATTGCGTAAGTGGCGATATTTATATATATATATATATATATATATATATATATATATATAAATAAAATTTTACAAATTAAACTAGAGAGTAGATTTCATACAAGTCCCGATAAAAATGTTGCGTGGTGACTGCGGCTTAAACGGGCGGTTCTCTGAATTACCGAAGTTTAAAGCTGGAGACACAATTTACCGGATACATATGAATATATATATATATCTAAATAGGCGCATGCATGTAATATATAAATCCGACGATTAACTTCTAATTTAAAAATAATTCTAAAGTGTATAATAATTTTATTTAATCCTATCGCCTCGAAGAATACCGGCGAAAGAGTTAACGGGAATATTTCTGTTTTGTTGTCTACTCACGTTACAAATAGGCCGGTGTACAATTATTACATGTTATTCATATTCGTATTTACTTTTCAAGTCGTAATGTGCAGTTAGTTTATTTTAATAATATCTCGGATATTAATATTTATTTTGGTAGGAAAGACAATTACGTACGTCGGTAAATTTATTTTAGTATATAATATACGAGACGCAGTTTTTAATAACATTTTTAACGTTAAGCTTATTTTCACTATCACTTTTTCGAATAGTTTAACGTTATACAAAAAAAAACCTTTTTAATATCATTTTAATAGGATTCCTTATCGATTATTTAGTAATCGATGAAATGATTTAGTATTTATTTATTGCGAATTATATATTTAATTATTTCTCCGTAGTAGGTCGTGAAGTTATTATATTAATTATTATCTCGTCGTTAATCGCTAATTGACAATACGCTACCGTTTGATTATAAATTTATTTATCGTGTATAAATGAAAACGACTATTTTGATTCTTCAAATTTCTCGATTAGACGAGGTCTTTCCGCAAATCCTGTCGCGCTGTCGACCAATTTATAATTTTCGGTGGGTCGAGATTAAAGTTTATTGAAAATTTATAATTTAGATTAATTAATATTTATTTCATATATATTCTCAATACGTCGTGTATAGCCAAGTTTTTGCAAATTATTTTAAAATATATATATTGCAGATTTGTTTTTCTGAGTGGCGATATTTCAACAGCACTTAGAGAGTCTGTTCAGATTAGTAAGTTCGAATGTGTGGTATCTTGCACAATTAGTGTTAGAAATGTGCTGTGTAATTCGCACGAGAGCGCACTGAACGTTAACGGAAGATGAACACAAATCGTAAAATTTTCATGGAACAAAGCGCATCCGCAATTATCGTCTTTTTAAGCATCGCAAATTATTAAACATTCGAGTTATTGTATATTTATTATTGTTGGATTTATCGAGAGTATAAATTATTTATGAACTATTTATTTCAGTTAGCGTTTGTATACATAATAGACTGCATGCGAATAGGAGATCTCGTTACCGACGTGGTCAGTCTATAGAATATTATTACTATGTACATATTTTATTTTTATTATTAATTCGAATATATTTTTAAGAATATACTCCATGAAGAAAAGTATTCACGAATATAAATATATATATATATACACGGTTAACCACAAACATACACCGACTCTAAAGCATCGCAATGAAGATTCTTATGCGGCTGATATGATAATTTTTTTTTTGGCCCCCAGTTCGTAAAATTACGATGGTGTAAATTTATTAATAACTGTGATACATGTAATTTATAAATAGTTTGCATTTTACACATTTATTCGAATACACTAATACTTGTATAAATAATCTTTGAATAAACCGCGTCCGATGTGTAAATATGACGTTTAGTCGGCTGTCTATTCTAGGTAAATATTATTTCGCTAACCCATTATATTCATCCCATTTTTTAATATAGTGATCATCCGATACTGTTTTAAATTGTTTAATCGTTAACATTTTTTCTCGATGCAAATAGTGTGCATGTTGGTACCTGGTATTGATAAATTCCCGCTTTATATATTTAAATTATTATTTACTAATAACATATTAATTTAATCTAATATATTAATGTTTTAATACCAAACGATGGCAATACTTGCCATAATTGTTCTGTACGATTTAGTTAAGTCGATGGTAATCATTCTTTGGAAAGTTTTCATTCTGTTTTGAAACCGTTTAACGCTGCCATACAGTATGTTTGGTAAAATTACGCTCCCATATAGATTTATTCTATTATTGTTATTATATAGCTTATTAAATACTCTTATAAATTTTTGCTAATTTTGGTTGTAATGTAATTGAAATGGTTACAGAATTTTAAGTTATAATCAATTAATACTCTTAAGTATCTGGTTTCTATGCCAAATTGTATCTCTAAACTGTATTGCATTAACTTTTTGTCTTGTAATTTTCTATTGAACAGCGTATAAGTTGATTTCGTATTTTTGATGCTCAAATGAAATATCTATAAACAGTTTTTAAATTCAATTTCTCTTTCTAAAGAGTTTTCATTTTTGTCACCGGTTACTATTGTTTTATCATCGACGTAAGTAAAAATCTTTACATTATTTGAAAAAGATATGTGGTACATTTGAGAGAAAACTACGGTTCACTAGAACAGCCCTAATACAGACCCTTGTGGTACACCCATTACAGTGTTTTGTTGTTTACAGTACGTACCTATAGCAGTGTGGATCGATTATGAAAATATTGATCGATCACATTGAGTATGCTGTAATTTAATTTTAAATCTTTTGATAATAAAATAAGCTTATTTAAATTTAAGCTATCGAAAACCTTTGTAATGTCGAATGTAATTAAAGTACAGAGGCTTTTTTATTCTTAAAGGTTTTAATCGTTTATAAAATATTATGTACGGCCATTTCAGACGATCTGCCTGGTAATGCACCGTGTTGGTTTTTATTTATTATATTATTATTATTTTCCACAAATTCTTTTAGTCTTTTATTTATGCATTTTTCAAATAGTTTGCTTAAGTTGGATAATAACGCTATAGCTCTGTACGACGTAGATAAATTCGCGTTTTTATTTGGTTCTGGAAAAATAACAGTTTTACTTAATTTCCATACATCAGGATAATAATTAAATTCAAAAAGTAGATTTACAAATTTTGCGATAACAGTCGGGAAAAAGTTTTGAAATTTTTAAATAAATTTCTCTATTTCTGAAGCCACTTTGTTTCTCGATCGTTTAATTATTATGTCAATTTCATCGTTGCTAAAATTTGTTGTAGGCTAGTAAGTTTTCGCTTTAAAAGGTTTTGTGTCGAGGAATAATTTCGGCATCAATAATTCAACCTTGTCTTGTTCCGTGCACTGTGGACCTTAATTTGCTCGTTAATATTTTATAATTACGTCCAAAAACGTTTTTATTATCCATATGTTTTTTCAAATTTGCACTTTCAATCATGAATTTATATTGCTTAAAAGGTTTTTTGTAATTATAAAAATTGTTTTTTTTAACTGTATTTTTGCAGCCATGATACTTTTTGTACAACTTGTTAACTAATGTTTTTTTTCCTTTGCAGAGCTGTATTCCACCAGTATACCTCAGATTTGATGGTAGTATAAGAATTACTTAATACTACATCTACATAATCTTGTAATTAGTTAAGCCATCTTCGCTATATTCTTACGATTTACAGTAGTATCAATCATATATATGTGCTTTCTTAAATTTATAGCTAATCTATTGTAGTTAATAGCTTTGATAGCACTATCCCACGTCCTATTTGTAACTACATTTACGTTAAAGGTAACATAGTAATGGTCGCTAGAATTTAATTCATAACTAACTTCCCATTGCTCAATTAATTCTGCTGTATTACTTGTTGCCAATGTTAAATTTATTAAGGTCTTTTGATTTCCTCCCTGAAATGTATACTTATTTTTAACATTTAATGCATTTAAGTCGTGAGTTTGTATTATATTCAATAAAACTTTTCCTCTCCGATTATTTACTGTGTCCCATAATAAATTTCCAGAGTTAAGTTTCCCAACAATATAAATTTACTCAAATTTTTGTTCCGTATGTATATATCTAAGAATTGAAAATAATAAGTTGCTAGGTCATTTGGCGGAATGTACGTTAAAATAATGTTTATATTACAACAATTTCGACGATTATAATGTTGTAAGCATTGTGTACATAAACTTTGCTTAGTGATGTTTCTGATCGATAGATTATCGTGAGTTTATTATGTGTAATTTTTTTTACAATTTGTGGGCATGTAATTGCTGTTACACTTGTCGCAAATAAATGTAATGTGGTATATTGTTCAGTATAATTTTACTCAGTAGTATATCTCCGGCTAAACTAGAATGATTTGCATTATACTGTAGTATCTCAATCATAGTACTAATTTGAATTTGTTGCTGTAAGATATTGTTATAGTTATGTTTCAGTTAAACTTGTAGTTATTATTCATCAGTCTGGCACTGCCTTTTGAGACGTTCGATGATTTATTTAATTAAGTTTTTGCTATGCCTATCTGAACGCGTATTTTATTCCGCTTATTTTTTTTTTATTGATTTTTTTAAATCATTACATAGCCTTCATAGGCTGTCAATAGATTGTAGGATAATTATGCAACATGATCGGTAGGCCTTCCAGCGAAGGGCACCTAAAAGTAAAGTAGCTTAATTAATCAAGTAAGTCTAATAATTTGCGTCTTTTGTAGACGTCGTAATTAAGTTGAGTTATCTAGTAGGTTGATTGCTGTCCAATTTGGGTGGTTTGATAATCTGACTACGTGTTTACTGGCCTCGTTTTTTAATATTTCCATTACATATGGCACTTGGAGGTCTTGATGTAACGTTTTACTGCTTACAAACCATGGAGCATCCTCCAGTGTTCTCAATGTTTTGTTTTGAAAATGCTGTTCGAGTTGATACGGAGTATATTTTTATGGATACTAAATACTAGTTGCATTCATTTGTAAAGAAGTGGGACGATACACTTTTCAGACAGTTGACAAATCTGAAAATATTACTATAGTACCGCAGAACGAAATATTGATGATATATCAATTGGTTTCAAATTTGCAAACAACTCTATTTTCAGTATGGAGCAGCCTGATGGTAGCTTATATTTAAGTACAATTTCTAATCGGGTGTGATAAGAGCAGAACCCACAAAATTATTACCATTTGATTTGGAGCCATCTGTATACATAGTTAAATAGTTGGGCTATTTTTCATGAAGAATAGGTGAGTGATACAAATTAACCAGAACGAAAAATGATGTTTAGATCGACGAGGTGGAATGAAGATAATAGGAATAATTATGTCTTGATAAATGACCGACTAAAGAATTAAGTGCAAGTATAAATTTAGCTGAATAGCATAAGAATTTCTTGCCTCTGTAACGTCAGTTACAAGAGAAAAATATAGTAACTAAGCAGAAAAATTTGGAAATTTTAAAAATAATTTATGTGAAAGACATAGGCTTTATAGATGAATGTGCTTGTCCTACTTTGAAGATAATGCCGAAAATTAATAATCAACGACAATTATCATTTAGTGAAATCCCTGCTAAGGGCACTACCCCCAACAAGAAGCACAAGTGCGACTTGTCAGGTACTAGATGACATCATCTTGGATGATCAGTTTGCGGCCTGTGCGGCTCTACAGTACAAACATCATCCACTTACAAGTGGGATACTATAAAGGCAGCACAGGAGATCTTGGCCAGTTGAATAGGTGAAACTTCTGACGGAAGAAATCTGTCTAGCTCTCCTCCAGCACACCAGTAATTTCTTGATACAGACTGAAGGCAATTTCCCTGGTTGAATTTTCTCAGTGACAAGTACCTTCGCATATCTGCTCATCCATTCAAAAGGCTACGAAATGTACACACTCGTGTATCCCTGAGAAAGAAACGTTCCTCATAGCATGCAAACGGACCGTGATGCGTTCCGAAACATGTCAACGTTATATATATGTATATATATATATATAAGTAGTAAGGGCGTCACTTGAGTACACTTTGACCTTGAAATGTTGGCTGAAGGTCTGTAAGTGTTCTCAAGATGAACGTCCGTACTACTAGGATTTTTTCACTACATGTATCTTTTTTTTATTTTATTTCAGATTTAGCCTATGATATTGCGATTTTATACTTTTTAAATTTTTAAACGAAATTTTCCCTCAGGAAGTCAACCAGCACACTTTGACTTTATGTGCTATGGTTGAACATTATAGTTTCCAAGTAAATGATTTTAGTTGTTTATGTTTTTTTATGGAACTTATCTTTTTGGGCACTTTATATGAGTCAATAACGATAAGAATTAGTATCTTTGAGGACTGTATGTGAAAAAGTATAAATATAAGTTTGAAATATGTTGCAAAATATAATACAGAGCCGACACTTACTAACAAACCGAATTCTACCACAAACTATGGAAATGTTGTACATGGTAGTATCCCACTAAGTGGACAAAAACCGCAGTTATCGTATGCGAAAATTACGTCAATGGTGCAGATACGATTATTAATTTTAACGATAATATTTATAATGGCGTTGGCTCTCAAAATTATGGTAGCAATATAAACAATAACCACTTCACACCTAACTCACCTCCCGGTATAGATGTAATATTAAGCCAGTTTTTAAACGAATTTAAAAACATGTTTCAACAATTAATGAATCAGAACACTTTGATATTAAATTTATTGTCCTCTGTCGTGAATAAATCTAATAAATGATGGCTACTTCATTAAGAATTGCACTATGGAACGCTAACGGCGTTTTACAACGTAAGTCAGAAATAGAGTTATTCTTAAAAACTCAGCTCATAGACATACTGCTCGTCTCAGAAACGCATTTCACAAATAAAACAGTTTTCAATATTCCAAACTATGATGTTTACACCTGTCTTAGACCAGATAATAAAGCTCGCGGTGGCAGTGCAATTATTATTAAAAAGACAATCAGGCACTACGAGGAGAAAAATTATACGGAAAATAGAATACAGGTATGTACCGTTAAATTATCCTCCTTTAACGGTACTGTCGCTATCTCCGCCGTATACTGCTCTCCAAATGAGCGACTAGATGAAAACCTATTTTTTAAATACTTTAAGTCGTTGGGAGAGAAATACATATCTGGTGGCGACTGGAATTCAAAAAGTCGCAATGGGGCTCTCGCTTGGATAATCCCAGAGGAAAACTTTTATAAAAGGTAATTTCTAAGCAGAATCTAGGCTATATCTCAGGGAGTAAGCCTACTTACTGGCCTCAGGACCGTAAAAAAAAACCTGATCTGCTCGACTTTTTCGTAACAAAAGAAATCTCGTCTTTATACATGAGAGTAGATTCTTGTTTCTATCTACAGTCAGATCACCCGGCAGTTGTGTTAACGGTTAGCATTTCACCAATTACAAAAATACCTGAGCCATATCTCATCAATAAAAATACCAATTGGTTTATGTTTAAACAATATATAAAAACTAACATAAATTTAAATATGCCACTTAAAACTAATTACGACATTGATAAAGCAGTACAAAAATTAACAGAACTATACAAAATGCTGTGTGGCTAGCCACTCCCATTGTAAAACCCCCCAAGGAGTCTAATAATATTTCGAAACACATATTAACACTCGTGCATGAAAAGTGAAAGTTACGAAAAACATGGAACATCACGAGAAATCCGATTATTAAAACGTAACTAAATAGAAAAACCAAAGAACTGCGTAAAGTACTGCATGAAAATAAAAATGAAATGCTCGCAACGTTTCTGTCAAGTTTGTCGCCGTCTAAAAACGATGATTACTCTCTATGGAAAGCGACTAAACGCTTTAAACGACCAAATGTGCATACTCCTCCAATACAAAAAATTGACGGTAGTTGTGCTCGTACTAACATTGACAAAGCAGCGCTTCTTACTAATTATTTTCACGATGTATTTACATCTAATCCTGAAGTTGATGTTTCCGTAGATATCCTCGAATATCTGGAAAAACCACTGCAAATGAGTCTGCCTATAAAACCGGTAACTCCAAGTGAGGTACAACAATTCTTTAAAAAAATGAAACGGAGAAAGAGACCCGGATTTGACCTAATCACAGCTGAAGTTTTAAATGAATTACCACGAAAAAGTATTGTATTCATAACACAGATATATAACGCCGTCTTTCGCAGCCAATATTTTCTTCTGGGCTGGAAGTTCTCGCAGATAACTGTTATACCAAAGCCTGGAAAGTCGCCTGAAACAGTCTCGTCGTACAGACCTATTTCGTTGCTTCCTGTTCTTTCGAAGACACTGGAAAAATTAATTTTAAAACGGTTGTTTCCGATATTATCCACGAATGCAATTATTCCCGATTTTCAGTTTGGGTTCCGTAGGCATCACAATACTGTAGAGCAGGTTCATAGATTAACAAAGTTTATCGAAAATAGCTTGGAAAACAAGAATATTTGTACGGTGGTGTTTTTGGATGTTCATCGGGCTTTAGATCGGGTGTGACATCAGGGATTGTTGTATAAACTTAAATTGCTGCTTCCTCACTCTTTCTATTTACTGTTTAAATCGTATCTACAAGAGAGATATTTTCGAGTGAAGGTGGCCGATGAATACTCGGATATTTTTCCAATAAGGGCCGGGGTCCCACAAGGGAGCGTTCTCGGTCCAATATTATACCTAATCTATACAACCGACTTCCCGACGCTCAGTAATACAGAAGTAGCTTTGTACGCGGATGACGCAGCTATCTTAGCAGTGGATAAGTGTGAAAACATAGCAACAAAAAAACTGCAGGAGTCACTTGGGCATGTAGAGACCTAGCTAAAACGATGGCGCATAGTGGTTAATGAAAGTAAGTCAACACATATTTCTTTTACAAATCGAAAAATTAAACGTCTTCCAGTCAAGATAAATAATGTTATAATCCCGAACACCAATAATGTAAAATATTTAGGTATGCACTTAGAAGCTAGGCTGACCTGGGGTACTCACATTCAGAAGAAAATTGAGCATTTGAGACTTAAAACCAGAACTATGTCGTGGATGCTAGCTAAGAGATCAGGATTGTCATTGGAAAATAAAGTACTATTGTATAAAATTGCTTTAAAACCAATTTGGGTGTACGGAATACAGCTGTGGGGCTGCGCAAAAACATCCAACCTGAAAAAAATACAGCGATATCAAAATAAAATACTCAGAACTATTACTGCAGCCCCCTGGTACGTGTCAAATTATACCCTCCATAGTGACTTGAATGTTATGTTTGTGGAGGATGAAATCAAAATACAAGCAAATAAACATGTCGCCCGACTTAGCGTTCATACGAATCCACTTGCTAACAACCTGCTGGATAACTCTGGCAAAACCCGCAGACTGTGGCGAAATAAGCCTTTAGACCTTGCTTAAACATTATAGCGTTTCGAGGGAGTACTGCTGAGTACTAACCCTCCACAAAACACTTTATTCGCTTAAATCAATCACTTGATGACCATCAAAGTTGGTCGGTTGTGAAGAAAAAAAAAAAGAAGAAAATATTTAGACGTGGCGTAGTATACACGTGGGAGAACTTAGAGATACAAATATAGAAAAAATTAAGTATAATTGTACGTACAGGTAATAATGGAAACAGATAATCAGAATGAGAAAGAATGTGTGAGAGAACCTGCGGTTTCGTGCATAGAGGGCATAAACCGTGTTTGCAATGTACCTTTGTGTTAAAACAAATACATTAAGTGTAAATAAGTTATATACGATAGAAAAGTGGTGTTATTATAAAATTAAAAATGGCGATAGGACGATTGTATTTTGTATATTAGACGATATAAGAATCGCATCGCGGATATTGAAAGAAGTAAATAAGAAAAATGAAATATGATTCGAAGACAGACGTTATAGTTAGTTTTAATGGAAGTTACGAATACCCCGTATTTACATTTTGTAGCAAAAATGGTAATGAATGAATGCCGATATAAGTAAAGAAAATTTTTAAAAAGTATAGATAGAGGTATAGTTATTTTAAAAAAATGTACTAAAATCTGTTTCGAGTTAAACTTGTAAAACATAGAATTGGTTACATACTCGTAGTGCAATATGAGCGATCTAATAGACATTTTCGATTATTTCGATTATACACCATCTATAACGGAAAACATAAACAAGTTGCGGACGGAGTTTTCTATAAACATATACAACGAAGAGATCATAACTCCACCGTTTAAAAGTTTGATCGTAATAACTGGGAAAATAACGTTAAAAAACTAAAAAGATGTGGAAATGACGGGTGTTGACACAAAAGTTAACGTAACCAATAAAGGAATGTTACATTTGTTCTATACTATAGATTATTATTTAGGCGATAACAAAGTCGATAGTATAAGAAAACCGGATATTTCTACCACGATGAAAGGATTAGTATCGTTTGAAAATTATCTAAAGTATAGTAATACCGGTTGGTGTATTACAAATTCTTCGACGAATATTCGAAATGGAAAGGGATATTTTTCAGTACGTATACCCGTGACTACGATAATGGGATTTTTTGAGGATTAAAAGAATTTTCTATATCGTATTCCTCAAAAATTGACGTTCTATAGATCGACGATAAACGTAAACATACTAGAAAATATTTCAATGATCGATAAAGACGGATATTCCATTATATTAAAAGACGTAACATGGAGAATGACGCAAATAAAGTTATCGATCGAGCAAGAAACGCGAGTTAGAAAATAAATTTTAACTAATAAGGACTACGAACTACTATACATAAGTTGGCTATACCAACGTACAACGATTTCATCTGCGACTGAATTTACTTGAGATATTCCGGTATCGTATTTGAAAACCAAGTAATGGGTTTCTAGAAAGAAAACAATATTTCGACTTACGATTTATTAAATTTAGGCAACGATCAAATTTTATTGAATAATAATGTTTACTATCCGTGAGAAAGATTGAATTTTAAATATAGCGAAAATAAATGCGCTAATCTGTATCAAATGTTTAAAAATTTTAAAACTTCTTATTACGACAAACACGAATAATAGATGAATCCTATAGTCGACTATAGTACGTTTGTGTCAATGTATCCGGTTATTGCTATAGATTGCTCGTATCAAAACCGAAGTTTATAAAAGAATCGCTGATTAATATTAAAGTAGTATTTATTTGGCGACATAACATACCGTCGAACGTAGCATGGCGTGTTAATAATGGACGATAAAGGGCTATACAATCCTATGAATAACAGAGTAATTCATTAGGAAAAGTATGTAAATAACGTATTACGAATTCTCGAACAATCGTATATAAGGAATAGTATACAGTAGTTGTCAAAAGTACACACGTGTGTTTAACGTTGGCTCACGATAGATTTAGAAATAGTCCTTCTAAGGACTTTTCGTACGTTAACGATTTTCAAGGTTTTAAAAGTATTAAAAATACATTTATGATAAAAGAACTGGCGATTGTATCTCTTCGAGATGACCGAATTGTTCATTGTATGGTAAACTCACCTGGTTACGTGGTATAGAAGGACAGATAAATTTTTTGATCAAAAGATATTACAAAATTAATTGGGAAAACGGATACGTGGAATTTCACGGGTGGTTAGGTTAGGTTATTACGCGAAACTGTCGCAAACGCGTACGTAGTATACGTCAAAGGAATGAAGAAAGTAAACCATATAAGAGAGTTGTTGGGAAATAAAATTGATGTTTTCGACTTGGATCCGTTAGGATGTCCAAAGGCTAAGGATTGCGTAGTTTAGTCTATAAACTACTGTAAGCGTTGTTTTTATAAAAATCACCGACATTTATCGGATAAAGCCACAGCTACGAGTGTACATTGCTCATTGAACCTCGCTATTATGTATAAAGATTGGATAACTAATTTAATTTAAAATTAGTTTTCAAATATCGTCAATCACGCGACATCTAATGTACGTGGCGAATATCACTAAGGGATCAAATTAGATAGTCCGTACGAATTTGGTTTAAAAAGTTTTGTAACGTACAATAGCATTCCAAATATTTCGGAAAATTGTAAAAATAACGAGTTAGTAGTAATTGAACCGAAGACTAGCGAACGCCATTACATACTATATCTACATGTTCCTAAGAATTGAACGATATAATATAATTTATTCAACGAAATGAAGAACTTAGGAACGCGGAAATAGTCATTAGGTTAATTGCGAACACGTTAAAAATAAAATTATATTCGGAATGGATTATGGATTTCACAACTGCGAACTAGGATAGGACGTGTACTTAGTTTTAGTAAACGTAAACTCATACCGGGAAAAACGCAATTATTCAAACGACCGTATAGATATCTTTACTATAAATAACATTAAAATTAGATGTAATTTTAAAAAATGTAATATAACTGACGTAAATTTAAACGATAACACAATTTTCGCTAAACGTTCAAGTTGGTGAAAAAATTATCGAAAGACCTAATTATTTATCATTTTACCGCGTAAATACGGATGAAATAAATCACATATGCGTTACGATAGTTGATCAAAATGAAAAATTTATCCATTTTACAGATGAAAACTTAAGTATAATACTACTATTTAAGCCCATATAACTTTTAAAACTCGAAAATAAAGTGTCGATAAATACGATCAGATATAACATTCCGTTATTGATTACGTCACTTTTTTTATCGACAACCGTTATTTCAACATTTTTTTCTTCTTTTAACGTTATTTTCCCAGTTACTACGATCAAACTTTTAAACGGTCAAGTTATGATCTCTTCGTTGTATATGTTTATAGAAAACTCCGTCCGCAACTTATTTATGTTTTCCGTTATAGATGGTGTATAATCGAAATATTCGAAACTGTCTATTAGATCGCTCATATTGCACTACGAGTATGTAACCAATTCTATGTTTTACAAGTTTATCTCGAAACAGATTTAAGTACTTTTTTTAAAAAAAAAACATACCTCTATCTATACTTTTTTAAATTTTCTTTACTTATATCGGCATTCATTCATTACCATTTTTGCTACAAAATGTAAATACGGGGTATTCGTAACTTCCATTAAAACTAACTTCATTACCCGTATATATAAAATAATATTTGTCTTCGAACCATATTTCTTTTTTCTTAATTACTTCTTTCACTGTTCGCGATGCAGATTCTTACATCGTCTAATACACTAACCACAATCGTCCTGTCGCCAATTTTTACTTTTATAATAATACCACTTTTCTATCGTATATAATTTATTTACACTTAACGTATTTAATTTTAACAAAAGGTTTATTACAAACACGGTTTATGTCCTCTACACACCAAACCGCAGGTTCTCCCACACATTCTTTCTCATTCTGGTTAACTGTTTCCATTATTACTTATACGTACAATTATACTAAATTTCTACTATATTTGTATCTCTAGGCTGTCTCTGAACAAACATAAACACGAGATACACCTGTATACTATGCTATATCTAAATATTTACTAACTACTATCCTGTTACAAACTTATATTAATACTTTTTCACATACAGTCCGCAAAAATATTAATTCTCATCGTCATATAAAAAGTAACGTTCCATAAAAAGAACCGTACGCTTCTAAAATCATTTACTTAACGTTCAAATATAATACAATGTCAAAGTTAACTCAAGTGCCGTCTTGAGGGTAAATTGCATTTAATAAAATTAAAAAAATCCCAATTTCACAGGCTAAAATTGAATAGAGCGGCATGTAGTGAAAAAGTGTCAGGAGTACGGTCGTTCATCTTGATAACACTTTCACCTACTAGCTGACCCTCAAACAGCACCTCACGGTTAATGTGCTCAAATGAGGCACTTACTACTCACATCGAACCGGTACAGTGGTACACTTATCTAGGATAGGAAATAACTACAAACAGGGGCAAAAATATGCAGAGAGGGTGATACGAAAGAAAATATCTCTTATAATACTTTTAATTTCTTTTACCAGTTCCGATGTTTCATCAGAGTTAACCATCTGCCTCATCTACTTGAATCATAACGGCCGAATTACTGAATTTCTCTCAACTATCAACTAACCCTAACCTTATTTCAAGCATACGCGCACAATCTTCTGACGATTAATCTTACTATCGCCACTTTTTCTAAGTCTATGTAGCACTCTATTACAGTATTTAAAAAAAAACATATGTTTGCTTATGACATATAAAAAATGTAAATGCACATTTATACTTTCAGTATATGCTTATTGATCATAATTGCATTTTTTTACATCAAACTTATATCTTGTGGACGGATTTAGTTCGCTTATATTATTCGCACTTTTATTATTCTTTTATATATATATATATAAATTTCTGTGTTCGTACATTCACTCTCACATTTGCATCTCATTTATCTCGCCTACTCATAGGTACACTCTTATTTTACCGATTTTTTTATTTTACGCAATTTATGTAGCAGCATTTCGGTCATATGCTATACATTTACACGTTTTCTATTTCTTCTCCATTCATTAAAATTTTTCATAACCTACTTAATTTCCAACACGACAGTTTCATCTCTTAATTTTTTTGATTTTTCATTTTTCTTCTAATCTACTACGTCGAAGTAACGAAATCAGTACGTCGTTACGTTAATCGTTTTGCTAGTCGCTGTTGCGTTTTTTTCGATCGCGAATATTTACCGGTTTCGGTAACGTTCCTAAATGTCAAAATATGGAATACATCTACTAATATTGCCTAGTCGTAAAGAATTAAATAAATAAATTACATGTGTAACTGTATTCTAGTCGTTACAAGAATAATATTTACGCGATTCAATTACTTTAATTATTAAGAAAACAGCGATCTGGTCACGCGTAATAATAACGGTTACTATGAACACGGATAGCGAATAACGAAGACCGTATAATAGTGGAGGAGAGGATTATTCAACCGGTAATATCATATCACCTGCATCATCATTCATCATCAGTAGTCGTCACCTTAATTAGGTTATCGTGATTAGTCCGTCGCTGAAGCAATAAGTGTACGCCAATTGTATCTGCCGACAGTCGTACACATTTCACAATTGAAAGTCCTGTCCTTTGTCGGACAACATCTGTCCATCGTTTCGGTACACGTCCCGGTGGTCGTTTACCATTAACAATTCCCGTGATCATCAGCTTGTATAGAAATAATCGCAGTAGACATAGGTAAACGTAGTGTAACATCCGTTTATAAACCCCAAACATATCCTTCAAGTTTTGAGAAACCTGTGAATTATGGAAATACAAGTACAAAAATTATAATTGGAGATGTCAATAGCCACGATACGATGTGGGGATACTCAAAGAATAATGATGAAAGCTGTTGAAAGCTGGGCAGAATTGAACTGTTTCAGCTTAGTCCAAGATCCTAAATTACCTTCACCGTTTAATAGTGGTAGATGGCGGAGAGGATATAATCCGGATAACATTTTTGTGAGCCATAACATAGGGAATATGACCACTAAAGCACGTATTGGATCCCATAATGAAATCACAGCACCGGCCAATTCTATGTGAAGTAAATGCAGCAATAGTGCCACAAAAGGTACCATTTAGAAGAAAATTTATTTTTAAAAAATCAAAATGGATGGAATTTGCAACTGACTCGGATAATAAGGACCAGCCAATTATCATCATTTTGTGGCGCTCTTAAAAAAACTAAAAGGCATATACCAAGAGGATGTCGCACTAATTATGTAAAAGGATTATGTCAAGAAATTATTAAAAAAAATATATATATATCACTAAAAGTTTTTTAATCGCGAAGCTTTTCGACAGTTACGTCATTTTCAAGCGCGAACAAAAATTATTACATCTTTTTTAAATATGAAAAACCAGAAATGTTTATATAACGACATCATAAAATTTGATATACATATTTCACTAGCCAAACGTAATTTCAATTTTAGATTAATTTACAATAAATTTCATTTATAAAACAGATTTTTGAAAAATTCTTCATTTCCAATACCTGCTAATGATATTTAAACGATCTTCATATTCGGTATTCAAAAGTAGTAGATCCAGAGATGGGTCACCATTCCAATGGAATCAAATTCGCTTCGCCTTCTGAAACCAGTCAACAATCATCAGTGATCTATACCTGCAAGACAAAAGGAAGTCGTTTTATTTTCTCACTTACGTATAGGTCATACCATGCTTGCACAAGCTTATTTTCTGCAACATGCGAGCCCTCCTCCACTCTGTCATCTTTGTAACACTCAACTAACTATCCTATATATTAATCCTCTGCCGTTTATATATAAATATTACTAGTTCTACTTCACTAATACTTCAAAAGATACCTTCTCCTGAAAAAACACTTTTCTTAAGTCATTCAACCTATATAATCTAATCTAAAAACACCTCCTTTCTTCATGCGTCTGACACTTGTTGCAGTACATAGCGCGATATTATATATTATATATATAATATATTTAAAAAAATTTGCAAAAACATGGCTATAGACGACGGATGGGGAATATATATAAAATAAATATTAATTAATCTAAATTATAAATTTTCAATAAACTTAACTTCAACCTTGATCCATCGAATATTATAAATTGGCCGACCATGCGACAGGATTTGGTGCAGACATCGTGTAATCGAGAAATTAAAAAATGAAAAGAGTCGTTTTCATTTGTATACGATAAACCGATTTATAATCAATCGAGAACGTATTATAAATTGGCGATTAACAACGAGATAATAATTAATATAATAACTTCGCGACCTACTACGGAAATAATTAAATATATATTATAATTCACAATAAATAAATAAATACTAAACAATTTCACCGATTACTAAATATTCGATAATAATGTGAAAGCTTATTAAAATGATACGTAAAAGTTATTTTTATATAACTTTAAACTATCGGACGCTAAAAGTGATGATGAAATTAAGCTTAGCAACTTCTAAAATTTTATTTTTGTATATACGCTTCGCCGTTTACGCGATGAACCGAAAGAAGCCGCCAAAAATATTTTTTAATTATTATTATTATTTCGATTATTCGATTTATACGATAAATAAAACAAGTATACGAATAAACGCGCGAAATTAGAATTACATAATTGTAACGTAGGTAAATAATACGAAAATTACACGTATATTATATATATATATATATTTATTTATTTATTTATTTATTTATTAGGTGACAAATATAATAAAAGAAAATTATGACCCAACGGCACCGCACGTGTTATAACCGTTGCCGATGATCGTTGGTGGACGCGGCGATATTATTTATATTCTATATTCGGACAGTATTAGATAATAGTTCGATCAAATTGAAATCATTTTGTACAGAAATACTCGACTAATACTAAAGGTCGTTTTTATTATATTAATATTTGATCGAGATTTCTATTAATAACGGATGTGAACGTAATTTGAAATAAATTTAAAGTTTAAATGGTCGACTACGTACTTTTAAATTGTATTTATAATCGCGTATATTTAGACGAAATGATAAAACGCTTTTATAGAACCGCCAGTATATTATAAGCAAACGATAAATTGTCGAAATTTTATATAAGGGAACATACATTTCCTGTTTAAACGTTAAAATTTCCGAACGTGTGTTTGTACTTTTACTGCGAATGGAAATGTTCGATAAACCGAAATCAAAATGAAATAATTTGTTATCGTTATCATCCTCATTTCGAAAGTATTACAATTCAAACGCCGGTGGAGTATTAACGCGATATACGCGCGATCGATGACGCAATAGATTAATAATCGGATTCATTTTCTCGCCGATACGTACGGATAAACTTTTGATTATATCGTTAGCGGTTTTTCTAAAATTATCGCTTATCGCGTAATAGATGACAAATTTCAAACACATATGAAAGCACGATAATATTTCGCAGATCTCTAGTAATTGATCATCGGTAATAAAAAATAATGAATTTGAAAAAAAAAAAATGTATTAAGAGTTAACGGCAAAAAATCGGTCATTAGGACTAATACGGCTAAACCGACGATTATTAACGATGTTCGACTAAGCCGATTATCTAAAGTCGTTCTTCGATCGATCGTCTGATTTCGTCTTAATCGATTACGTCGTTGTTTTAGCATGTCGATCGATAATAGAATAGAAAATATTTCGAATAAAACGCACGATATCGTTTTAATCGATAACAATAAACAAAAATAAACGACGGGCGATAATAATGTCCGCGGTTTTTTTTTTAATGTAAAATATTCGATTGCAATCAGTAAATGAAAAACGAACGGTATTAAATAACAGGCTGCTACTCCTAAGGAAACTTTTCCAGAAGGACACCACGTACGAATTCGAAGCGGATAGGCGACCGCTAAGTAACGACAAAGCGACAGGTGACATTCTAACCATAAATTCACATCGTGTAAATAGCCAACTACCAGAATAACCCAATCGTGTAACTTATAGTGAAAATTTCTCCCTTCGAATTGAAACCAACAAAGGACGGTTAGGACGCTACATAAAACATCGTTCACAGATATGCAAACGAAAATGCGGGCGATGGCTGATTTTTTCATTATTTCGCGACGAAATATAATTATGATCCAAATACCGAGCAGAAAAGCGATCATAAGGAGCGCTAAATATGAAGTTTTCAAACCTGAAACAAATTTTTAAATTAGAAAACGTTCGATACTTTTATTTATTTATTTTTTTATTACGTACACCAAATACGAAACGATGCTGTTATTGTAAATATTTTTTAAATTTTTTTCTTTTCTTCGCGCTTTAAATTTGGAACTGATAAGATATTTATCATCAACTAGATGGTATGTAGAAGACTTGAAAATCGCAAATCCGTCTAAAAGCAGACTCGCAGAGTACCTAATTTAGAAAGAATTTATGTATAGTTTATGATCCTTTTACGTGTGAGTCTTCTGACATTAACTGTCTTTCGAAGAATTTTGAATGCCGGCGGATTATTATGATGTTTAAGTTTGGATAAATGTTTGATTATCACTCGATGAATTTCTTTTATAATAAGTATTCAGATATCAGCGAGCTGTCGCCTACGATCCGCAATACTTTGTTTCGATATGTCTCGATTATTTTTAAATTTTCGAAACACATCCCCGTATAGCATGAAGCCATACTTGTACATAGGAGGCGGTCACCCCCTCAAACTTATTATACCGGGGACATTCCCTCTCAATGGTTATTAATTAAGGTGCCCTTCAATGTTTATTATTCAGGAGTTACATCCCTTTCAGTAACGTAATTTAGACATAAAAATCAATAAATAATTTTTTTTTTCTTAAAAAAAGAATTTTAATGAAAATGTGTTATTGTATTTATTATTATTATTATTATTATTATTATTTTCCCATTAATGTGCCATGTACTGCTACTAGGCTGGAGGCAAAGATGAGAAGATCTCAGATCATGTTGAAGAGACCAGTATTGTACAAGAAGCGGAGAACTTGAAGGTGTGGGTTGCCATTTGAGTTTAGCAGGCCTTTAATTGTTGATGGTAATGCTAGTTGGGAACGTTGAGAGTTGTAAGTAGTACAGTCTAACAAAAGATGTTTAACAGTGATTTTCCAGTGTCCACAGGAACATCTGGCAGGAGATTCACGTCTTAATAAATGTCCATGTGTTATTAATGTATGGCCGAATCGGAGCCGTCTCAAAGTAATTTCTTCATTTATATTTGACGTATAATTTCATAGATTCCTATTTCATAGATTCCTATTAGTACATTCCTTTCCTACATTACTATTCACCAATTTCACGTTTTCTCTAACAAGCTTAATAACTTTTCCCCTACAGATGGGATCGAAAAACTTTTCAAACGAAAAATGTGCGGTATAACAGTCGCTACAATTTTAGCCCATAAAACCGCCGAAAATCCATTGACCGGTATAGTTGTAAATGGGCACCTAAATGGGTCGAAAAAACCTGCAGTGTTTTGACCACTGTCAGACTTTTGAGGCTTTTACTAAGTCGACTAACGGCTTTTCAAGGGTGATAACCGTTTTCGCTCATATCGCATAATGGGCACGTCATATGGACTCAAAGTTGGGCTACAAAATTCACTTTTTTCCACATAAACGCCTCTTATAAATCGGCTATTCCATGTATCGCCGTCGGACCAGACTTTTTTGGAAAAAGATTAATACATCTATAACGTTCGCAGAAGGGTAATTTTTCAAAGGTCCGACCTTTGGGTCGTAGCAAAAATGCGAAGTCGAAATTTGGATTTCGGAAATTCCATCAAATTTCTGGAAAATCGCCTTTTTCTAAACTTTTCTTCCAGTTAACCCACCTCGAATTTACTATCGATAGAAAGCTGTCGATATTCCCTATCGAAATAATGTTAGGTGTAATTTCGGCCAAAGGTCAAATTTCAGCCTACAGCCGAGGTGGAAGTTGACCATTTTGACATATGCGAAATTTGCTTTTTTCACCTAAATCACCTTTAAAAAAAAACGAGCCCTAACTCGAAAATCGCCTCCAAGGATTTTTACTAGACCCTGTAAGCTATCTTTTACCTCTTTTGGTCGATAGTCGTATGATGCGCCCAACTTTCCAACTAATTCGAGTTATATAGCGATTTTTACCTTTCGACGAGTGACTGAAAAGTTTCCAGCTTTAAAGCCGCTTTCCAATTCGTATTTCAGCTTCCAGCCAGATAACATTTTTTACCGATACATCGATTAGCTTTAATAGGAACTTCATCTTAAAGCCGGCCGACGTACCGTACCCTGGCTGGAAAAGTTTAAAGTTCGACAGATTCCAGTCTTTTCTCGATTTACAACTTTTCCATCGCCTATAGCTCCGTTCCTATTATACTTATAAAGTTTACGTATATAACCTTTTCTAAAGTACTCTTTAATAGCTTTCTATCGATGTATATACCGCCCCACTCGGACTAAAGCTCGCCTTGGAATTCCAGATTTAAGAGGTTTCGAATTTTGGAATTCCAATTGTAGGCCACATTTTGAAGCTTTCGGGAAAATTTTTTCGCAATTGCCCCAGTTTCAATCGGTATCTATACGTAATACGTACTATATTAAATTCGGGCGATAGTCGGCCGCGGGGCCATTGGGCCAGGAAATGGAGTTGAAAATGGTCGAAATGGAATAGTGCCGATATTTCGATAGGTATTTAAGGTAGTGTGTTCGTCTTTGGTAGTTCAGCTATTTAGGCGGTCCGGATATGGTTAAAATTATAAAATTTTTTAAAATGCTCCCGTAAACCAGTCGTTTAATGGCCGTTAACGAAAGTCGGTATATCGCATTTAAATTATTTATAAATTACAATACAAACGCGATCCGGGGGCTAAATTGAAAATTTAATCATTTGAGGGGCGCTGACAAGGTGGTGGAAAAATGGAAATTTAATTTTTTCGAAAACTCCGCCTATAGAGATTAAACTACGTGTCATAGCCTATCTAAAGTGTACTTAGTCATTTTTCAATCCGACCAATAGCCTGTGAGGAATAGATGTGGAAAGTTGGGAAATTGGCAACTTTAACCGGCTATTGCGGAGATTGTATGAACTTTTAAACTATGCCGTTCGTAATATACGTACGAATATGTAAAATCTATCGTACGAAAAGAAAAAAAACGATAAAAATTTCAAACCCTGGATTTACGGTTTTAATGCTAATAAGACTATAAATAAATCGGTTTTAGTCCCTATAAATCGCTTACGTTTAGTAGTAAGAAAAACAATCGTATTACCTAATTAGATATACGTTCGCTAACCGATTATACAAAATCGTCGTTGAAATTCGAAAATTTATATAAGGGCGGGTTTGGGGGTGAGTCATTAAAATTTCAATTTCGGAAAAATTTCGATAGAATCGATTTGGTAGATATTAAAATGACCAATACGAAACAGAAAACCGGTCTCAGTTATTACGGATAGGTGTCGAGCTACGAATTTTCAAAAATCGATGACCTGCCACCTATGGCGAGGCATAGCGAGCGACATAAACATTTTTAAACGATTCCGATTTTATAAATTGTCATTTATATATAAGATCTATAGGATCAAGCGAAAAAAACGTGGAAAAAATTTTAAACCGAACCCGAAAACTTTGAAAGGGGTACAGACGATGGTATCACCGTATTTTTATATTATACTCGCCGAGAAAATTGGGCTTAAAGGGTTTTTGGGTTTTGGGCCCTTTTTGCGGCCTTTATGATAGATGGGGGTTTGGGTTGGGCTCAATAGAAAGTAGACGTGGAGATCTATAATTTATGTAATTACGTGAATGTTTTAAAAATTAACCGGTAACGAGAAATTGCGAGTTGAAAATTTCATTTTCGATTTTTAAAAATTCTGCCGGCGATTTTTGGACGGCCCATTCTACAATGCATTTAGCATGGGCCAATGTTAATTATATATCTATATATCTGTATATTATTATTATTTCGAATGAGCCACTAATGGACTACGTTATCAACTGGTCCTGCCATTTTTCTTCCTTTTTTTCCATACTGCTTTCATCCTTTCACTGTGTCTTTTTTTTCGTTCTTCGGTCCACAAAGTGCCAGTTCTTCTTCCTTGCTTTTCCGCGAATTCTTTACAATTAAATAGTTTCTTCTTTAATATAACTCGCTGTTCTACATCTTCAGGCATAATATTCAGTTCCGCCATGTCATTCTTAGTTTCTGTATACCATGTATCGTTCATTTTTAGTTTTCGCATGTACTTAAATAATCTTCCGGTGAACCTACTGTCCTCCATCCGTTGCATATGACCATAAAATCGTATTCTTCTTTTCCGGATCGCTGTAGTAATTTTTTCCACATGTTGATATATTTCTTGATTACTTCGTTTGATATATTTTTCACCTTGTTTCACTGGTCCTATTATTCTTCTTACGATTTTTCTTTCTGCGATTTCAAGCTGTTCATTTAATCTTTTCTGGTTCATTTTTAGGCTCTCCGCTGCATATAATGCCACTGGGGTCTGATCACCGTTGTGTAATGTCGCAGTTTAGCATTTCTTGATAAAAATTTCTTTTTTTTTCTTCTTTTAACCGTGCTATGTACTGCAACAAGGGCCAGACGCACGGAGAAAGGAGACTTCAGATTAGATTATATAGATTGCATGATTTAAGGAAAAACCGGAGTCTTTTTTCAGAGGAAGGTACGTTTTGAAGGATTAGTGGAAGAGATCTAGGCATGCTTAGAGAGGAGCGAATATTTGCATATAAAGAGCAGATGATTAAAGTTAATTGAGTGTTACAAAAGTGACAGGCAAATAAGCGTGTGTTAACATGGTGTGACCGATACGTAGGCGAGACAAAACCACTTCATTTCGTCTTCCAGGTATAGTAGTCACAGATGGTTTTGGAACTGTTTTGAGAAGACGAAGCGAATTTGATTCCGTTGATATGTCGGTCCATCTCTGGATCCACTGCTGTTGAATACCGGATATGAGGAATGTTTGAACATCACTGGCAGGTGCTGGAATTTTTGGAACTGGACCCATGAAGCACGATAACTTGGCAGCTTTGTCGGCTCGCGTGCTGATGCCTAGATTCGCATGGCCTGGTATCCATGCTATGCAGATCTGGTTTTTCCAACCATGACATTCTTCCATGATCAATTTTACGAATTCGTGTTGTTTTTCTGAGTGGCGCTGTATACGATTGACCGCATCTAGAGAGTCTGTGCAGATTAGTAAGTTTGAGTGTTTGGTATCTGGTACCGTTAGTGTTAAAAATATGCTGTATAATTCACACGAAAGCACACTGAATGTTGATGGAAGGGGAACATGGATAGTAAAATTTTCGTGTACTAAAGCGCATCCACAATTATCGTCTTTTTTAGCTCCATCTGAGTAGTAAACTGTAACGTTTTTCTGTACTGTAGTTAGTAGTTTACTTACGCGTTCCTTTTAATTTTAGATAAGAGTAGTGGTTATCTCATTATTATATTAATCGTACGTTCTTCGATATTACGCTGTCGGATACACCGACTATAAACCTACGCCGGTGATCATAATGGATCACATACCGCTCGCCGTCGCCGTTCTACCACCATCGTCGTTATCATCGTCGACACGAGGTAATAACGTTCTTTATTCTAATATCAATTTAATCGATAATTTGAATATCGCTATCACCAACGGTACCAACACTATTACATCGGCTGATAAAATTTCATATGCGGACAAACTAAAGAAGAAAATAATACCGTTAACTAACTTCTCTCATCCTCATGATGAGCAGGGTATTCTTTTTAATTATATAGCCGACTTTAAAATACGTGACTATCTCTTAGCAGTCTCGGAACTAGTTCAAAGTCCAAAAAATATCTTAGCCGCGTCTAGAATCAGTAATAATCGTGTATTAATTTTTCTTTCAAATGACACATTAGTCGACATACTCTTAAATGACCATGGTGGTATTTACATACAAAAAACTTTCATCCAGGGGAAAAAATTAAAACCTGGTGCAAAAAAATTAATTTTTTCCAATATTTCCCCAACAATTCCTAACGAAATACTGGAAGATCATCTAAAAAATAAATTTTGCCTTGGATTAACTTCCCAAATCTCTCTTTTGAGAGTAAACCCTGGTGACGAAATATTCAGCCATGTAGTTAGTTGGAGACGACAGGTATATTGCAAATCTAACGAAAATTTACTACGCAATTTACCAAGCTCCTTTCCCCTCGAATTCAATAATAAAATTCATCGTGTCTTTATTACATTCGACGAGATGACATGCTTCAAATGTTCCAGACGCGATCATAAAGCCGAAGACTGTCCCATTGAGGTAGATATTGATGTTCATGGGGCAGTAACCGCATCGCCATTAGGTGATGTGCCAGAAACATCCACTATTGTAAAATCCAAACCAAATAGTGATCTACCCAATTCTAACACAAATAATAATGTTACTATCAGCCCAATAGATTTAACTATAGGTCTTGTGCAGACATCTGTCTTAAATAATGATGGTTGTAAAAGACCTCACTCTGACACCACATTGTCAATTTCCAGCTCTCTTGCTGCGGAATGTAATAACTCACAAACCCTGAATAATCATTCCCCCAAGACAAGAAAAAAATGAAAAATATTACAAAAAACGCAATCGAGGATGTACCTGTTAACTCTGAGAACATATAAGATACCAATATCACTTTAATAGGAAATGATCTGATAGAATCTGATGCAAGCTCCCCCTCAGATTCAGAACACAAATGTTCGAGAAAAGGATCAAAAAAGAATCTGTCATTGAAAGAAATCTTCCAGCCACTGCAGTCTAACTTTACATCTTATGGTAAAAATTATCCAATTCCTTCATTAAACAATTTTTCTCTTTTTATCGATATGTGTAATAAAAATTTCTTATTATATATTTCTTTTGTTAAATAAAACGCTGCTTTCATTCGATCGATCCTGTATTTGATTGCTTCTTTTTCTGATGCATTCTGCTCGATGAACTCTCCCAGATATTTGAATTTATTAACTCTTAGCACTTGACCAAACTTAGTTTTTATTTTATCAGGAGCGGCTGTAATATTTGTTATAAATTTGGTTTTTTCGAAGGAAATTTGTAGACCAGCTTTATCCGCTTGTTCTTTTAATAATTCTATCTGCCGCTTTGCTGTCTCTGTAGATTCTGCTATTATTGCCAGATCATCTGCAAAAGCTAAACAGTCTATTAGTAAATTGTCCCTCTTGTATCCTAATCTAATATTCCCAGTGATTTTTTCATCACTCATAGCTTTTCTCCATTCTCTTATAACTTTTTCAAGTGTGCAGTTAAAGAGTAAAGGTGACAGTCCATCCCCTGTCTAACTCCCGTTTTTATTTCGAACTGTCTCGATATTTCACCTCTAAATTTCACTTTAGCGTATGTTTTTGTTAACGTTTTTCTTATTAAACTTGTGGTTTTTTCATCTAGACCAAATTCTTTGAGGACATTAAACAATACTGTTCTATCTACTGAATCATAAGCTTTTTTAAAATCAATAAACATTATTACATATTTTTTGGATTTTTTCTTCAAATACAACATTAATGACTTGAGGTTGAAAATCTGTTCAACGTATGATCTATGTTTTCTGAATCCACACTGATATTCACCAATTTGTGTATCTAGCTGCTCTTCTGCTCTAGTTATATCTGTATATATATATTTATATAGCGAATTTATTATCGACTATAAATCGCTTACGTTTAGAGATACGAAAAAATTCTTATTACATAAATCGGTTGTCGTAAAAAAACCTATTAAAACGAGTCGTCGTTGAAATTCGAAAATTTAATAAATTGGGGTTTGGGGGGTGACACATTAAAATTCTGATTTTAGAAACATTTCGATAGAATAGATTTCGTAGATATTAAAATGATCAATACGAAACAGAAAACCGTTTTCAGTTATTATGGATAGGTGTCGAGCTACGAATTTTCGAAAATCGATGACCGCCACCTTTGACAAGGCATAGCGAGCGGGGTAAACATTTTTAAACGATTCCGACTTTACAAATAGACATTTATATAATAGATATATAGGATAAAGCGAAAAAACATTAAAATACACGTCTAAGGATGGTATCGCCGTATTTTTATATCGAATAGTCACCGAGAAAATAGGGCTTAAAGGGTTTTGGGGTTTTGGGCCCTTTTTGCGGCTCCTATGATAGATGGGGGTTCGAGTTGAGCTCAATAGAAAGTAGACATCGAGATATATAATTTATGTCATATTGTAAATGTTTTAAAAATTAACCGGTAATGAGAAATCGCGAGTTGAAAATTTCAATTTCGATTTTCAAAAATTTTTCGACCGATTTTTAGTCGGCCAAAACTACATTGTATTTAGCATGGGCAATGTTAATTATATACATATATATATCGCTTTATACACAATACTTTTAGCATAGCCAATGTCATTTATGTATCCATATATCGTTATATATATGTATATATATGCAATAAGCACAATGTATCAGTCCTTATTATAATATATATATATCACTGCAGGGATAACTTCATCAAATATAGACCTATTTTGGCAAACCTTTAACTAATTGCATATATATTCCAAAAATATTCACATTTTATATATATATATATATATATATATATATATATATATATATATATATATATATATAATTTTTATATGTAAGAAAACAATTTTATTAATGTTATGTATATGGAACGTAAAAAAATATTCTTTTGCCCCCTAAAGTTTTTTCAAGTCGGCGCACCCGACATAGGAGATATGATTGACAAGACAAATGACTGATTATCTACTTTTTTTAAAAAATTGAATATTTGAAATACATCAAACGTCAATCAGCGCAATCTTTCTGTAAATAATACACATTCCAATCTATTGAATTGCAAAAGCGTTTACAATTGGCACAAAAATGTAAACGCTATTGCAATTCTATATCAAGTGTAAAATCCTCTATCGACAACGTCTCTCGATTTCGTTTAACAAGGTGTGTCCTTCTCATGTTCCTACATTTGATTATTTATGTGTAAATTACGTATTAGTCTGTCAGAACTATGGAGAGATCTTTATAGCAAAACAAGTAAATCTCCAGGTTTGGAAGCTGTTCCTTATTTCGATCTTTAAAAATGTTCCAATTTTACAGTAAAGATTCTATGTAGTACTGCAAAATAAGCTGGTAGGAGCGGTAAATTTCTATAGGACAATCATTGTTGCCTCATGTTTTAGAAACTATTTTCTATAACCACCTTGTATTGGACGCAAACAATAAGCTTCCAAGACCATTGTATGTATTATTCCGTCCCGGGTACGGCACAATGGACTGCGTATGAGCTTACTGCTGATATCTGCTCATCATATTGACATCGAATCAGCTTATGATAATATACATATACCTACTTTACAAGCACGACTACTTAACATTAGAGTTCCGAAATTATTAGCTTCGTTTTTATATAATCTATCTATTAATAGAACATCAAGGATTAGTGCTGAGTCCTTTGTTGTTTAATGTATACATATAACCTCTCTTTTTGCAATTACAATCTCACATTAATTATGCAATAGCAATGACATACTTTACAGTTAGGGTAATGACTTCGCGCATTGTATAACATCTCTTCAATTCACATCAAACTATATTAACTCCTTCCTTTTACTATCTAATTTAAATGTGTCCTTAACTAAGACGGTCCTTGCGGTTTTTTTTTCATTAAATCGGTACAATTGTGAACGTATTTCGATCGTTTTTTAAAAATATCATTCCTGTTTAGACATTATTCTTAACCAAAAACTACAATGTGGCCTTATGTCAAACCGACTATTCTGAAAACGAACAGAATTTATAAATGTCATCAAGTCACTAACTTCAATTCGGTGGACGGGGATCACATAATCCTTCGACTCCTTTGCAACACACTTATTCTTATTGATTGAAATATGAATGCTCCCTCTTCCATGCTGCTACTGTGTTCCATCTTAGAAAACTTGCTATCTGCAAAATACTTGACTAAGTTTAATATATAGAGCATATGTATCAACTTTTAAATTTGTATTCTCCTCTACAGCATATGGAATTGCAACTGGCATATCAGTACCTTCTGAATTCTTATGAAAGGTATATACAATAAACTCGTATAAATTTACAATAACTGGTGACTTGCTCACCATAAAATTCTCCCTCTCTTTATGTAGCTGTTTAGAATCGCAAATGCATACCGATGATTTTAATTCCTTAATTAAACAAGGTAATTTCCTGATAGTTAACTGCCTTTTCAGGTCAGTTATCTAGTCTAATCATTTGTTACTAGTAACATAAAAGGTTTTACAAGATCGGAATTGAAGGGGAGTTGTTTTACACAGACTCAGATAGATCACGTATACACAAAACAAAGTACACGTTTTTTACATTTTAAACATAAAAACTTAAATGTTAAAATAGCTGATCATAATATGATAGGCTGCGCGATTCATTTTAATGATACACAAGCAAAAACAAAACCTGAAACACAGAGACATAGTGTTGAAGAAAAACAACTTAGGAACAAGTTGAATAATACTAATTGGAGCAGTAGTACGGACACTGAAAAGTCCGCCGAGTTATATAATGAAATAAAAAGGAAATTTGATGAGATCTATAAAGCTTGCCAAAAACGCATAAACAAAAATGGATGTAGAAAAACAGTAGCGATAAAAGAATGGATTACTAAAGATATTATACAAATGTTAGGACAACGTGATTTTCTTTATAAAAAAAATAAAAATAATATACAAAATAAATCGATAAGGAAACGATTTACTCAGGAACAAAGTAAATAAACAGATTAGAATACAAAAGGATAAGTTTACCAAGGAGAAATTTAAGCAAACAGGAGGCGATATAAGGAAAATGTGGAATAGTGTCGAGGAAATAATCGGAAAGGGGAAACCTCTTGGAATCGATGATACAATAGAGAAGTATATGTGCAAAAAAAGTAGTATTCAAAATGTAATAATAAATTTTAGTAATGAATTTGTTCAAAGTGTAATGAAAATTGAGCATAAGTGTGACACAACTACCTTGAAAGAAACAAAATGTGACGTTCATGTCAACATGTACATACCCATAGCAAGAAAAGAACCGATTGAAAAATTAATAGAAAATTTGATAGCAGAAAAGGCATGTGGAAGTGACGGTATTAGAATTAAAGATATAAAAACTATAAATACTAAACTTTCCAGTACAATAACCTGAATAATAAATAAAATATTAGCCGAAGGTGAAATACCGGAAGAACTAAAAGTATCTTTAATAAGGCCATTTTATAAAAAGGGGAAACACAGACGCAAACTATAGGCCCGTTGCTATTGGAAATACCAAAAATTATGGAAAAATAAGTAGCAAATTATCTAGTTGAATTTTTAGGAGAAAATAGAAAAATAGATGAAAATCAATATAGTTTCCAGAAAAATAAATCTACATCAAAGGTTTTGGAAGATTTTTGTGAAGACATAAAATTGAACTTTGAAATGGGACATAAAGTAATAGTTTACTAAAGCATTTGACACAGTAAATCATGGAAAACTGTTAAAAAAATTAGAAGAAATAGGGATCACTGACAAAGTTAAAAAATAGTTTCAAAGTTATCCGAGTGATAGGAAGGGCACAGTAAGTATTTCGGGAAGACAAGGTCCAAAATTTCAAATAAATATAGGTGTACCTCAAGGTAACAATATTGCCCCAATTCTATTTATCATATATATAAATGGGTTGCGAAAACTAATGGAATACAGTAAGATATACGCATTTGCAGACGATATTGCTGTAATGACGGTAAATATAAATTTATCAAATGCAGAAGCAAACATGCAGGAAGACTTGATTACAGTTACTAAATGGGCTCACGACAACAATTTGGTAATAAATACAACGAAAACTAAAATATAATAAATATAAATCGATTACAGAAAAAATGTTTGAGCCTAATAGCAGGACAAGAAAGTAAAGCCACACTTTACGAATTAATGCGGAAAGAAAATGTTTTAGATGTAAGGGGATTGTGTTTAATGATAAAAATATTGAATTATTTAAACCAATTTAAAATTGTTGATGTGGACAAAAGGGAAATTGGGAAATATAACTTAAGAAAAATGCTAAAATATAAGGTACAAATACCGAGAACAAAGTATGGTAATCAGACTGATAAATTTATAATTACACAAACGCTGAATATAATACCTGATGATATATTAAACGAAAAAAATAGCGCGATTTTAAAAGAAAAACTCAAAGAATAGTTACAAGACAATATAATTATAAATAAAATATTAAAAAAAAAAGATGTAGAATGGAAAATGTGGAGAAAGAGGGATAGACAACTCGGATATCAGGGGGCTACTGCAGGCAATAGGTAAAAATGATGGTGTAAATATCTGAAAAATGAGTGAGCCGTATAAATGACTTTTAGAATGAGTGGAATACTGTATTCAATAAGTAAACTGTTAAAATTATGTATTTAGTTGTACGTGTATGTATATATTTAGACATATAGGTGTTTATATATGTGTACATACAAGAACATTGGTGTATAAATATTAATTAGTTAGTTTGATACCTGTCGACAAGCGAAAGCTTGACGGGATGAGGTAAAATATAATTATACGCATGTAATTTTTAATCTGAATATATGTAGATGTTTTATAGTGTGTGTGTCAGTTTATATATGTTGTGTGTGTGTGTGGAAATAGTGTTGCATACATTTTATGATTTTATAGTGTGTGTGTCAGGTAGATGATTTTATAGTGTGTGTGTCAGGTAGATGATTTTATAGTGTGTGTGTCAGTTTATATATGTTCTGTGTGTGTGGAAATAGTGTTGCATATATTTTATTTATCTACATGTATGTGCACTAATATGACTGTGT
This sequence comes from Coronaproctus castanopsis, assembly GCA_032883995.1. Taxonomy (NCBI): domain Eukaryota; kingdom Metazoa; phylum Arthropoda; class Insecta; order Hemiptera; family Monophlebidae; genus Coronaproctus; species Coronaproctus castanopsis. Next base: position 38,299,912 of record CM065053.1, on the reverse strand, counting down.
AATTGTAAAAAAAATATTCAAATATACGAATTTAAAAAAAAAAAGTGTGGTTTCCCCATTTACAGCGCTGTATTCTATATACCTCTCCTAATAATCATGGAATCATATCGCTTACCGAACTTTTTCACGGTGTTTGTAATAGAGACATATGCAATTCGTAAAGTCTTGCTTTTACTCTAATGTACTTATTCCACCAGGTTCATTAAGTGTGCTGCACGCTATTCAAAACAAATATCCTACTGTTGAAACGAACAGAATTTTCTGGCGATCATTCTGTACCTACAACACATGAATATCTGTGCCAAATCAAAGTGGATTCTAGCTCATTTCAGACTCAAAGATAATTAAATTTGTGATTATTTAACTAAAATGGGGTCTCTAGAAGCCTGCGGATACTTGCGCTTACTTCTTCATGTACACATTCACTGCCCACAATGCAACACGCGCGTTCTACTATGTTTTATCCATGAGCCAACAACGCGCCTAGCGCGTTTTCAGAAGTATCATTTTTCTCTGTAAATCGCACACTGGGCACGAATTGTGCAATAGTGAAACTTACATTGGCATTGAGTAGTAGTCTTGCGTGTCATACGAGTAGGTTGGTTTTTGGTTGCGTGTTTTACTTGTTGTGTTATTCATCTTCTTCCAATTTGTGTTTCAAAAGGTATGTATTACACATTTTTTTAGTTTTAAATATAAAAATAACCTTTATTTTTATTCTATTTTTATTTGTAATTGTATAAACAACTTAAATATTGCCGCAAAACCAATTTTATTTCATATATATTCACTTTCTTTACTACGACCGCGCCAGGCGCGTTCATGGGCACCTAGTGTTCAGTAAATTCTAAATGGAACCTAATTGTGTTTGTTTCATTTGATATGATCCTGTTTTTTTGCAAAATATAATATATCTGACCCCACATAATCAGGTATTTTGATATATGGAACATGGTTTTTTAAAGTGAACACGTTATACATGTTTTTTCATTTTACAGTGTCTTGAAATTATCAGTTTATGATAACCAACAGGGTATTATTTTGCACAGTATTTTGTGGTGTAATGTAATTTGTTGTCAATTTTTGCTATGTTACTATTGCCAAATCATGTTCCATGCTAAAATGAATAAAAAAATTCACACTCATTCTACCTGTTTCGCGGTACTATATATTACAAACATACAAGTGTGTCTAAATCAGATTCAAAATATATAATGTTTTATTAATGCAGGAATATGAATAATCCGGGTACATCTGAAGAGAAACCCCGTCCTAACAAAATATGTAAAGTAAATAAGACTTTGTCTGATGCCGAATTAGCAGAAATATTGCAGGAGTCCGATGATGAAGAACTTCTACTCGATACTGATAAGGACCCAGATTATATTTACACAAGCGTTTCTGATTCACAGGAAGAATCAGATTCAGAAGAAAATCCACTTGCAAATTTAATACCAACTCTATTGACTCCTACTGGTACCACCACCACTGTTACCAACATTCCCACAGTGCAGTAACAATATACAATAATATTTTTAAATAACACTCCACAGAGATCTCACATACCATTTACGAAGATTGCAGGAATGCTACAGTATCCAAGTGGATCAGAAGCAATAAATTATTTCGAGTTGTTAGCAACAAATAAGTTTTTTGAATGGATATGTAGAACATCTAGTGCTCGAGCAATTGAAATATTATGTCAGAGTACCGGTGATCAAGCAAGAGTCACTCGTTGGAAAGATATCACAATGGATGAAATAAAAACTTTTTTTGCCTTACTTTTTCATATGGGAACTATCCGTCTGAATCGACTTAACGATTACTAGAAAACTGATTACTTATTCAGTTTACCTACATTCAGAAGGTTCATGAGTAGAAATCGGTTTCTACTGATTCTCAAAGCTTTACGCTTTAAAGACGTTGAACGCCCTCGTACTCAAGTTGGAAAAATTCATCTATTGTTTGATTATTTCAATAACAAAATGGAAAGAATTTACTACCCTAGAAAGCAGTTATCCCTTGATGAATCATTGGTGCTTTGGCGCGGAAGATTTCACTTTCGGCAATACATAAGTATAAAATTGTATGCTCTCTGCAAACAAATGGACTCTCTTTAAAATTACATATGTACTCTGGATCAGGCGACACACAATTGAAAGGCCCCAATCATACAGAAAAAGTATTTTTTGCTTTAATGCAAAATAAACTGGATGCAGGACATTCAATTTTTATGGATAACTATTATAATAGTATTGACCTAACTGAACGGTTATTGTTGAACCATAATACATATGTTACAGGAACACTAAGAAGTAATAGGAAAGGCATCCCTGATGTTATCCTTTCAAAGAAATTAGCAAGAGGTGAAGTAATAACTCAATACACGTCTGAAGGAATATGTATTACTAAATGGAAGGATCGTAATGAGGTTTTGTCTATTTCCAGTGAATTTACTGGAGAACTAGAAAATGTCACAACAAAACCGGGAAACATTGTACAAAAACCACAGTTAATCAACCAGTATAATCAATTTATGTCAGGAGTTGATCATGCAGACCAAATGTTATATATTATTCGTGTGAACACAAAACCATGGTTTGGTATAAAAAAATTGCAATTCATATTTTTCAGATTATGCTGCTCAACTCCTACCATCTCTACATATCGCACAGTACTGATAATAAAAGGACTTATTATGATTTTCGATTATCAGTAATTGGACAACTTCTCGGCTCACCGCCTCCTGATCCATTACACAAGGTAAAGTTACACCACCTGCCTGAGTATTGTCCCAAAGGGGGAGATGGTAAAGCCAAACGCAGAAGATGTCAAGTTTGCTGGGCCAACAATAAACAAAGAAAAGATTCTGTTTATTACTGTCCACAATGTCCTAATAGACCTGGACTCTGCTTATTACCATGTTTCAGAGTTTTCCGCGGATATAACTGAATACATTATTGACAGCAGATAACACATATTGTTACATTTAGTTATATATAATATGATTTAATTCATGTAACTAATGTATGCACCTAACACTCTAATTTACTGTATAGTTTTTTGTATCTAATAGCTTGTAGGATTTAAATGGTATGTAATTATTTTCAACATAATAAAATGAATTTTTATAACAGCATTGAGCTTATCGGTTTATTTATTATTAGTACAGAATCAATAAGCACGTGAAAATAATGTCTCGAAATAATCACCGCGCCTAGCGCGTTGAAGGGCATTGTGTGGTGAGTTAATTGCAATATGCCCACAACGCGCCTGGCGCGTTTTTTGTATTTCTTTTTTTAAAATAACAAAAATAAACAGAGCGAAGGTATAAGCAATTTTGAACAGGTTCAGTATGGTTTAGAACAGAAAAAAACGTGTCGGCACCCGGAGTACCTCAGAATATTTTTGGTGGGCAGTGAATGTGTTAACAGCTTCAACTAAAACAGATTATTCATTTTTACAACCATATTCAAACGATGTTGCCTAAATAAACTATTTTAATATTTACCCCCTCCACTTTTAACACAACTCTAAAAATTTTTCATATTTTAATTCGTACTAGGTCAGGGGATAATTTGCTTCCTGACCATTTCCACTGGATAAGGTTGGTTAAGTCCAGTACATGCCAGTATCTCTGTCATTTTTACAGTACCCTCAGAAATTTATTTACAAAACGTTAATAGAATATATGTCCCCATTACATTCTACTGTCCACTTATTACCTTTAAACACACTGACTGTAAATAAATAATTGGGTAGACATGAATTTGTATATATGTGTGCATCTGTTAGGGATGTTATAAATATTCGGTTAATTAAGAATATGAAAATGAAATCACATAGACTGAGGAATATTATGAAATAAAATAATGAAATTTTTAAATAAAATATTAGTTAAGTTATAATTTGCAATTTTAATGAAGCAAAATTAAATATATTTTAAATTATTATTCAGATTATGCACGTTCTGAAGATAAACTTATAATATTAACATGTAAGAAAAATATTAATCCCGATTTTAAAAGAATATTATTATCAATAATAAAAAGCATATGTAATTTTATACTTACCAATCCATGGGTTCGTCGCGAATCTCATAATTTTAGTCCATTTGTAAAATGAATCTCAGAAGGATTTTTGCCGCTAGTGAAGATTAAATACTACACTATCAGGAGAAATTTTCCTATTTTCTTATTTCATAATTTTTAACATAAATGTAAACTATCTGTTTGGAAATGCAAGTAAGCAAAAATTTTAGTACTAGGATCAGTATTAAAACCAACAGCACGTTGAAGAAAACGGTCAGTTAATAACTTAAGTCGCACGCATATTTTATTCATATTGGAGATTTTATTTAGTTTACAACAACAATAGTCTTGGGAATTTGTAGACAGAAACTTGATAGAAAACACGTGTCTAAAAATCTGATATACGATATATTTTTATTTATATCTCTATTTTTAATTTGTAAGTTTAAAGCTGTTCAAGGCCTACTTTTAATATACATTTTTATTTTTAATTTCCATTATATAAATGTAGGCACAGTGAGTTGAAATTTAAAATTTAATTTTAATTTTAAATTGGATATTAAAAACAATTAATGCTAAAATTTAATAAAATAATTTATAAAGATGAAGAAAATGTTGTAAATTTTGATATACTTTTCTCAATAGTAATGTCATTAAATTTTGCTCTGAAAACAGCATGTTGTAAAATTTTTTGCTCACAACCAAGAAAATATTTACTTTTTACTGTTGATTCAAATTATCCTTAATTAGTTTAATTTTAAAGATCATAATAAATTGTATTGGGTGGATTTTATAGGGGTGCAATTTACTGGAAAAAATAATGTGGTTTTCATTTACTTAGACCCACAACAGATCTTCCTTATCAAAAAAAGCAGTATTTTGTATTTATTTTCTAACTACCAGCAGATGAAGATAAAAATTCTGTCCGAGTCGAGACGCAATATATTTTTATCGATGCTAAATACTAGATGGAATTCATTTGAAAAGAAGTGGGACGATACAATTTGCAGACAGCTGACAAACCTGAAAATATTACTATGAGACCGCAGAACGAAATATTGATATCAATAGGTTTCAAAATTGCAAATAACTCTGCTTTCAGTATGGAGCAGCCTGATGGTAGCTTATATTTAAGTACAATTTCTAATCGGGTGTGAAAAGAGCAGAGCTGAGAAAATCATTACCATTTGATTTGGAGCCATCTGCGTTCTACCATAGCATATCCAATGGCAAGGCAGACCAAGACGAACAAAACCCAGTAAATTAGTTTGACCAGTTAATTTTAGTTAATAAAAATACAGCCAGTAAATAATGAAGAGAGTCGAGTAATTTTTGTTTAACAAGGCTTAAGAAAAGGTATAGAGAGGATTTAGTTTGGTTATTTCAGTTTAAGAGTTCAGTTATTATCAAGACGGTTTTCCGAACAAAATTAAATGAAGAAAAATGGTTGGTGAGTAATTACAAATCTGGTTAGTTTTATAAATATATATATATATATTATTTATATAAAATGTTATGTTATCGATTCGCCGATGTTATATATATATATATATATATATTAAATAAAATTATTAACGTACATGTAATTTATAGTATTTTAATTTATTTATATAATAAACTATTTTTTCTAATTATAAATAAACAAAATAAAACACAATCACTAAAAGTTAAACACCATATTTTTTTTTTATCTTTGAAATTAATAATAGATAATATACGAGGATTCTTTTAGTATGTATATATAAACGTAAAAGTAAAATTGGTACGAAACGTAAATTATCACCAAGTAATACTGATATTCTAAATATTTCTACTGAATCGATTTGCTGCTCTTAAAGTGGAGGGGGATATCTAGACATTCCGTTTTATTCGATGATAATAATAATAATACGGGCAAGATAAAGATTCCGCGTACTATCATTGTTAACAAGCTGTACAAAACTTATAAAGAAGTTACCGTTCATTTAAAATCTATACTTAAGGCTGAATTTAAAGTATGTGTGAGGGGAAATAAATTCTATCTTTACGTTACCACTAACGAAGATTACGATTTGTTAATTAATTCGTTAAAAGTTAAAAAGGTTTCATTTTATACGCATCTTCCATCCAACCGTAAACCTGTAAAAATGGTTTTGAAAGGCTTACCGATCGATTTAATGATTCAAGAAATTACAGCGAATGTGGCGATGATAGCACCAGTTCTCGCTATATCTGAATTTAAACGGAATTTCGATGGTGCTCAACCGATTTACTTAGTTAATGGTATCGACATTAGAAGAGTAACCAGTTTTAATGTGATAGATAACTGCATAGTATCTTGGGAGAAATATAGACCGAGAGCAGGAGTATTACAGTGTTATCGCTGTCAGATGTACGGACATGTCTCATCTAATTGTAACATGCCCCGTAGATGCCTGAAGTGTGGACTTGAGCACGTGAGCCGAGATTGCAAATCTTCTCAGGCAAATTTTGCGAACTGTAATTTGAACCATATCGCAAGTTCTACCGAATGGTAGGCCAGAAAGAATGCGATATGCTTTTCGCGTATTTGTTTTGCAACTCGTAGTAATTATAAGAATTATGGCAGTAGCAAAAATATTAGCAATTTAAATACCTCACACTCGAGAATGTATGCTGAGGCCACTAGCAATAATTCCACAAATTCTACAAACGATAGTATGTTCTCATCTTTCGCGGAAGTAATAAATATTTTCAGAGATTTTAATTTAACTAGGATACTAACAGTATTCAAAGATGTTAGTACAAAACTATCAGAATTCAGAAACACGGATTCTTTCACAAAAATGTTAATAATTGAAACTGTTATACAAGACTTATCATTTTAAGTTTTTCTTTTTCATTATTAAATCATGGAAAATGACAGGTCTAAAATCACATTAGTTAGCTGGAACGCTAATTCATTTGCTACTTACTACACCCTCTTCCTTTTGTGTACTATTAATGCCGTGGTAATTCAAAAATCGATCTTCTAATATCCATCCAAAGAGGTATTGAATCATTCTTCATGAAGATCTGTCTTCATATTTTCATTGGTTTTACCAGTTGGCGAAAAGTCCATGAACACTTCATTATCCTGTTCCCCATTTCTTATATCATTAACAATACCAATTTTTTTTTAAAACCTGTTGTACCGAAAGCCGTTCGTCAATATCACTAGTTGTACTAGTGTTGCTTTTTACGATTCCCGGGTTTTTACCCAGCATTTTCAAAAGAATTCTGTACAATGCGTTCATCGGAGATGGATGGTCATTTAAACCTCCCCTTTGTTCTTTTTTATGAGAAAAAGGTTTTCAACGCGTCCTGATTCAGACGAAGAGTTAATAAATATCTTCCATCATATTTTTCTGCTAATTCCACCAGTAAATTTTGAAATGATTTAATCGATATGGCAATTTCTTTTTAAAACACCTGTAGAGATAATTTATTTATTTATTTATGCATCTCATAATCATTACTGCATTATACATTTTATCCAGTGTGTTATCCTACTCTTCTAAAGCTAATCCATAACCAAATTTAAGTGGTATGTTTGAAAATAGTGCATAAGAATTTATAACATCAAACCAATTGTTAATTATTTGTATAAACTCACCTGTCTTTTAGGAATTATTTATTTTGTTTCCGGGTTTGAACTTCTTTAATGCAGTAGCTACAGTGTGTGAGAACAGTTCCATTACAAACCTAACATTTTGTCATTGAACATTCCGGCAGATTACATGCAGATCGTTTATTTATTATTTATCTTAGTTTTCGATGAAGAAATAAGTTCACACACTGGTTCATTATTTATAATTGTATCGCACTTTAATAAAAAACCAGAGTCCAAAAACCAATTTCTTAATAATTTAAATAAATGTGGACCATCAGCAAAAAAGTATATATTTTCTCCAGAAACTTGATCAATAGAGTACGTTTTCTCAATCGATATTCCTAAACTTTCCACAGTGGTAGATTACGTCCATTGCAGTCTAAGACTCAAACTGACACTCTATATCCTGCCGCGTTTAATTTACTTATTACCATGTTTAATATTTCTGAAGTCATGCATTTATCGAATTCCACATATACTGGTTGTTTCCATTTACTGAAAAAGCCCCTTGCCATGATAACTATTTAAAAAACATAATAATCCGCTGGCAGTTAATTTACTATATAACACCAAGAATGTTAGGCGTCTAACCCCCTTTAATATTCCCTTCAAGTTTTAAATAACAACTGAAGGAATGATCACACATAATAATTCATTTCAATCGATTAATATTGCTATATATTTGAATTTGTTAATTTTTTTCACTGAGCAAACTTTTCTCTAACCATATAAACAGAAGGCAATGTTGTCCGCATCATTAAAGAATTCGTGAATGCCAACCATAACCATTCAGCTCGTGCATCATATCTCTAAAAAACCTTGCGAATACATAAACGAATTCTATCGTTAAAAAATTAACCTTCTACTTAGTCTTCTTTCCAAATGAAACCTATCTTCTATTTGAATAATATAATTAATACCATAATATGCAAAAATATTCTAGTGGACATTTTGTTTTTAGTTTACGCCTCAGTTATCGGCTCTCAATGATTTGTTCTATATTTGCTATACCATAATGTATAATTATAACATGAATAGATATGAATCAAAACAAAACTTTCTCTAAGTTATTTTTAAATTTTCCATTCTTTAATTAAAACTGTAAACTTAGCTTTGAATGTAAATTGACAGTGCACAAACCATAAATTTGTGTTTCTGTCTAAATGAAGTACTACTATTCGTCTCGATAGTATTTACAGCAAAATTCCTAATAATTTCAATCCAAATAAACTTACGGAAATATTATTTATGGATAAAAGAAAAAAAAACATTCACACAACCTTATAGGAGGGAAATGTCTGTAAATTAACTATGAATTTCCTCCTATTGTTTGATGAACAAGAAATTCCACGGCAAAATTTAAAACTACACAACTCGAGTACTTAATTTGTTGTGCCACAACCATACATTCCAAATCGACAGTTTTTATACGTTATATAAATGATGCTAATATAACAAAACAAAAAAAAATCATTCCAATACGTAACTTCGTATTTCCAACAGAAGTACGAGGGATAATATTTAATCAAATCCTAGATTTCGACATTCTAGACTACCTCTCAACTCTTAAAGGTCTATGTGAAGGAGCAAAAAACATTCTTCCCACATCTCGCGTTAGCGATAACCGTGTATAATCGTATTTCTTGCAGCCGAATACTTAGTACACAATTTTATAACCAATTACAGCGCTTAATTCCTCAAATCCCGAAGGCTGAAATGACCAACCACAAAAAATATCGTTTCTAATGTTTCACCGACAATTACAAATGACGAAATACTTAACGACAAATCTATTATAACTATTATCATTTTTATAAATTAACCTTAATTCTTGATGAATTCGATATACATAATTCGTATAATCCTCAAAAAATCGTAAAATTATTTTCATTGGCATAAAAATAGAAAAATTTCCTTTTTCATTAATTATATTAGAATTTGTTACTATAGTCCAACAAGCATCATTATAATATAGTTCATCTTCAAATGAAACTACTCCTTTCATTGCTGTTGCAGTACCAGGATTGTCTATATAATCAATCTTTTTTCCACCAATATGATAACTAATTCTGTTAAATAAATGTAATATTACATTGTTTACAAAAAATACTTTTTTACTAATATCTTCTGTTTCAATAATTCTATTACAAGAAATTTTTTTCAGATTTACTTTTTTTTTTGTTTTTTTTTTCTTTTCTTTTATTTACAGACGCTCGATTACTAAGATCATTTGCGTCTAAAGGTTAGGTTATATGGAATTAATTAGTCCGGTTTCTGCTAGAAATTTTAATAACATGTCTATTTTTTGAGGGTCATCCTGTAGTATTTCTCCTAGTGAACTGGTTGATATATTGTGAAGGTTTCGATGGTTTGCGTATTTTGCACATTCTAGTAGTATGTGGGGTATTGTTATTGGAGTATTACATGTTGGGCATTTTGGAGCGGGGGTATTGTTCAGTATGTATTGTGATGTAAGTAGGGTGTGGCCTATTCGTAATCTAGTTATAGCTACTTCGTTGCGCCTTTTATTTTGTTCTGTGATTTTCCAGTGTCCTAAAATTGGTTTAATTTGAAATAGATGTGTGTGAGCGCACTGGGTCTCCCAGTATTCCTGATATAAAGCGTTGACTTTTTGTGTTATGATTGAGTGGAGATCGTTTGTGAGTGCAGATGTTATATTTTTTATGTTTTTTGATTTTGTTCTGGTGGCTTTATCAACTATTTCATTTCCTGTAATTCCCGAGTGCGCTGGAGTCCAAAGGAAAACTATTTGATTTTTTTTCTGTATGAGTTTATGGATGATGAATTTTATATTTAAAATATCTAAGTTAGTATTTTTAATCAGTTTCTGAATCTGTTGTAGAGCGGATATTGAGTCTGAGCATATTATAAAGTTAGTTTTGTGTTTTTCTTTGACTATATTTTTTAACGCTTTATATATAGCTATTAATTCACCTGTGTACACAGATGTCCCAATAGGTAAGAGGTATGTTTGTGTTCTGCCCTTTATGAGGTAAGCAGAAGTGGTTTGGTTTAGCGTCTTAGAGGCGTCGGTGTATATTTGGGTGTAGTTTCCGTAGTTTCTGCAGACAAGTTCATTAAATTTAGTTTTCAGAGTGTGCGGTGATGTTGAATTTTTACTATATTTGCTTAGGTCCATATTTATCGTTGCATTAACTTTGGTCCATGGGGGTAATTTAGGTAGGTTACTTTTTCTAATTTTGGGTAAGGTGTATTGAAGTCTATCTAAGAGGTTATGAATTCGGACGGTTGTAGATTTAGAAGCATTAGGTTTATTTTGATACAGGTGGTGTAATTTATTTTCTGTTATGTTATTGTAGACTGGGTGGGATGGAGTGGACAGTAGTCTGCTATAATATTTTAGCATGAGTGTTTGTCTTCTATATTTTAGTGGTAGAATATTGGCTTCCACATGTAGAGCTGATGTGGGGCTGGTGTGGAATGCTTTTAATGCTATTCTTAAAGCTGCATTTTGTATTACATTTATATTTTTCAGTGTGTATTGATTCGCACTATCATACAGTATACTACCATAATCAAGCGGTAACTCGTTGTTAAATGAAGTTTGTGTCTTTCGCGTTTAATTTAACACCGATTAATATATTGTGTTCGCGTGTGTTTGTGGGAGGCGGTGTGGTAGGTTTCGCGCTACTATGAACCACACTCTCCCTACCAATTCAAAAGCTGCTTGCTCGTCTCATAGCGAGATAGAACAGCAGCAGGCTCATGCTAGCTGGGTTGATCAAATGGCTATTGAAGATTATGATAATTACGACGACGACGATAATAACGTGGATATGAATGACAGAGAAATGACGGTGTCGTGGCGGCAACAAGGGGCTAGAAAAGGAAAGAGTAATACAGCTCGTAAAGCGCCGGTTACGTCGTTCGTAACAGGAACAAAGAAACTTAAAATAGAAGAAAGCAGTTCTACGATAAACTATGATAACGATAACAGGTACGCTGCACTCCAAGTTGACGAAGCTGTTGTACATCATGCTGTGCATCAACAACAGCAATCGATAAAATTTCCACCGATTACAATACTTAATCTTCCGTTGGTCGATTATCGTACGATTGTAGAACAATTCAATTCGAACAAGGAATTCAGCATTAAAATTCGAGGTAATCGTACTTTAATTTTTACGAATGAAGATGGTGATTACGACAAATTGTTAAAATATTTGAGAGAAAAAAGTATACAATATTACACGCACCTGCCCAAACATAGGAAGCCTGTTAAGTTGATATTAAAAGGTCTCCCGTTCGGTATAAACGAAAACGATGTCAAACGAGAACTCGTAAATTTTCCCGACGTAAAGGTTGATAATATTGTGCAATTTAAAAAAAAATAATCATAACGTATCAAATGTTGAACAAATTTCATTACCAATATTTCTTGTTTATTTCCCTAATAATATAAACATTCGAAAAATCTTTGAAATAAAAAAAATTCTTCACTGTATGATTACATGGGAAAAATATAGACCTAAACGAAATATTCTGCAATGTTTTAACTGTCAAAGGTTTAATCACGTGTCATTAAACTGCACCTTAACTCCTAGATGTTTAATTTGCGCTAAGAATCACAGTACTAAAGAATGTAAAAAAAATGATAAAGTCTGTTGCGCTAACTGTGGTCAAGAACACATTGCAAGTTCAAATGACTGTCCTAAAATACAAAGTTTTGTCCAACGTACATCACATCGGGCGAATGTAATACGTAACGTAAGTAATAATCAGTTACCTAACCGCACCAAATTTTCTGGACCGAGTAGAGGTACTTTTGCTGATGTCGTACGTGGTACAAATAACACGCAGCAAGATAATACTGAAGAATTTAATGAGAATTCCTCTGACATATCGTTAATATTTAGCTTATTTAAGGTCATTAATTTAAGAAAATTATTGAATGTTGCTAAAATTATAGTAAATCAACTGAGAACATGTAATACTAACGATGTTTTTGGCAAATTAATGTTAGCGATAGAAATATTCGCTCAACATTACTTTTAATTAAATTATTAATGAATGTGTAATGTACCTGGTATTAAACTAGTTGCTTGGAACTGTTGTTCTCTAATCAATAAACATCAGGAACTACATAATTTTATAATTAACAACCAAATTGATATCATAGCCTTGTCGGAAACCAAGCTAGATGGATCTTGTATACTTAACTTTCCTGGGTACCACATTTATCGAAACGATAAATGTCGCAAGAGTGGAGGAGTTGCCTTATTAGTAAGACGTGGTACACCGCATAATTTGCTTCCTATACCTTCTTTAAACTGTATGCAAGCACTTGGTATATATTTCCATACTAATAATGATGTACACGATAATAATAATATAATTATATATGCAGTATACAAACCCCCAAGAATGATGTGCAAATTTAGCAATGATATTCGGTTTTTGACTAATTCTAACAACAAAACTATTCTTGTAGGGGATCTGAATGCTAGAAATAAAATATGGAATTGTTTTAGCAATAACTCAGCAGGTAATCTTCTTTATCAAGTTTGTATGCGTAATAATCTTCAGATCGTTGCCCCGCGGGAACCTACTTACATTCCTTGTCCCCAAAATTTCAAACCTAGCGTTTTAGATTTAGCTGTGGTTAAGAATGTGAATATTATGCCTGTTGTGTCACTTAATTGCTTATCTTCTGACCATAATCCAATATATACTGTTATTTATACCAATAGTAGTTATCAATTCGTTCAGGATAAGTTCTCTTATAATTATCGTAATGCTAATTGGAATGACTTCAAAAGATATGTTGCTGAACATGTAAATTTGAATCAGTCTATTAGAAATCAAAAAGATATTGATGATCACATTTCTGAGTTTACAAATTTAATTTCTGAAGCCACTGATCTATTTGTACCTAAAAATATGCATACTAATTTGTCGCTAACTTCGGCACCGCATTACATTGTTACCATTATTAAATTTAAAAATTATGTGAGAAGAATTTATATAAATAACCGCAACACTCGTCGCTATGGCAATATTAAGAAATTTCTTAACTTTTTAAATAGATTAGTACGGGCGATGTTAAAATACCACAATAATAATAAGTTTAATAAGTTTCTAACTACACTAAATACTAAAAACAACAGTCTGTGGAAAGTGTGCAAATACTATCATAAACCACACGAAGCTTTTCCTCCACTTTATGACACTGTTACAAATAATTATGCTTACAAAGACTTTGATAAGGTAGAATTACTTGCTAACCATTATTTTAAAGTGCATGCCCCGAACGCACTCATGGGGACTAGTTATCATTCTAAGAAAGTCAAAAGTACAATCAGTAAGTTTATGAAGTATAATCAAATTTCATCTGGTATTAATTATATAAAACCTAGGGAGGTTCATGCTAGTATAAAACTGTTAAAAAATAAAACTTCAGTAGGTAACGACAATATTTCCTCTATATTAATTAAAAGATTTCCTGTGAAAGCTATTGTTAAGATTACTAATATTATAAATGCTATGATTAAATATGGATACTATCCACGTACTTGGAAAATTGGTAAAATTATAGCGCTTCCAAAACCTGGGAAAGATTCTTCTAAGATCAATAATATACGACCTATTACTTTACTCAGTAATCTAAATAAATTGTGCGAAAAAATAATTTTAAAGAGGCTAAATGAGTACGCTATTTGCCACGATATTATTCCTAAAGTACAATTTGGATTCAGGCCAGCTCATTCTACTACTCATCAAATCGCGAGAATCGCAGAACACATTACAGATAATTTCAACCGTAATAAGCACACTGGATTGGTTATGTTTGACATCGCTAAAGCATTCGATACTACTTGGCACAATGGCATTATATACAAAATGATTGTCTGTAATTTTCCATTGTATTTGGTTAAACTTGTACAAAGCTACCTAAGTAACAGGATATTTTATGTTGAAATTAATGAAGCGCGTTCTTCCAGCAAGACTTGTCTAGCTGGTGTACCTCAGGGTAGCGTCTTAGGACCGTTTCTATTTTCGCTTTATTTTTACGATTTTCCCAAATTAAACAACATCGAAGTTGCTCTTTATGCTGATGATACAGCTTTATTCTGTAGTTCCTTTATACCACGCGCAATTAGTAATAGATTACAACAAGGATCTTCACGAGTTTTGAAATATTTCACTAAATGGAAAATTGTCATCAATCCTTTAAAAACAGAATCGATACTTTTTACTCGCAGACGACCTTTGTTACCCGAGAAAATTAATATTAATGGCGATCTTATCGAGTGGTCTGACCATGTTCGTTACTTAGGCGTAATTTTCGATAAAAAATTGACATTTACTAAACACATTAATGCTGCTATTACAAAAGCGAATAAAACTATATGTTCCATTTATCCGCTTTTTAAAGGTAAATCTCACCTGAATATTGATAATAAGTTAATTTTATATAAAACTATTATCCGTCCAACAATGACTTATTCTTGTCCGGTTTGGTGCTCTGTATCTAATTCTAATTTTAAGAAATTGCAACTTGTACAAAATCAATGTTTAATATGCGTTTTAAATGCATCTCGTTATACGAGAATATCAGATATGCACCACATGTTAAATATTCCATATATCAAAAAATATATATTTAAATTAGCAAACAAATTTTTTCAAAACTGCAGTGTACATAGCAATGAACTAATAACGAATATTGGCAACTATGATTCCAGGCAACTTATGTTCATGTATACCAGGTAAACATCGTCGTATTAAACATAATTTGTTGTAAATTAGTATATTTGTAATATGTTCAATCGTTATTATTCGTAATTATATAGTTAAGTTATTTTAACACTTATTTATACCTCTGTACGCTTTATCTTACATGCGCTTCGAAAAGAGTTTATTTTGTTTTGTATTTTTCTTTTTTCTCTCCTCCGCTGTGTATATACAGTGAAATTCGACTATAACGATTCCGCATATAGTGATAGTCCGGATATAACGATGTAAAACAGGTGGCTAGTTTGGTTTGCTATGTAAAGGTGAAGAAATAAATGCGGTGTAGCGATGTTGGATATAACGGTATTGTATCTATAACGATATAAACTAGCGTTTTTATTCCTTTTGTAACGATTTAACACAAAAAATAATTCCTGGAATTCCTAGTTATATTTTTAAACGTACATAAGTCTTGTTTCTTTCCCGTCGTTACTCGTTGAATATGACTCATTGCTTTTTTCACGGAATGTTATCCTACTGTTCTCCTCAATTTTCTTCGAACACTCTTCGTCCAATTTACTGTGTAATATTCTTTCAAAATGCCGGTTTTAATTCAGTCTTCATTTTTTCTTTGTGCGGTATGGCGTCGAATAAACGTCGCGCGTTCTCAATTGAAGAAAAAGTCAATATTATTCAAAGGATAGAGAAAGGAGAAACTATTAACAGTTTAGTTTCCGAGCTCAACATTTCACAATCAACAGTCTCAACAATTTGGAAATCAAAGGAAAAAATAAAAGAAATTTTTGAAAAAGACGTCAAATCGAAGAAAAAGCTTCGGAACAGCCAACACGAAGAGATTGAAGCAGCTCTTTTGGAGTGGTTTAAGATCCAATGAAGAAAAAACATTCCGATTAATGGGCCCATTTTACAAGCAAAAGGAAATGAGTTCGCTAGAATCATGGGTAAAGAAGATTTTCATTGCTCCATGTCTTGGATTACGCGGTTCAGAGCAAGACACAGCATTGTGTTTGGTAAGATCAGCGGAGAATCTTCTAGTGTACCAGCCGGAGTGTCTGAAAACTGGCTACAGAACATCTGGCCTACAACTCGGGAGAATTTCGCTGAGGAAGACACTTACAATGCCGACGAGGCCGGATTGTTTTACCGATTGATGCCGGACAAGACCTTTCGATTTAAAGGAGAATCGTGCCATGGTGGCAAGCACTCAAAAGAGAGAGTTACAGTCCTAGTCGCAAGCAACATGACGGGAACTGATAAGAAGAAATTATTAAAACAATAAATATGTATAATATAAAACTGTTTTTTTCCGCCACCCCCTCTCATTTCGGATATAACGATTTCCGGATATAACGATCAATTTTGTCTGGTCCCTTCAATATCGTTATAACCGAATTTCACTGTATATGTGTATATATAATTTTTATTTATTTATTTATTTTTTCTTATTTTTTTTTTAATTTTTATTTTATTTTTGTTTTGTTTTAACTTTTATGTGTGTTGTTACAATTTTTACCTTTGTATCGTTTTAAGTTATATGTGTATATGTGTATGCATGTACGTATATATTTGTATGTATATTCATGTATATATATATAATGTAATTTTTTTTTTTCTATTTGTTTGTGGGTTTTATAAATTTTCCCCCGCTTATAATACTTACGTTTAAACTATAGTGTTGTTATTTTTATTTTAATACTGCGGTCGAGGTGAGGCTCATGCCGGAACTCTACTATGTAAATATTTGTGTGTACACGTTGTAATTTGATAAAATACATTTTTCTTCTTTCTTCTTCTTCTGCTTAGGATATATGTTTTGTAGAGTTGGATTAGTGTCTTTCTATCGGATCCCCAGGATGAATGATTTAGCAACTTTAACATGTTTAGCTTTTGGTTACAGTTTGTTTTTAGATTATTTATGTGTTTTTTCCAGTTTAATTTCCTGTCTAATGTTAGTCCTAATAGGTGTAGCGTATCTGTATTTTCAATCGGTGTTGATTCGATTTGTAAGAAAGGAATACTTAAGTCATGTTTTGTGCTAAATGTAATTTGTTTAGTTTTACTAATAGAAAAGGTAAGACCATTAGATGTGGCCCAATTATTTATTTCATTTATAGTATTTTGGAGCAGAAGTTCTATATATTTTGTTTCAATGTGTGAGTAGTATATTGAAAGATCATCGGCATAGATACAATATTTAACTGGGGAGGATATGTGTTGTTTAATATTTGCAACAGCTATTATAAATAAAGTTGGACTAATTACTGACCCTTGGGGAATACCATTTTCTTGGATTTTAATTTGCGACATATAATTATTCAGTTTGACTCGAAATTTTCTATTATGTAAAAAATTTTTAATAAAGATGGGTAAGTTTCCTGTGAATCCCCATCGGTGCAAGTTTAATAATATTTCATGTTTCCACACTTTGTCGAAAGCTTTTTCCAAATCAAAGCTGACTAGGGTTGTAGTTTTGTTTTGAATTAAGTTATCCTGTATATCGGTTATTAGTTTGGTTAGCAGATCCTGTGTGCTTCTTTTCTTTCTAAAACCGAATTGTAGGGGATCTAGTAATTCAAGTTTTTCTAATTTCCAAAGCAGTCTGCTGTTAATAATTTTTTCGAGTAATTTGCAGAGAGTATTTGTGAGGGAGATGGGTCTGTAGCTAGCAGGGTCTAAGGAATTTTTGTTTTGTTTTAATAACGGAATTAGATGAGCCTCTCTCCACGCCTCTGGGAAGGATTGGTATTGCCATAAAAGGTTGTAGAAATATAGGATAGCCATTTTAGAACTGGAGTTAAGATGTTTTATCAAACTTATGTGAATACCATCCGGACCAGCGACTGTTGGGCGCATTTCATCTAGGGCGGTGTCAAATTCTTCCCTCGTTATATCTGTATTGTAACTTTGATTTATGTGTGATTGAAAATCAATAACGTGGTTAGTTTCCATTTCATATTTTATTTTTTTAAAGGTTTCGGGATAATTTCTGTCCGACGACATTTCATAAAAGTAGTCGGCCAAGATATTAGCTATATCCAGTTTGTTATCGGTAAGCTGAGAGTTTATCTTTAATGCTGTTATTGATTGGGCTGTATGTTTATTTGAGATTTTCCTAATTTGTTGCCATAGTTTATCTGGTGCTGTTGAAGAGTTGATTGTTTTAACAAAATTTATCCAATAATTTTTTTTATTCGCGTATGCTCATCCGTACTGATGCCCTAGCTTTTTTGAATTTTATTAAATTTTCTATGGTAGGTTGACGTTTATATTTCGATAGCAATTTATTTTTATTTTTTTCCGACCACCATACGGCATATGTTTTGTTTTTTGCATGTATGTTATGCCTCGGAATAGTGTTCTCGGCAGCTTCTTTTATTGTCCTTAAGATGTATTCATAGGACTCATCAGCGTTGCTCGAGATTTTACATATTTGAATATTGACCATAGTTGTATACGAAATCCAGTCCGCTTTTTTAAAATTCCAATTTTGCGATTGGTGGTTAGCAATTGGTACTCTTGTGGGTAGATCTATGATTATATGCTGCGGAAAATGATCGCTACCATACAATTTCGAATCAGGGTACCAATTTGTGAAGTGGACAACATTTGGGCTGCAAAAAGTTAAATCAATTGCCGAATAGCCGCCATTGTTGTTCAGATGAGTTGAAGTGCCCGTATTAAGTAGGCATATATTCGCCTGATCTAGCACTTTTTCGATCACTTTTCCTCGAGGGTCTGTGTTTTTGGATCCCCATACCGTGCTGTGGGCATTAAAATCACCGGTTACTATGAAAGGTTTAGGTAATTGGCTGAATAAATTTGATAAAACATGCAATGAGATGTTATCATTTTTGTGTAAGTATATTGAACACACAGTTAATTTTTGCCCAGAGATGTAGACCGATGCTGCTATAGCTTCCAGATTTGTACTCAATGATAGTTGTTCAGAATAGAATTTATTTGATATCGCTAATAAAACACCTCTGCTAGCCGCAGACCCTCCTATGTAGTCTTGCCTGTAAATTTTATATGTTTTTAAACTGGTTATATCTGTAGGTTTTAATTTAGTCTCTTGCAAGCATAAAACGATTGGGTCATTTAGTGTAATTAGTATTTGTAATTCTGGGTATTTGTTTTTGTAGCTGTTTAAGTTCCAGGATATTATTTTATTCATTTTGATTAATAAAGTTTGTTATTAAATTTACCTGGGTATTGAATCACTATTTTCGTTAATTTTTTGGTTGAGTTTTTTAATTAAATTGCTTACCCTTACTTTGAGAGTGTTGTTAATAATAAGGGGTTTAATATCGGCTAACATGTTTACGATGCCGTCAAGGTTTGGTGTAAATTGTTCTATGATTTCAATCTGTTGGTGTGAGCCTTTTATCATATCAAGCATGATATGTAAGTTACTATAGGATATAGGGTATAAGTGTTTGTTTTTATGAATGTACTCTTTGCAGGGCTCAAGGAGCTGTTTTGTATCTTGAATATTAGTTTTATCAGAAATTTCGCTTAATTTAAGTAATATGTGTTTATATTTATCTTCCAGTTTTTTATTTTTATTTTTTGTGTGTAAATCTATTATTATTGAGCGTAATTTGTTTGAATCTACTTTGTTCTGCTCAAGAATGAGTTCCACGTCTTGTGGTTGGTCGTATATATCAGCAAAAAATTGTTCTATTTGTGTAGTTGATTTATTCGTTGATTTGAAGAGTTCTTGTATGTTTTCAGAGTGGTCATTTAATTGAGAGCAATAATCTATATTATAATCATCGTGAAATTCGGTTATGTTTGGTTCAGTTATTTCTTTTGTTTCTATTTTGTTGTGTGTTGTATTATTATCGTAATTTATTATAGATGAATTTGGGTGTTGGGCTATAATTTCATTTTTTTTATTTTCGTGTTTGGTTTTTTTATTTGATTTTTTATTGATACCGAATTGTGAATTTGTTTTAGGTTCGTATTCAATTATATCTGAGGAATTTAACGAAATGGGGCGCTTTGTGTTTACTTTGTTTGCATTTGAATTTTGGTTACATTAACCGTTGTTATGTCGATTGTATTTTCTGTTGAATTTTGCATTTCCTTCTGAGGGCAGATATCTGTTTCCATTGTTTGTGGCTGTTGATTTTGAGGACAGTGAGAGGAGATGTGACCTCTTTCTTTACAGATAAAGCAGAACATAGGTTCGCTGGTTAGGAATATTCTGTACTTAGTTTCTTCGTGTTCTATTACCAATGAACTTGGTACTTTATTTATTTCGTCGGGATCAATATAGAACTGTCTGCGATTGCTAAGTATGTGTGAGTATTTATTTTCCTGAAAGCCTGCTCTTAGATAACTAATTTGCGAAGTTGGATGTATATTTAGCTGTTTTAATACGTTTTCAAGAATTGAGTTAGGTATACTGGGACATATGTTTGAGATAAGAATTCGTTTGGAAGGATTAATCAGTCTTCTTAATTCAATTACGTTTCCTCTAATGTTTATCGATTTATGTTTTTTAAGTAAAATGTCTAATTTTTCTTTATTTGTAAGAAATACGCAGAAACGATTGTTTGATAATCTGAAGGCGGCTCGTATATCATTTGGGGATATAATTTCGCTTAGCTTTTCTACATAATCAACTTGCCTGACTCCGTCTATTGTATTTATTATTAGTGCACTTTTTTTATCTAATACGTATTCTGTACTTTGAACAGCTGCTTTACTAGCATAACTTATAGTAGGATTTAAAATTTCGGGTGTGTGTGTAGTGCTTGTCTCGTTAAGTGTTCCGGTGTTTGTTGTATTTATATTAAGATTATAATTTGAACTTACCCGTCGTGCGGAATTGTTTAAATGGTTACCTGTCGTTCTATTGAATGGTGTGATTTCGTCTGCTGTATGTGTGTTGATTTGAATTATCGGCACGTGTGATTGAATGAGACACTCCGTGGCAGTGGCTGCCGGGGTAGCCATTGATAGTTATTACTTACTTTCTATCCTATCTCAGCTACTTGGTATGCGCTAACACTACTATATATTATTACTAATACTACTAAAAATATCGGAATAACTCGCGAACTGTAGTCGATTTAATCACGAAAAGAAACGTCAGAACGCGTAGTAAACGATATCTTTGATCATTATCGACCGATTCACTTGTCTATTAATAATAAAATAACTTCCATGAGGACAAGTTTTTATATTTTCATTATATAAAGAAATTGGTATTATTCCTCCTTGCCGATTTATATCAATAAAAATAGGAAGCCTATAATCGATATAATCTTTGATTTCTAAATTTTGTTCCATTTTAATTTATATGAAAAAAAATTATAAAAAATTATTTAAAAAAAAATTGTCGTAAAAAGAAAATTAATATACTCAATCATAATATTCAGTATTATATCTATATTCATAATCTTCTTGTATTCCTTCATCAGATTCTGCTTCTGCATCACGATCAGAAATAAGTTCATCAGGGTTATAATCAGGCCCAGGTTTATATAAATTATTGAAATAATTTGCGTGTCGGAATCATATCCAGAATCATTACTATCATAATCAGACTCAAGGGGTTCATGAAATTCAAATATTTCATCATCATTAATTTCAATTGCTTCATTATTAATTTCTTCATTATTTTTAATTTCGTAACCAAAAAATGGTAAATTAGATAAATTTTCAATAAATTCATTATTGCTAATTTCTTCCTTGTAACAGGATTTTCCATCGATTTATTTAGTTGTTTATATAGAAACAATTTTTATTAAAAAAAAAATAAAAAAATAATAATTTGGTATAATCAAGATTGTAATATAGAAAATTTCTTTATAAATGTTTTTCTATATAAATAACTAAGTAAATAACAAAATAAAAAAATCAATTTATTTACAAAGTTTAAAAAAAGATATACAAAAAAAGGAATTATATAATTTTTGTAAAGTTGAAAGAATCTTAGGATGATCAAGATCAAAGAAAAAAGAATTATCAAAAATAGTTTTAAATTACCTCTATTTAAAATTGAGAAATAAAATAAGAAAAAATAAAAACAAAAGAATACCAATTTTCAGTTTTGATGATAGTATTTTTAGTAATGAAAAATCAGAACAATTACCCTAAAAAATTGATAGAGATATTGAAATTCGAGAACGCAATACACAAAACTGGAAAAATATTGTTCATCATTATGAGATTTATTTATCTAAAAATAATGATTTAATGCAAGCTCTATTTAAAGTTAATAATAAACTTTATGACATTGCTAAAAAAGAATTAAAAAATAAGAAAAATATAAGCTCTCAGTTATCAGCAGTTTTAAATTATATTGAATTGAATTTATCTGGAGAAATAGTTAATAATCTTAGAAAACATTTTCGATTTTCTAGATATATTATAGTTCATTCGAATGCAATAAGAAGTGCTTTAAAATCAGCAAAAAATTAAATTTTACGAAATTATGATCGTTTTAATGCTAACAATACAAAATATCGATTTTTATAAAGTTATTAAAATATCTATTTTTTCTGATAAAAATAATCCTTTAAGAGGAGGAACTGATACTCAATTACCAAGTTTTATTATCTCAAAAAAGTGCTGTATTAATGTAAAAAATATGAAAACTAATAAATTTAAATGTAATAAAAAAGAATATTTAGAATTTTTTTTAAATATTTTTTTATATATATTTTTTGTTTGTTTTATTTTTATCGGCTTTAACACAGCTCTGAGGTTATCAAGCCGAAAGTATAAAGTTATTTATATGGCATTATACACATTACATTGTTCGAGGAATAGGAAAAGATCGTTTAAATGAGGGCTATTACTAGACAATAGTTGGGATAAATTAGCGGATAGGTTAAACTTTTGATGGAATTCGGATAAATAGTTGCAACTTGTTAGTATATGCCAAAGAGTGAATTGAGTAGTGTTGAATATACTTTGGAAATCATTTTAAATTAAATTCATAAAAATTCTGATAGATCTGATAGACCAACAAATTATGATATCTCAAAATATGAAGTTTTGAATGTAGAATTCCTGAAAATATTGAAAAATATGAAAATTTTCTAAATAAATCAATAATATTTATAAATATGATGATGCTGATGTTATTAATGAATCAGTGATAAATTTATGTTATAAAAGTGAAAATTATAACAAAGAAGTGCATATAAATTTATTATTATATAAAGATCGTGTTGTTGGAATTAAAAATTTAAGCGCTTTATTAAGAGGAAAAATACACAATTATACTAATCATGTCAACGTTTGCATGAAATGCCATAAAAAATTTGAGACTGAATCTGATTATAAGGCTCATGTCAAATAATGTATTAATGGTTTACAAATTATTTAAATTTCGAAAGAAAAGAAAAACAGGCAATACCATTCATCTGGATCCGAGCAATATCATCCATATACGTTAACATTGGATTTTGAATGTCTATTACAAAAAATGCAAAAACAAATAACAAAAACGACAAAATATATTCATAAACACATAGCTAACAGTTTCTGATTTTATTCAGATGAAATGAGAACTGATTTAGTAAGATATAATCGTCAAGAAAAATTAATGAAAGTCGTTAATAAATTGTTACAATGGAAAAAATATCATGAATTGAGATTGGAAAATAAAAAAATTATTTGGTGAAATGAAGAAGCTTTTTGTTTGAATCAGCTACTCATTGTCATATTTGTAATAATAAATTTATTAATGAAAATGAAAAAATAAAAGATCACAATCATTTTACTGGAAAATTTAGAGGAGTAGCTTGTAATAAATGTAATTTAAATTTTAAAATGCCAAAATTTATTCCAATATTAATTCATAATCTAAAATATGATTCAAAAATATTTTTACGCTGGTTATTGAAAATATGTGATGAATATGTATTATTCCAAAAAATGATGAAAACTACACTTCATTTTCCAGAAAAGTTCAAATTGATGAATATGAGCAACAAGATGATGTAACAAAATGTCTCAAATGTAATAAAATTTATGATGAAATGTTAGACAAATGCCTAGAGTGTGATGAAAATATAATTCCCAAACTTGAGATATTTAGGAAAGGCGATAGATTGAAATGCACATACCCTAATGGTACTATTAAATATGAAAAACGGAGATATGATATATCAAAATATTTATAAAAAATAAAATATTTGAAGTGCAATAAGAAGGAAAAAATGAAATATGGGGAAAATGTCCTAAATATGATAATCCTAATCTTGCTTTAAAAAGAAAAGGTGAAAAATCTCCAATAACGATGGAATTTATGTTTATTGATACATTCAGGTTTATAGGTACAAGTCTAGAAAAAGCAGTAAAAAATTTAGCAGAAATTAATGATTGTTTTTGATCAAAATATCAAAAATCTCAAGAAATTAAAAATGGGAGATTTTTAGTAATAGATGAAAATAACATCTTAAAATACAAAGCTTGATGTAAAAGTTGTGATAAAACATTAAAAAATCAATTGATTACTCTAAATTTAAAACTATTTATGGGTACTTTAAAAAGAAAGAGTTACATTTAGTTTTACAAAAAGGTATTTATCCATATGAATGGGTAGATGATTATAAGAAATTTAAAGACAAATTACCATTAGATGAAAAGGATTGGTATTCAACATTAAATAATACGAGTATATCTGTTAAAGATTTAGCATTTGCAAAAGAAGTTTATTAACATTTCAATTGTAATAATTTTGAAGATTATCATAATATTAGATACAATTCTTACTAAATATATATTTGATAATTTTAGAGAAACTTGTTATAAAAATTATAAATTAGATCCAGTTTATTATATTTCAGCACCACAATTATCTGATGCCGCATCATTGAAATATACAGGTCAAAAACTAGAATTGCTTACAGGTCAAGAAAGTTACAAGATTTTTGAAAAAGGAATTAGAGGTGGAATTTATAATATTCCTCATAGGCACGCATTACCAAATAACTGTTACTTTTATGATGAAAAACTTGGTAAAATAAAAAAATTAAGTAAAGAAGAAGCTGGAAAAAAAGGAATTTGGAATAGTAAAAAATATATTAGTTATATATTATATTTAGATTGTAATAATTTATAAGGGTGGGCTTTATGCCAACCTTTACCAATAGGAGAATTTTTGAATTATAATTTATCAAAATCAAAAGACAGTCTTATAAACTTATCTAATATTACTAAAAATATGATTCTCAATTTGGATGATAATAGTGAGTGTGGATATACTTTTATAGTAGATTTAGATATCCCAGTAGAATTACATAATAATTTAAAGATTGTCCTATGTTACCAGAACATTATGCACCCAAAGAATTAGAATTATCAGAATATCAGAGAACACTATTAGGAAACAATCCAAAAGATAGCAAATTAATATCCAATTTATACCACAAAAAGGATTATATTATTGATTTTAGAATGTTGAAAGAAGGTTTGAAACAAGA
This sequence comes from Coronaproctus castanopsis, assembly GCA_032883995.1. Lineage (NCBI taxonomy): Eukaryota > Metazoa > Arthropoda > Insecta > Hemiptera > Monophlebidae > Coronaproctus > Coronaproctus castanopsis. Next base: position 38,274,086 of record CM065053.1, on the reverse strand, counting down.
AATAACTTTAAAAAGTGTTAATCTGGGAACGATCTAGCAGATACAGCAGCTAAAGAGGCGGCTTATATGTGGCCTGCTCCGAATCTTCCAATAGATCCAAAAGATATCCGCAGCATAATAAACGCATAACCCTGCGCGAAATGGAATATCCAACTACAAACAAATTACGCTCATTCAAACCTGATACTAATTTATGGCGATCTCCCCCTTCGTTGACGCGACATGAAAAAATAGTCATTCGTCGTATATTGCTAGGACACACAACTCTCATTCATAGTCACTTGATCAGAAGAGAATCACCACCGATTTGTTCCTGCAGCAATGTTAAATTAACAATAAAGCATCTTCTCCTACACTGCCAAAAGTACAAGGCTGAACGTATTCGATGTGGTCTTCCATCAGCATTACAACAATTTTTGCAGCCAAATGCAGCCGGTCCACATGTTTCAACAACTATAGCTTCCGTGTCCGTGCCTCTGACCTCGTAACAGTATATGGCATGTAAATGGATCATCATCATCATTAATTATATAAGATTTAAACAAAAAGATTGGCTAAAACCATATATTGATATGAATATAAAATTAAGAAAAGAGGCTAAAAATGACTTTGAAAAAGATTTTTATAAACTAATGATTAATTCAGTCTATGGAAAACAAATGGAAAATGTGAGAAAAAGAATTGACGTAAAAATATTAACTTCTGCAGATTCATTTATTCTGCAAGAAGATTATGAATCAAGAACAATATTAGATGAAGAAATTATTTTACTTGCCAGGAAAGAGCAAAAAGTAAAACTAAATAAACCTGTTTATGGATGATTTGTTGTCTTAGAATTATTTAAATTATTAATGAATCAGTTTTAATATAATGTTCTGAAGAAAAAATATGGTGATAGAATAAGATTATTAGGAACATATAAGGATTTTTTGATTGTTTATATTGAAACTGATGATAACACGCAATGAATCGTTACGTTCTAGGGATTGTTATCTCGCCAATTAAATACTAATTTCATATTAATCAGCGATTCTTTTATAACGTTCAGTTGATACGAGCAATCAATAGCAATAACCGGATACGTTGATATATACGTATTATAGTCGACTATAGGATTCATCTCGTATTCGTGTTTGTCGTAATAAGAAGCTTTAAAGTTTTTAAACATTTGATAGAGATTAGCGCATTTATTTTCCCTATATTTCAAATTCAAAATTTCTCTCGGATAGTAAACGTTATTATTCAATAAAATTTGAACGTTTTCTAAATTTAATAAATCGTAAGTCGAAATATTTTTTTCTTTCTGGAAACCTATTAGTACGTACTTGGTTTTCGAATACGATACCGGAATATCCCAAGTAAATTCAGTCGCAGATGAAATCGTTGTACCTTGGTATAGAAAACTTCTGTATATAGTTCCTAGTCCGTATTATTTAAAATTTCTTTTCTAACTCGCGTTTCTTGCTCGATCGATAACTTTATTTGAGGCATTCTCCATGTTACGTCTCTTAATGTATTGGAATATTTCTCTTTATCGGTCATTGAAATTTTTTCTAGTATGTCTACGTTTATCGTTGAACTATAGAACGTCAATTTTTTAAGAATACGATGTAGAAAATTCTTATAATCCTAAAAAAAGAACATTATCGTGTTCACGGGTATACATACTGAAAAATATTCATTTTCATTTAGAATATTCGACGAGTAATTTCTAATACGCCAACCGGTATTACTATACTTTATATCATTACCAATTCTTTCATCGTGCTAGAAATACCTGGTTTTCTTAACAGTATCGACTTTGTTATCACCTATTTCTAACTACTCACTTTTTCTTCTCCAACTAACTGACTTATTTTTAAAAACTTTCAACTCTGATCACCTCCAACACTTCTTGACCTCTTCTTTCTTCTGTTCTGCTCGATCGGCCGGCTGTAATCCACCCGGGTGGCTTGTGCATGCGCAATTTTTTATTTTACTTACCTTGTAATCATAGGGGCTTTTCAGCATTACTATTATTTTTATTATGTGAAGGAAATAGCTTGCACATCTCAAATTAGGTTTTGTAAATAATCATCAAAATAAAAATATGACGTATGTTATGTTTAAGACTCGTACGCTAGCGAGTGTTGAATTAAACCTCAACCCTCGATAACCGAATGAATTGAATACTTTGTCCGCTTTTAGATCGGAGTTAACGCTGAATGTTATTCTTTATTTCGTATATCAATTAACTGTATCGAGCGATCTTTCTAAAACACATACAAATATATTCGAGTATATTATATATATATATATATATATATATATATATAATATTTATTATTTCCTGATTTATTTTTATTTCGAAGTGAACAAACGACAATCATCGTTATATATATATATATATATCAAATAATGTCATATAAAATGACAACTAAAATTGTGCAGACAAGCTGTCAAATGGCGACCTTATACTGTGTTTACGATAACGGAAAAGTAGTATTGCGATGTACGTCTGTTATCAGATAAAATCCTCGTCTACTCACGTCATAATAGCAGACTAATATGCTGATTTATTTCTGGTTTTATCTGATATCTTTTCTTATATTAACGTAATTAATTTTTATTTACGATATTATAAAGACTTAAGGTTTTATACTCTAGGGGTATACAATATCTTACAGATATACAATAATATATATAATTATGTATATACGTATATATATTTAGTTTTGTGTGGTATATGTGGTTACTAATAGAATTTTGAATTCACGTCTTTTCAAGGGCTAATTGTAGTTTCCGGTTTCATTTATTTTTAGGACTAATTTTTTAAATTATTTATTTTTTTTACAATGTGAATGTATAGAAAATATTACAGAAATATGGAATGAAATAACATTATAATGTATACAAAAATTTATATAAAAAAAAATGGAAAAACTTGTTCGTTATTCGTTAACTTTTTATATACCGGTCTATATTTATCAGTAAATAAATCTTTCTAATTACTATAATTCAGCTAGCTAATATTTGCTACAAAATTACCGATAGTAATAATCTAAGTAAACATACATAATTAGTTTTGATGAATATAGAAAAATTGTTTGACACGATATGAAATAATGGAATTATATACAAATTTTCTCCATATTTAGTATTTACTATTATCGAATTTAATTTTTAGAACAGAAAATTCTATGTAAATCCTAAAAACTGAAAATCTAGTCTAAGGTAAATCTGGTCTGCCATATGGAAGATCCATTCTTTTTCATATTTTCTATAAATTGTTTACCGGCAATTTCGGTCGTGGATAATAATAAATCTATATGCGGATAACACTTCTTAAATGATATCTTCGTATAGAATAGACACAATAAGTCGTAGAATAATAAAAGCAAAAGAAAAAATATCAGTATTTTCTCATAAGTTTGGTGGTGGTAAAAAACTAAGTTAATTATTCTCGGTAAACGTGGATTTACGATAAATCAACTTGTTCTAATTAAAAACGTTCATCTCGATTGGAAAGAAAGTATAAATTATTAGATCGACGACTTACATTTACAAAACATGTAAACGATTGTGTATTTAGAATATTTAATAGAAGATTTGCACTACCGATACAAAAAAATGTATGATTTACGAAATAAAGTTAAAGTTGCTGTTATACATCTGATCGTTTGTTAGTAATATATGTCAAATGCAAAGGCTACAAAATCATTTTTTGGGAATAATAAATAAATCAAGATTTATTAAAATTATGACTATTTCCGCGTTCGGAAGTTCTTCGTTTTGTTGAATAAATTCTATGATATCATTCAATTCGTACGTACCCGTAGGTATATTAATGTTACGATGTTCGTTAGTTTTCGGTTCAATTACTACTAACTCGTTATTTTTACAATTTTCCGAAATATTTGGAATGCTATTGTACGTTACACAACTTTTTAAAGCAACTTCGTACGGACGATCTAATTTGATCCCTTACTGATATTCGCCATGTATATTAGATGTCGCGTGATTTAACGATATTTGAAAACTCATTTTAAATGAAATTATTCACCCCATCTTTATATGTAATAGCTAGTTTTAACGCACAATGTACACTCGTAGCTCTGGCTTGATCCGGTAAATATAGGTGATTTTTATAAAAACAACGCTTGCAGCGGTTTATAGAGTAAATTACTCAATCTTTAGCCTTTGGACATCCTAATGGATCCAAGTCGAAAACGTCAATTTCATTTTCCAACAACTCTCTTATATAGTTTACTCTCTCCGTTCCTTTGACGTATACTACGTACGCGTTTGCAACAGTTTCGCGTAATAATTTAACCGCGTCGTAAAATTCCACGTCTTCCCAATTCCTTTTTGTGATATTTTTTGGTCAAAAAATTTATCTGTCCTACTATACCACGTGTCCGTATATGAGGTGATTTTATCATACAATGAACAACTCGGTCATCTCGAAGAGATAAAATCGCCAGTTTCTTTATTATAAATATATTTTTAATACTTTTAAAATCTTGGAAATCGTTAACGTACGAAAAGTCTGTAGAAGGACTATTTCTAAATCTGTCGCGAGCTATTGTATCGTAAACACACGTGTGTACCGTACAAATGTCTACGTGACACTAAAGTTTTTGACAACTATAGCTACTTATATACTATTCCTTACATACGATTGTTGTAAAATTCGTAATACGCGAGTGCTATTATTTACATACTTTTCCTAATGAATTACTCTGTTATTCAGAGGATTGTATACGGCTTTTTCGTCCATTGTTAACACGCAATGATTTACGTTCGATGGTATGTAATCTCGCCAATTAAATACTACTTTAATATTAATCAGCGATTCTTTAATAACCTTCGGTTTTGATACGAGCAATAATAACCGGATACTTTGATACATACGTACTATAGTCGACTATAGGATTTATCTCGTATTCGTGTTTGTCGTAATAAGAAGCTTTAAAGTTTTTAAACATTTGATAGAGATTAGCGCATTTATTTTCGCTATATTTCAAATTCAATTTCTTAAATGAGCACCTGTAGCAGTTAGTAATTTATTGTACATTTTTAAATCATCCGACGTATATTCATCTTTTTCAACTCTTTTTACCGTTAATAATTTTAGTAAACCAGGGCTAACTTCTATTTCTCCTTCACTCCAAGTAGGTGAATGAAGAAATAATGTTCGATTATTTTCATTCCATGTGATTGGAGTATTTCCTAATTGGTAGTTTCCTGTTTTAGAATTATATCGAATTTCATAAATTTCATCTGAAAACGTGTTATTCTCATTTAAAACGGCACTTTTTTCTTCTTTTTTTATTTCATCAACTCGCGTATGCGCTTGGACATCATTTTTTTTTTTTAAAATTTTTTTTCTTTATAACTGATTCAATTTCTTGCAATGGTTCTAAAATAGGATTAAATAAGAGAGAATTTTCACGATCCTGCATAAATTTCGCTTCAACAAGTTCCAAAAGTTTTTGTTTAATGTCTTCTCTGAGTTTAAAAACAAACGTTTTACAGCAATTTAATGATTTATTTTATCATTCATTTTTAAAATCATTCAAAACAATGAATGTATTAATTTCCTTTCTAAATCGACCTCTATTTATACCATTTTCTTTCGAAATTACTAAAAAATTATGCGAATAATCATTCCAACATTTACGTGAAGTATCTTTAAATGATAAGTATGAACACACGTCCGAAGCATGTTCATCGTATATATGTCGTAAATTCACATCATCTTGAGGAAACACAAGAATAAAATTAGAATTATCCCGAATCATGTGTTTTGATATTTTAACATACGTTTGACATAAATAAAAACAGTCAACATTTTTATGTCTGCTTGCTGTGAAATAATCTCTCATTATATTACCCGTTTCGTTGATATTGCAAGAAATATCATCAAAAATAAACACTAAATCCGTTATTACATTATTAAGCAGAGGGATGTCTTTTTCATTGGAATAAGCATAATATCCAATATCCGGTGCGAGAGGACTAAAAATTTGATCTAATAGCTTATATTTAAGTTGGAAAAGAGATGTAGCAAAGATATATACATTATTAAATTTTAAACCATTTCTGTGTAATAATAAACTAATCATCGCGTTTGTTTTACCACTCCCGCTCGGTCCAACAATTAAAGCACGAACATGTGACGGAAATAAAGGACCATGTTTAAGAAATTTATTATTTTCACTCGCTAATAAAGTTGATAAGGCATCATCTTCGATTGGTAAAGTAGTTTTTTGTTCGATAATTTTCATGACTTCATATAATCGTATATAAATAATAATCAACTTATTTCAAAGTAATGTATAAATATATATATATATATATATATATATATATATATGAGTATGTGTGTGTGGATTAATATGAAAAAGTTTATTGAACGAGTTAACAATTGTCAGCGTGCAGGTGGTAATTTAGTGAATAAATTAATTGATAAACTACCAATAGAACTTCACATACCTGGATATCAGTTTTGCGGGCCAGGTACTAAATTAGAAGATAGGATAAGCAGAGGTGAACAAGGTATTAATCCTTTAGATCACGCTTGTAAACAACACGATATAGCTTATACTCAATTTCACGATAAAAATAATCGAAGAAAAGCTGATTATATACTTGAAACTGCTGCAAAAAAACGCATTTTAGCTAAAGATTCATAATTAAATGAACGAGCGGCTGCGATATTAACTACGGGAGCAATGATAATGAAAAGAAAATTAGGTGCAGGTGTTAGCCGAAGGAGAAATACAACTTTTAGTCAAATACTGCAAACAGCTCGTAAAGCTGGAGCTGGTGAAAAATCAATTTGCGGTAAAATTAGGAAAATGTTAGCCGCTATTAAACATATAAAACCGCAAAAGAAAACAAGATTTCGAGTAATAGCTGTGAATAAAACAGGTGGAGTTTTACCTTTAGTCCCCATATTGACTGGTTTGTCCCTATTAGGCGCGCTCGGATCAACAACATCGGCAATAGCGACAGCTGTTAAAAATGTAAATGAAGCTAGACGAAGTTTTAAAAATGGGGCGGAATTAATCAACGAATTGGTAAAGGTCTTTACTTACGACCATATAAAAATGGACTAGGTTTGTTTATAAATTCACAATCCTCGAAAAAACAAACAAACAAAAAAGAGTCAGATATTTGAAAAATTAAAAATACCAGTCAATCGACCGTTATCCGGATATGATTTATATAAATATGCGAAACAGTTAAATATTCCTCAATTTAGAGGAGTTTTTGATAGAGACACATTACCTTCAAAACCAAATAAATATGAACGTGCAATTGTTAATCTGGATGATCATACAGGAACTGGTTCACATTGGGTGGCCTATATAAAGCGCGATTGTTCAATTTACTACTTTGATAGTTTTGGTAATTTACTCCCTCCGAAAGAATTAATAAAATATTTTCTACAGGATTCTACAAATATTTATTATAATAGAACTGCTTATCAACAATTTAATCAAGTTAATTGTGGCGAACTTTGTTTGAGATTTTTATCACATTGTTTACCATGACGAGCAAATCCTATTTATTTCAACTTACCGATAAAGGGGTAATATATTATCGCAAGATATTTTTCCACCAATAAGTTTACATTCTGAAAAATCACACAGCGTTGGTCTAGTTTCTTTTACAACATATAATTCGATTTTCAATATAACAGATAATTGTAATAAATTAAAGTATTATGAAGCTGATGATAATTCTTATGTTACTCCGCTAGAAATAAAAATTGAATCGGGTAAATACGAAGTAGCAGATTTAGAATAATATTTGAAACAAAAACTTGATCCCACTCTTTCATTGAAAGCAGATAATAAAACTCTTCGCACGCGAATTTCATGCAGTAAACATATAAATTTTAATTCGCCTAATAGTGTTGGTGATTTATTAGGATTTACTCCTACAACGGGCGTATTAAAAGGTGGTCAAGAACATATTTCACAGTTGACAGTTCAAATTTCTAATATCGATGTGATTAATTTAACGTGTAATTTAGTATCGAATACCTATAAAAATGGAGCTGAGGCGCATATTCTTCATTCGTTTCCTCTAAGCGTTCCAAGCGGATATAAAATTATCGAACGACCGCAGAATATTATTTATTTACTAGTTTTAGTGAAGTGTATTAGTGATATAACAGTAACTATCGAATATCAGAATAGTAATCCAATCGATTTTAAACAAGAAGTGTTAACTGTTACTATTCATTTGAAAGAAGATTCATAATGATTATTAAATACAATCAAAGTAGCCTTAGAAAAAGTATAAATAGAGATCGTATTAGTAAAAATTATATTGTATCTAAAGTGAAAGTTGGTTATTTTAAAAGACTAAATAAATCTAATAAACAAATATAAAAACAATTAGTTTATATTTTATTGTAACAAATAAATATGATGGTTAGCAGCATATTACAGTTATCTCAATCTGATATAGTAGAAGATGATGTATTATCATCTGTAGAATATCATTTACACAAACCTCATACAGCTAATTTCAACCCAAATGATGAAATAAGAATTCCGATTTATCATAAAGATTCGCATATTTACACAAACCTCATACAGCTAATTTCAACCCAAATGATGAAATAAGAATTCCGATTTATCATAAAGATTCGCACGTATTAATATCAGAAAGTTGCTTAATATTGGAAGGATATGTAAAAAAAAGTTAAAGTTGCGATTTTGTTTTTGGGGGACCGTTATTTCTCTTCTCAGAAGTCCGATATGAAATGAATGGAATTGAAATAGACAGAAGTCGTAATCCCGGCATCACTTCATTAATTAAAGCTTGTCTTTCTATGCGTGGCAAGAATGAAGAAAATGCGTATTCTACATCATTTTAAAATCCTAATATGGAAGTTAATAAAAAATCTTTATTCGACTCTACTAGTGAACCAGATAAAAAGTATTTTTCATTCGCGATCCCATTAAAATTTATTTTAGGCGTTTGTGAAGATTTTAAAAAAATCGCGATTAAAGTAAGACATGAACTTGTACTATTACGTGGAACTCAAGATATTAACGCGTTGTACTCTTCCTCATTAAATACGAGTGATGTGACTATTACATAAGAAAATGTAGCTTGGTATGCCCCTTTCATTCGTGTAAGTGATGTTGCACGTATAAGTCTTTTAAATTATTTTAAAAGTTAAAAAATGTTACCAGTACGATTCAGAAGATGGGAACTTCACGAATATCCTGATTTAGCGCAAAGCACCGATCATAGTTGGCTTTTAAAAACATCCTCAAATGTAAATAGACCACGATGCGCAGTCATTTTCTTTTCGGAAAATAAAAAAAATCAGTTAAATAAAAACTGTAGTAAATTCGATCATTGCGACGTTACTGATTTGATCCATCATTAATTCTAATTTAATGTGAGTTTTTTTTTAACATCGCGAAAATGATAAACCTGGTGTTGTAAAAACGTGAGCAGGATCAATTTTATATATGCGGAAACAAATACTTCTAAAATTTTCATATACATTCGCTAATAATAATACATCAGTTAATAAATAAATATCGCTATAAGCCCCGATTGATGAAAATTTGGCGGCTTCCCACACTTTTTGCGCATTTTGATATTGTTCAATCGAAATTGTTGACTTTGTAAGTGAACTATAAAAAGCTTCTCGTGGTGGCAACGATGTTTCTTCTAAACGAGACCATCGATCGCAGCATTCACAAGGAAACACTCCCTTGCGAGAAAGTAATGGTAATAACAAATCGGGTGGGATATGGGATGAACAATAATAGAAAGCATTAGATGGGAGATTGTCCATAAGTTTCTCTAAACTGCAAGCTAAAAGACGAAAACTTCTGATTTTCATTATGGAAGAAACTGATTTACTGAAAGAGATGTAACGTTCTTCAGTATTTGGTATTATATCTATATTTCCCTCATCATCTCCTAAGTGGCTACAAATTAAATGAGCATCATATCCTGATAAATTATGCAATATAACTGGTAAAAAGTAAGGCCGTTTGAATAATAAATTACATTTATTATGTGCCGCCCCTCTAAATTAACCCGCAAAATGGTTATGATCACGAACTTTTTTATTTTCTTCATCATCATCAAAACTTTCTCCACAGATATGACACGATGATGATCGCTTAAACTGTTCTTCTTGCTCTGGTGAAATTTTCATTGGGACAATCGTTCGATAGTGAGCATCGATATCGAGCGCTTTTTGTCGAATTTCTTTACAAAATATTTTCGCGGCATCTTTTCCCCGATAAAGTCGCGGTTGATGAAATATTTCGTTTGATATTCTCGACACGATGTAATAACAGAAACTCATTGGTGTATGTGATTGAATTTTTTTAACATTAGAATTAATGAAATTAGGTCTGCGTAAACTCGTTTCTTCTTCTTCTTCAGTATCTTCTTCCACATCATTTAAATCAATAAGAATAAGTGTGGTGTAAAGGAATCGTAACGCCTCCCACCAAATTGAAGTTAGTGACTTAATGACATAAGCTCTGTTGGTTTTCAGAATAGTGTTTTTGACACGAGGCCACATTGTAGTTTTTGGTTAAGAATGATGTCTAAACAGGAATGAAATTATAAAAAAACGAACGAAATACGTTCTCAATTTTACCGCTTTAATGAAAAAAGAAAGTAAGGACCGTCTCAGTTAAGGGCACGCTAAAATTAAATAGTAAAAAGAAGGAGTTAATAGAGTTCATTACCCTAACAGTAAAGTAGTATGTCATCTGGATAAGCCAGGCAATTAGTGTGAGATGTAATTGCAAAAAGACAGGTTATATGTATACATTAAACAACAAGTGACACAGCACTGATTCTTGGCGTAAAACAGTATAAGCTGTTCTGGTTACAATACCAGATAAGCCTAGAGAGAAACGTTATGTTCTATTATATAAAAAATGAAGCTAATAATTTCGGAACTCAAGTTAAGTAGTGTAAAGTAGGTATATGTATATTATAATAAGCTGATTCGATGTCAATTTGATGAGCAGATATCAGCAGTAAGTTCATACGCTGTCCATTGCGTTATAGTTAGGACGGAATACATACGACGCTCTTGGAAGCTTATTGTTTGCGTCCAACATAAGGCGGTTATAGAACATAGTTTCTAAAACTTTTCTAAGACACGAGGACAGAGCAAGCCTATAGGAATTGAAGTCTCCTACAAGTTTATTTTGCTTCCAATAATTACAAACTGTTTATTGAATTTATTGGAAATACTACATAGAATCTTTAGTGGAAACTTTGAACATTTTTAAACATCAAAATAAAGAACAGCATCCAAACCGGGAGATTTATTTGTTTTGCTATAAAGAGCTCTCCATAGTTCTGACAGACTAATACATGAACTGCACATAAGTAATCAAATGTAGAGAAGGACACGCCTTGTTAACAGAGTCGCGAAATCAAGAGACGTTGTCGATAGAGGATTGCACAGTTGATATAGAATTGCAAAAGCGTTTACATTTTTCTGATAAACGTGAACGATTTTGCAATTCAATAGATCGAACTGTCTGTATTATTTGCAGAAAGACTGCGCTGAATGACACTTGATGTATTTCAAATATTCAATGTTTTTTTTTAAAGTAGATAATCACTCATTTATCTTGTCCTGCGACAAATCATATCTTCTAGGTACAAGTCATACTACGAAGTTATGGGAATGTGCTTCGAAAATGAAAAAATGATCGAGATATATGGAAACAAAGTATCGCGGATCATAACCGGGATTTGGCTGGTATGTCTCCAACAATAATACACATTGACTTCGTCATTGAATACATAAATAAAAGAAATTCATATAGCGATAGTCAAACATTTATATAAACTTAAAAATTATAATAATTCGCTAGAATTTGAAAAACCTCAAAAAACGAATAATGACATAAGACTGACATGCAAAAAGATTATAGACTACATATAAATTATTTCTAATATTCTGCGAGTCAGGTGATAGACGAATCTGTGATTTTCAAGTCGTTCGCCCTCTTCATACCATCTAGTTGATGATAAAATCAGTTCTAGATTTAAAGCCAAGAAAAGTAAAAAATACGTTTACAATAATAGCATCGTTCCGTATTTGGTGTACGTAATAAAAAAATAAAAAAAATAAAATGTCGAATGTTTTTTAATTAAAAATTCGTTTCAGGCTTTCCTATTCCATTTTTTGAACGCCGCTAATACTCAATACGATCGGTTGCCTGTTCGGTATTTCGGTTATAATTATATTCTGTCGAGGAACAATAAATAAATCAGCCATCGCCCGCATTTTCATCTGCATATCTTTGAACGATGTTTTACGTAGCGGTAATCCTCCTTCATTATTTTCTATGGGAAGACAGTAATTTTTTCTATACGTTATACTATTGTTTTATTATGGTAGTCGGCTATTTACGCGATGTGAATTTATAGTTAGAATGTCATGTCATTTTGTCGTTACTTACCGATCGCATATCCACTTCGAATTCGTACGTGGTGTCTTTCTGGAAAAGTTTCGTTAGGAGTAGCAGCTTGTTATTTAATACCATTCGTTCTTCATTTACTGTTTGCAATGAACTTTTTACCATATTTGATGTCATATCAAAAATCGATAATTTTGTTTATCGTTATCGATTAAAACGATACCGTGCGTTTTACTCGAAATATTTTCTATTCTATTATCGAAGGACATGTTAAAACAGCGACCTAATCGATTAAGACGAAATCAGACGATCGATCGAAGAACGACTTTAGATAATCGAATTAGTCGGACATCGCTAATAATCGTCTGTTTAGCCGTATTACTCCTACTGACCGAAATTTTACCGATGACTGTTTGTACATATCTAAACCACACGCATTCGAACATTTTTGACTATTTCTTCTTAACAATATCGTTTATTAGTCATCTCTGTTATACTTGTGCACAGGGTTATACACTTCATTTATTCTCTTATATTGAGATTGAAACACTCATACTTATACCAGTAACCTGCGAACTATTATCGTGCTGTCATATGTGTTTGAAATTTGTCATCTATTACGCGATAAGCGATAATTTTAGAAAAACCGCAAACGATATAATTATCGGCTTATCCGTATATATCGGTAGGAAAATTAATACGATTTATTATCTATTGCGTCATCGATCGTGCGTATATCGTCTTAATACCATCAGCGTTTGATAATACTTTCAAAGTGAGGATGATAACGATATTAAATGATTCCGTTTTGGTCTTTGTTCATCGAAAAATTTCAATCGCAGAGTAATGTACAAATACGTTCGGAATGTATTTTAAAGTTCAAACGGGAAACTAAATGTGTTCCCTTACATTCACAATGCCGTTAGCTTATAACGTAGTCGGGGTTCTATAAAAACGTTTTATCATTTCGTCTAATTATAAGCGTTTATAAATAAAAAATATGAACACAACAAAACAAAACGCATTTTATATTTTTATTAAAATTTAAAATTAAAAAAAAAAAACTAATAGATTACGGATTTTCAAACGCGCACAATTTTCAATCACGTTTATTAAAACTAAATTAAATTAAAACTGAACTGAACTAAATTAAAATTAACTCAAATTTAAAACTAAAACTGTACTGATTAATTTAAACTGAACTGAATTAAACTGAATTTTATAATAAAAACTGAACTAATTAAACTGAACTAATTAAACTGAACTAATTAAACTGAAACAATTAAACTGAATTAATTAAACTAAATTAACCGACTTAACTAAATTAAACTGAAACTAAACTTAACTAAATTAAACTGAATTAAATAACTTAACTGACTAACTGAATTAAACTTGAATAAACTGAATAAAAATTAGACTTATATACTCACATATACATATATAAATGCCTAATTAGAACTTTTTAGATTTTTCTGGAAACATTCGTTTATTATTATTGTATATATTTATGTAACTTCTAGAAAAATCTTTGTACATTTACATATGTGTGAGTGTATTTATTGATTGGTTTAACATAATTTTTTAATATCCAATCATAAACGTGATTTTACATGCTCCACGTGGAGCATCTCACGTGTAGTAATTATCTTGTCATTTAATATAATATAATATTTGTGAGTGCGTGTCGATCAGATGATTTTCAATAACCAATCAGAATGTGTTAAATTTCTTCTCATTTTCTCATTAGAAAATCAGGCATATACATACGCATACATATATATACACACATGTACACATATGCTTATTATGTAATTAATACGATGAGAAAGCAACAGATTAAACCATCGTCATATTATCATTATTCTTTTTACTTATTCTTTAATTCCCAAACTCATCTTATTTATTTATTTATTTTATTTATTTATATAATCTTGAATGTTACAATATATATCTATATATATATATATATGGATAACCACACACATACACCGACTCTGAAGCATCGCAATGAAGATTCTTATGCGGGTGATATGAAATTTTTTTTGGTCCGAGTTTGTAAAATAGGATGATGTAAATTTATTTATAACTGTGATACATGTACTTTATAAATAATTTGCATTTTACAAATTTATTCGAATGCACTAATACTTGTATAAATAATCTTTGAATAAACTGTGTCCAATGTGTAAATATAACGTTGTTTAGTCGGCTGTCTATTCTGGGTAAATATTGTTTCGCTAACCCATTACATTCATCCCGTATCATTTGATATTTTTTAATATAGTGATCATCCGATACTGTTTTAAATTTTTTAATCGTTAAAATTTATTCTCGATGCAAATAGTGTGGATGTTGGTACCTGGTATTGATAAATTCGTGCTTTATATTTAAATTAATCTTTACTAATAAAATATTAATGTTTCTTAATCTTATATATTAATAGTTTAATACCAAACGATGAAAATACTTGCCATAATTGTTCTGTACGATTTAGATAACTCGATGGCAATCATTCTCTGGAAAGTTTTTATTTTGTTTTGAAACCGTTTAATATTAAGCATATCGATAAAACTTACGCAATTATGCTCTCGTATAGATTTATTCTATTATTGTTATTATATAGCTTATTAAATACTCTTATAAATTTGCTAATTTTGGTTGTAATATAATTGAAATGGTTATAGAATTTTAAGTTATAATCAATTAATACGCCCAAGTGTCTGGTTTCTATGACAAATTGATGTCTAAACCGTATTGCATTAACTTTTTGTTTGTAATTTTCTATCGAACAACCTATAAGTTGATTTCGTATTGTCGATGCTCAAATTGAATATCTCTAACCAACTTTTACTGTTTGGTATACCTCATTCAATTTCTTTTCTAATGAGTTTTCACTTTTGTCGTCGATTCTTATTGCTATATCATCGACGAATGTAAAAATCATTACATTATTTGGAAATGATATGTGGTACATTTGAGAGAAAACTACGTTTCACAAGAACAGCCCTAATACAGACCCTTGTGATACACCCATAATAGTTTTTTGTTGTTTAGAGTACGTACCTAAAGCAGCGTGGATCGATTATGAAAATATTGATCGATAATATTGAGTATGATGTAATCTAATTTTAAATTTTTTGATGATAAAATAAGGTTATTTAAATTTAAGCTATCGAAAGCGTTTGTAACGTCAAATGTAATTAAAGTACAGAAGCTTTTTTATTCTTAAAGGTTTTAATCGTTTGCAAAGTTTTATGTACGGCCATTTCAGACGATCTGCCTGGTAATGCACCGTGTTGATTTTCATTTATTATATTATTGTATTCCACAAATCCTTTTAGTCTTTTATGTATGCATTTTTCGTATACTTTGCTTAAGTTGGATAATAAGTCTATGGCTCTGTACGATGTAGACAAATTCGGGTTTTTATTTTGTTCTGGCAAAATAACAGAATTACTTAATTTCCATACATCAGGATAATAATTAAATTTAAAAAGTACGTTTACAAATTTTGCGATAATACTCGGGAAAAAGTTGTGAGATTTTTAAATGAATTTCTCTATTTTCAATCGTTTAATTATTATGTCAATTTCATCGTTGCTAAATACAATATTTGTTGTAGGATGGTAAGCTTCCGCTTTAAACGGTTTTGTGTCAAGGAATAATTTCGGCATCGATAATTCAACCTTATCTTGTTCCGTGCACGCATGGTAATGTTGGTACGCTTGAGGACCTTAATTTGCTCGTTAATATTTTATACTTAAGTATCATCCATAACCTTTTTCCAAATTTTTAATTTTGCCCTTTTAATCATGAATTTATATTACTTAGAATGTTTTTTGTAATTGTAAACATTTTTTTGTTTTTATTGTATTTTTGCAGCCATGATATTTTTTGTACAATTTGTTAACTAATGTTTTTTCCTTTGCACAGCAGTATTCCACCAGTATACTTCAGATTTGATGATAGTATAAGAATTACTTAATACTACATCAACACAAATTTATATATACATTATAACGTTATTTCATTCCATATTTCTGTAATATTTTCTATACATTCACATTGTAAAAAAATTAATAATTTAAAAAATTAGTCCTAAAAATAAATGAAACCGGAAACTACAATTAGCCCTTTAAAAGCCGTGAATTCAAAAGTCTATTAGTAACCACGTATCCCACACAAAACTAAATATATATATACGTATATACATAATTATATATATTATTGTATATCTGTAAGATATTGTACACCCCTAGAGTATAAAACCTTACGTCTTTATAATATCGTAAATAAAAATTAATTACGTTAAACAGATATAAGATAAAACCAGAAATAACCCAGCATATTAGTCTGCTATTATGACGTGAGTAGGCGAGGATTTTATCTGATAATAGTCGTACATCGCAACACTACTTTTCCGTTGTCGTAAACACAGTATAAGGTCGCCATTTGACAGCTTGTCTGCACTACTTCTATTTATCACAAATGTTTAATATTAGTTTTCATTTTTATATGACATTATTTGAGATATATATATAAAATGATGATTGTCGTATGTTCACTTCGAAATAAAAATAAATCACGAAATAACAAATATTATATATATATATATATATATATATATATATATATATATATATATATATATATATATATATATAATATACTTGAATATATTTGTATGTGTTTTAGAAAGAACACTCGATACGGATAATTGATATACGAAATAAAGAATAACATTCAACGTTAATTCCGATCTAAAAGCGGACAAAGTATTCAATTCATTCAGTTATCGAGGGTTGAGGTTTAATTCAACAGTCGCTAGCGTACGAGTCTTAAACATAACATACGTCATATTTTTATTTTGATGATTATTTACAAAACCTAATTTGAGATGTGCGAGCTATTTCCTTCACTTAATAAAAATAATAGTAATGCTGAAAAGCCCCTATGATTACAAGGTAAGTAAAATGAAAAATTGCGCATGTACAAGCCACCCGGGTGGATTACAGCCGGCCGATCGAGCAGAACAGAAAAAAGAAGAGGTCAAGAAGTGTTGGAGATGATCATAGTTGAAAGTTTTTAAACATAAGTAAGTTAGTTGGACAAAAAAAAGTGAGTAGTTATAAATAGATGATAACAAAGTCGATAGTGTTAAGAAAACCGGGTATTTCTAGCACAATGAAAGAATTGGTAGTGATATAAAGTATAGTAATACCGGTTGGCGTATTAGAAATTACTCGTCGAATATTCTAAATGAAAAGGAATATTTTTCATTATGTATACCCGTGAGGACAATAATGGTTTTTTTCGAGGATTATAAGAATTTTCTATATCATATTCTTAAAAAATTGACGTTCTATAGTTCAACGATAAACGTAGACATACTAGAAAAAATTTCATATTCCAATACATTAAGAGATGTAACATGGAGAATACCTCAAATAAAGTTATCGATCGAGCAAGAAACGCGAGTTAGAAAAGAAATTTTAAATAATACGGACTACGAACTACTATACGGAAGTTGGCTATACCAAGGTACAACGATTTCATCTGCGACTGAATTTACTTGGGATATTCCGGTATCGTATTCGAAAACCAAGTACGTACTAATAGGTTTCCAGAAAGAAAAAAATAGTTCGACTTACGATTTATTAAATTTAGAAAACGTTCAAATTTTATTGAATAATAACGTTTACTATCCGAGAGAAATTTTGAATTTGAAATATAGGGAAAATAAATGCGCTAATCTCTATCAAATGTTTAAAAACTTTAAAGCTTCTTATTACGACAAACACGAATACGAGATGAATCCTATAGTCGACTATAATACGTATATATCAACGTATCCGGTTATTGCTATTGATTGCTCGTATCAACTGAACGTTATAAAAGAATCGCTGATTAATATGAAATTTGTATATAATTGGCGAGATAACAATCCCTAGAACGTAACGATTCATTGCGTGTTATCATCAGTTTCAATATAAACAATCAAAAAATCCTTATATGTTCCTAATAATCTTATTCTATCACCATATTTTTTCTTCAGAACATTATATTAAAACTGATTCATTAATAATTTAAATAATTCTAAGACAACAAATCATCCATAAACAGGTTTATTTAGTTTTACTTTTTGCTCTTTCCTGGCAAGTAAAATAATTTCTTCATCTAATATTGTTCTTGATTCATAATCTTCTTGCAGAATAAATGAATCTGCAGAAGTTAATATTTTTACGTCAATTCTTTTTCTCACATTTTCCATTTGTTTTCCATAGACTGAATTAATCATTAGTTTATAAAAATCTTTTTCAAAGTCATTTTTAGCCTCTTTTCTTAATTTTATATTCATATCAATATATGGTTTTAGCCAATCTTTTTGTTTAAATCTTATATAATTAATGATGATGATGATCCATTCACGTGCCATATACTGTTACGAGGTCAGAGGCACGGACACGGAAGCTATAGTTGTTGAAACATGTGGACCGGCTGCATTTGGCTGCAAAAATTGTTGTAATGCTGATGGAAGACCACATCGAATACGTTCAGCCTTGTACTTTTGGCAGTGTAGCAGAAGATGCTTTATTGTTAATTTAACATTGCTGCAGGAACAAATCGGTGGTGATTCTCTTCTGATCAAGTGACTATGAATGAGAGTTGTGTGTCCTAGCACGACGAATGACTATTTCTTCATGTCGTGTCAACGAAGGGGGAGATCGCCATTCCATTTCGCGCGGAGTTATTCGTTTATTATGCTGCGGATATCTTTTGGATCTATTGGAAGATTCGGAGCAGGCCGCATATAAGCCGCCTCTTTAGCTGCTGTATCTGTTAGATCGTTCCCAGATTAACACTTTTTAAAGTTATTTCTTGTTTCAAACCTTCTTTCAACATTCTAAAATCAATAATATAATCCTTTTTGTGGTATAAATTGGATATTAATTTGCTATCTTTTGGATTGTTTCCTAATAGTGTTCTCTGATATTCTGATAATTCTAATTCTTTTGGTGAATAATGTTGTGGTAACATAGGACAATCTTTAAATTATTATGTAATTCTACTGGGATATCTAAATCTACTATAAAAGTATATCCACACTCACTATTATCATCCAAATTGAGAATCATATCTTTAGTAATATTAGATAGGTTTATAAGACTGTCTTTTGATTTTGATAAATTATAATTCAAAAATTCTCCTATTGGTAAAGGTTGGCATAAAGCCCACCCTTATAAATTATTACAATCTAAATATAATATATAACTAATATATTTTTTACTATTCCAAATTCCTTTTTTTCCAGCTTCTTCTTTACTTAATTTTTTTATTTTACCAAGTTTTTCATCATAAAAGTAACAGTTATTTGGTAATGCGTGCCTATGAGGAATATTATAAATTCCACCTCTAATTCCTTTTTCAAAAATCTTGTAACTTTCTTGACCTGTAAGCAATTCTAGTTTTTGACCTGTATATTTCAATGATGCGGCATCAGATAATTGTGGTGCTGAAATATAATAAACTGGATCTAATTTATAATTTTTATAACAAGTTTCTCTAAAATTATCAAATATATATTTAGTAAGAATTGTATCTAATATTATGATAATCTTCAAAATTATTACAATTGAAATGTTAATAAACTTCTTTTGCAAATGCTAAATCTTTAACAGATATACTCGTATTATTTAATGTTGAATACCAATCCTTTTCATCTAATGGTAATTTGTCTTTAAATTTCTTATAATCATCTACCCATTCATATGGATAAATACCTTTTTGTAAAACTAAATGTAACTCTTTCTTTTTAAAGTACCCATAAATAGTTTTAAATTTAGAGTAATCAATTGATTTTTTAATGTTTTATCACAACTTTTACATCAAGCTTTGTATTTTAAGATGTTATTTTCATCTATTACTAAAAATCTCCCATTTTTAATTTCTTGAGATTTTTGATATTTTGATCAAAAACAATCATTAATTTCTGCTAAATTTTTTACTGCTTTTTCTAGACTTGTACCTATAAAACTGAATGTATCAATAAATATAAATTCCATCGTTATTGGAGACTTTTCACTTTTTCTTTTTAAAGCAAGATTAGGATTATCACATTTAGGACATTTTCCCCATATTTCATCTTTTTCCTTCTTATTGCACTTCAAATATTTTATTTTTTATAAATATTTTGATATATCATATCTCTGTTTTTTATATTTAATAGTACCATCAGGATATGTGCATTTCAATCTATCGCCTTTTCTAAATATCTCAAGTTTGGGAATTATATTTTCATCACACTCTAGGCATTTGTCTAACATTTCATCATATTTTTTATTACATTTGAGATATTTTGTTACATCATCTTGTTGTCATATTCATCAATTTGAACTTTTCTGGAAAATGAAGTGTAGTTTTCAGCATTGTTTGGAATAATACATATTCATCACATATTTTCAATAACCAGCGTAAAAATATCTTTGAATCATATTTTAGATTATGAATTAATATTAGAAAAAATTTTGGCATTTTAAAATTTAAATTACATCTATTACAAGCTCTAAATTTTCAAGTAAAATGATCGTGATCTTTTATTTTTTCATTTTCATTAATTAATTTATTATTACATACGAAAAAGAGTATTACTACTTTAAACCGTACGGAAGTGTATTAATGCGTTTCATTTTATATGGTTAAACTATTGTAAACGTGATAAAACTCGAGTTATAATTTACGGTAGTTGTATTCGCGTGAGACTGTGTGCGTTATCTCGTATTTAAAGTCATTGTGTATTTATAACCGTACGGCCGTTAGGCCGTTTGATAATCACAAGATGGATTTAACTATTCGTCGGCCGTCCTCCCCTCTTACTCAGACCACCGTAGCAATAATCTCAACAAAGCAGCCATCCGTAAACCAGTTGTCAGACACGAGGATAATACCAGTAAATAAAGATAACAACAAACAACAATCCGCAGGTAACTCTTTTATCTCTTATTCTAACCAACTGATGTCAGAACAAGTTCAACACTCTAATACTCAAACACATATGTTTAATTACGCTAAAGCTGTTACACAAATAAATTTTCCTTCAAAAGACCAAGCTATAGTTTTTAATATACCTAAAGGCGAAAATTAAAAAGATTACATTGTAAAAATAGGAGAAATTGTTAAACCAGTAAATTTAAAATATGTATCACGTATGTCGCGCGATAGATTTGCAATATTTTTGTCAAACAAAAAACTAGTCGACTATTTAATGGAAAATCACAACACTATCCGAATTAACAATAACATACAAATTAGAAGATTAATAAACTCTAAAAAGCGTATAATAATATCAAACATATGTCCTTCTATACCTCACTCAATAATTGAGGAAACTTTAAAAATAAACCATAATATAAATGTTGATTCTCAGATTTCTTTTATAAGATATGGTATGGGGGAAACAAAAGGATATGAGCATTTACTAAATGCAAAACGATAATTTTTCATTAACCCGGATGAAATGAAAAATGTTCCAGAAACTCTTCTTTTACGCTACCAAGATGTGACATATCGAATATTCATGTCCCTTGATACAGTTACATGTTTTCTTTGCGGCGAAAAAGGGCACACTGGTAAAAGCTGTACCAATGTTGTTGAGGAAGAAGAAGAAACAAACAAACAACAACTGACTGTAGCCACCGACAACCCTTCTGACGCGAATACACCAAATGGAAAAGTGTTCACAGAAAACCATGGTTTACCATGGTCAAATACAAATTCTAACAATCTTCTCAAAAGAT
The DNA here is from genome assembly GCA_032883995.1 of Coronaproctus castanopsis. Lineage (NCBI taxonomy): Eukaryota > Metazoa > Arthropoda > Insecta > Hemiptera > Monophlebidae > Coronaproctus > Coronaproctus castanopsis. The sequence goes on along the minus strand of CM065053.1, from coordinate 38,251,864 downwards.
CCTTGTCAACAAGCACGACTCACACGTCTGAGCAATCAATTACTAGTGAGAAACCTAAAAATAAAACAAATAAAAAAATAAAAAATAAGACATCTTCTGATACAAAACACGATCAAAATCCAAATTTAATTAATATAGATCAAGATACAGACCTCTCAGATAACGACCAGTCTATAAACACGTATATAACTGAAAGTGAATTAAAGCACATGCTGAAACATCTCGATGAAAATATTCAGAAAAATGAAAAAAAATATCCCCTTTCACTAACCAATTTAACAATCTTTGTTGATATGTGCAAAGGTAAAAAGGATATCATAAACATAGCAAAAGACTTTACGGATGATATACATTCATTACGTAATATGCTCTCAGAAAATAAACCTTTACTAAAGGATAGAGCAGCAAAAATCCAGTTTACAAAAATAATTAAAAAATTATCAGACTATCTCTCAACCGCTGTTTAAAACTAAATTATGATGAATATACGTATTTTAAACTGGAACTGTAACGGCTACTATCAACACTATGAAGATTTCAAAGTACTATTATATGAACATAATCCAACAATAATCTGCATACAGGAAACAAATCTAAAACAAACACAAACAGTAAAATTAAAATCTTTTAATTTACTTCAGGAAAACTCAAACTCTCAACATAGAACACATGGCGGTATAATTACAGGTATAAAAGATGATATACACTATTCTAAAATAAATACGGTTAGCACAATCTCAAACATAACGGTATATATTGAAACAGAAGAACAAAAATTTACTTTATGTAATATATATATACCACCCTCGCAGCAAATAAATCAGGGTGAAATGAATAAGTTAATCAATCAACTTCCGAAACCGTTCATAATTTGTGGGGACACAAATGCTCATAGTCCCCATTGGAACTGTAAAAACTGGAATAAAAAGGGGAGGATAATTCAAAACGTAGTTGACAACTACAACCTGATAATACATAATAATAATAGCCTTAGTCACTATAGTTTCTCATATAAAACATGGTCAAACATAGACTTAATCATATCAAATGTTTCCATCTCCGAATCAATTAATGTTTCCGAACACAGTGATTAGCTGGTAGCGATCACCGGCCGCTTCTTATAAATATTCTCAAAAGTCATTCCAATAATTCAACCACTACCAAGATGGAATTTTAAGAAAGCCAACTGGCAAAAGTATCAAAATGACACAAATCAAATAACAGTTGAATGTGCAGCAGAAGATGTTAATTTCATTATCTCGAATTTCTCAACGGATTTATTAGAAGCAGCGAAAAACTCAATACCAGAGAAACCTATTTCATTAGGAACAAAATTAACCCTTGGTGGAACTGTGATTGTAAAATAGCTCTGTGAAATCGACGGAAAGCCCTAAGAAAACTAAAAAAAATCCAACACTTGGAAATCACATTAATTACCAAAAATCAAGATCCAAAGCTAGGTTTATATTCAAACAGGCAAAACGGAAATCATGGAATGAATTTACATCATCTTTAAATTCTAAAACCCCGACTACAAAAATATGGAATAAAATTCGCTCGATGAATGGTACACCACAAAATAGATTTTACAGTATACTAATTAAAAATAAAATATATAATAACCCGCTTACGTTGGCAGAAGCATTTGCAAATTATTTAGCGCAGATATCAAGTAATTGTCATTTACCGAATGAAGAGTTACAACGTCGGCTAGAACATGAAACGATCCCCTTGAAAGAACTATCCGACAATAACAAATCTTATAATATTCCTTTTATTTTTATGGAATTGGAAGAAGCATTAAAGTCTACAAAAATAAACACATCTCCGGGACCAGATAGAATATGCACAGAATTCTTAAAACATCTTTCATCAACAGGCCTTCAACAATTATTACACATATATAACTATATCTGGGAATCGCATCAATTTCCAACAAAATGGAAGTTGGCAATCGTAATACCTATATCAAAATACGGTCAAAACAGTAATGAATTGGGAAACTTTAGACCAGTATCTTTAACATCTGTATTATGTAAGCTAATGGAAAAAATGGTCAACCGAAGGGTGCTTGCGGTGGATTATTGATCAGCAAGGACTATTAACACCTCATCAGTTCGGTTTCCATCAAAAGAGGTCAACAGTAGATGCACTGTATTATATCAGTAGTAAAATACAATTCTATATGGAAAACAAAGCTCGCGTTTTATCGGTATTCTTTGACCTTCAAAAGGCTTTCGATACAACGTGGAGACGTAAAATCATAGATACACTATACGACTGGTCAATCACTGGAAACATGCCTGCTTTCATAAAAAACTTCTTAGATGACCGAAAATTTCAGGTTCGAATCGGGAGTACTTATTCAACACAACACTCACTTGAAAATGGTGTACCACAAGGATCGGTACTTAGTCCTACCTTATTTAACATTATGATAACAAATATTTCATTAATGATACAAAAACCCATTTTCTTCAGTATATTTGCAGATGATATAGCAATCTTTTTACCGTGTCAAGACGTTTCAGTGGGTGAAAAAATGTTGCAGGACACTGTTACAAATATAGCAAATTGGGCAGCAGGAAATGGTTTGATACTTTTTCAGTTAAAAACAGCGGCCGTTCATTTTTGCCGAAGTATTAAATGTACAAAAAAACTCCAGATCACAATTAAAAATCAACCGATAAAAACGAAATCAGTCATGAAATTTCTAGGCTTACACTGGGATAATGAGTTAAAATGGAAAGAACACGTAAACAAACTATTGGTTTCAATTTCTGCGGACATGAATATGCTGAGAAAATTAGCTCACACATCGTTCGGAGCGGATAAAAAAACCTTATTACATTTGTTCAGATGCCTCATAAGATCAAAGCTGGACTACGGAAGCGTAATATACAGCACAACCATTAAAAATACCACATTGAGAAAACTGGATATCATCTGTAATACAGCAATTAGAATAGCCATCGGTGCTTTTCGTACAAGTCCGATTGACAGTCTTTATTGCGAAGCTGAAGAATGGTCTCCGTTTTTAAGAAGAGAATACTTTATTAAAAAATGGAATATACACCTACAAACACTTTTCCAACTTCCTGATAACTTTCCTATTCCAGAAATTCCTGATTTAATTTATAAAAATCACACGCAATATCCTCCCTGGCATCTCTTTTCCATCCAAACCGACACATCTCTAATGCATTCCGCAATAAAGTCACTCTCTGCAGATCAAATAAATATCCGCATTGAACAATCCATAGATAAATACAAAAAAATTTATACCGACGCATCTAAACTTAATACATATTGTGGTTGTGCGGTGGTTTTAGAGGATCATATTCTTCACTACAGCTTGCCTCCACAGTACTCGTTATTTTCCGCTGAATTATACGCAATCTACCTTGCTGTATCCGCTGCGGTCAATGAAAATCACAATGATCTTTTAATATGTTCTGATTCACTATCTTCCATTATGTGTTTCAACCCTAATTCTTCCAAAATCCATCCTATTGCTATAAAAATATTGAATCTTTTGTACCAACACCCTACTCTGAAAATAACCCTAATATGGATTCCAAGCCACACAGGTTTCTCGTTAAGTGAATTAGCTGATAGAGCAGCTAAAGAGGCAGCTCGAATCCAACCTTATCCCTTAATACCTATACCTGAGGCAGATGCAGTCACCTCCATCAAATATATAGCAAATACATTATTTTGTGATCTGTGGAATGCAATTCCTCCAACGAATCATCTTAGATCCATTCGCTCCTCTCTTCTTCCTTGGAAATATTCGGCGCAAAGCAGACAGGATCAGGTAGTACTTTCCCGTATTCGTATTGGCCACACTGCACTGACTCATGGTTATATTCTAAGTAGAACAGATCCACCTCTGTGCGCTAATTGCGCCCGAACCCCCTTAACACCCCGGCACTTGTTCTTTGACTGCCCACAATATTCCGTATACCATCCCCAAAACTTCAATGGTAGTTCATTCAAAACAGTTCTATCTGATGACCCAACTGCTGTAGAAGCAACACTTCAGTTTCTTCGAGCTATAGGCATGATCAATTTAATCTAACATTCATTTTTCCATACGGGTGCTTCTGGCCATAGCAGCAGTCCATAGTACCCGTCAGAAAAAAAAAAAAAACAAATATGACAATGAGTAGCTGATTCAAACAAAAGAGCTTCTTCTTTTCACCAAATAATTTTTTTATTTTTCAATCTCAATTCAGGATATTTTTTTCCATATCTCTGTAACAATTTATTAACGACTTTCATCAATTTTTCTTGACTATTATATCTTACTAAATCGGTTCTCATTTCATCTGAATAAAAGCAGAAACTGTTAGGTATGTGTTTATGAATATATTTTGTTGTTTTTGTTATTTGTTTTTGCATTTTTTGTAATAGACATTCAAAATCCAATGTTAACTTATATGGATGATATTGCTCGGATCTAGATGAATGGTATTACCTGTTTTTCTTTTCTTTAGGAATTTAAATAATTTGTAAACCATTAATACATTATTTGACATGAGCCTTATAATCAGATTCAGTCTCAAATTTTTTATGGCATTTCATGCAAATGTTGACATGATTAGTATAATTGTGTATTTTTCCTCTTAATAAAGCGCTTGAATTTAAATTTATATTCCCTTCTTTGTTATAATTTTCACTTTTATAACATAAATTTATCACTGATCCATTAATAACATTAGCATCATCATATTTATAAATATTATTGATTTATTTAGAAAATTTTCATATTTTTCAATATTTTTAGGAATTCTACATTCAAAACTTCATATTTTGAGATATCATAATTTGTTGGTTTATCAGATCTATCAGAATTTTTCTGAATTGGATTTAAAATGATTTCCAAAGTATATTCAACACTCCTCAATTCACTCTTTGGCATATACTAACAAGTTGCAATTATTTATCCGAATTCCATCAAAAGTTGAACCTATCCGCTAATCTATCCCAACTATTGTGTAATAATAGTCCTCATTTAAACGATCTCTTCCTATTCCTTGAACAATGTAATCTATATAATGCCATATAAATAACTTTACACTTTCGGCTTGATAACCTCAGAGCTGTGTTAAAGCCGATAAAAATAAAACAAATAAAAAATATATATAAAAAAAATATTTTTAAAAAATCCTAAATATTCTTTTTTATTACATTTAAATTTATTAGTTTTCATATTTTTTACATTAATACAGCACTTTTTTGAGATAATAAAACTTCGTAATTGAGTATCAGTTCCTCCTGTTAAAGGATTATTTTTATCAGAAAATATATATATTTTAATAACTTTATGAAATCGATATTTTGTATTATTATTATTTTTTTTTTTTTTTTTTTTTTTATTATGTAAATCTCCATATGCTGTTTGTAACTACCAGGGTTATTACAGCATAAGGAGACGTGTGTTTAGTTTATATGTGTGCTGGGAGTCCGCTTTCTCTTACAAAAGCCAGAATGCTAACTATTGATTGAGGGTTGTTTGAAAGTATTCTGTAATTAAATTTATTCGTATGTGTCGAGAGCATTTGTCTCGCTAGTGTCACTTTGTATTGTCATGTTGCTAAGCTGTTTTATGATTCGAGAGCACCTGTTTTTTATACTCATACCATTTAGGAATGGTGTAGTCACTGATATCACATGTATTAGACCCTCTTTGTCGTTGGTGTAGTCGTTGACAAAGCTTAGATAGTTGGGGTCATAAGCTATGTTTTTCACAAATGTTTGGTATTGGGGGAAATCAAGAATGAAATTATTTTGGTTATTTTCTAGCAATGCTTTAATTTTATCGGTTATTTGTTTAATAGGTGCGATCTTTAAGGAACAGTTAGATTTGGCATTGGAGGAACTTGGTGATGTGGTTGTAGGACCTTGGGATTTAAGAAGTTGTTTTTTATTTTGGTGCTTTACTTTATTATCTGCATGTGAGGGTGGCATGTTAATTGTTTTGGGAGTTGATTGTGTTATAAAAGATATTTCGCATATCTCATGTGGTGAGTCTGGTGTTGATGGGTTGGGTCGTTTTGTGGAGGGGTTGGGTAGTTGTGTGTCAGTTTCTGTATTGTCATTGATAGCTGTTATGGTTGGAGCTTCTGAATCATTAAATTTGTTCGGTTTTTCATCTTTGTTATCACTCTTTTCACTTTCAATATTTTCTTGTTCCAGAAAGTCGGTTGCAGAAATCGCTTGGTTACTTAATGTTTGTCTTTGTTTTTCGTTGCAATGTTGGCACATATGGTCTTCGATTTGTATGAATATTCGATGGTCAGTATCGTTGTGGTGCAATAAAAAAGAGTCAGGTATGTTTTATGCGGTTTATTTTATATTCCTTATCAGCATTAATCTGGTGAGACCTTTCCGTTTATTAATATCCGCAATAATAACTCGTATTAACTCGCTAACTCATTTAAATTGACGATAGATAATTCTCGGACTAATACCCACGCACGTGCGTGTAAATTTTTTTTTTTTTTTTTTTTTTTTATTTTTTTTTTACATGGAAACATCAGCCTTACGTTTGTTAGGTAGTGTTTTATATCTACTAATCTATAATATTGTCGCCTTGGGTTAAAACTAGTGTCAACAATTATGTTACGCACGCCACAATCATCAATTAATCATCAACAACAACAAAATCCTATTAACGATGAGGATATTGTTATTCCAGTTAAACCCATAGTGGTAACGAAAGCAGGAAAAGGAAAATCTTTTTCCATTAAAAGGCAGTTATCAAATAACGATAACTGTACTGAGAATAGTTGCAATAGTTCCAACAAAAAATCTTCCGCATCTTATAAGCAGGATTGTGAGCTAACTTTGAAAACTAGTGACGAGCTTTTCCAAGTGATTAATTCACTTAAAGAAGAGCTCAAGGCTGTCAGAAAGGAAAATACAGCTTTGAAGCAGAAATTAGGAGTTGGAGGGAATCCAGCATCGCATACGTCTTCCGTCAAACATCTTGATAGCAATATAGATCTTAATGTATCACAAATAGACAAAGTATCAGCCCCAAAAATAAAAAAACCACCCCATTTTTTATCTCAGGATTATTATCTATGAAGGCCTTAAATCAGCTGTTAGCTACCATTGACATCACACCATTTGAAATGAAAGCCCTAGCCAGTGGAGAACTTAAAGTCACTACAATCTCATCTGATGACTATCGAAAGCTCCGAAATGCATTAACAAACATCTCGAGCTTACCTGACTTAGACAAAAAAGAACTTGGTCCTATCAAATTCCATACCTATCGTTTACACGAGGATAAGCCATTTACTATTTTCATAAGAGGATTACACCATTCAACAGATTTGAATGACATCACTAATGAGTTATTAGCAGCAGGTCACCATGTACTTAATATAATTAATGTACATATCAAGAAAAAAGTTGAAAATAATACAACTGTTATTAAACTGCCATTATTTAAAGTGGAAGTTAAAACTAGTTCAAATAACCGCGAATTATTTGATATACAGACTCTCTGCCATTGTCGTGTCTCCGTAGAAATTCCTAAAAAAATTCCTAGCCTTCCTCAGTGTACTCGCTGTCAAGATTTTGGTCATACCAAAAATTACTGCACAAAAACTCCTAAGTGTGTCAAATGTGGCGATTCTCATGCTTTTAGCAACTGTCACTCTCACAATACAACTCCACCTAAATGTGCAAACTGTAAAGGTGATCATACAGCCAATTATAAAGGTTGTTCTTACTACCAGTCAAAAATTTCTCTTGCAAAACCTGCTAAAAAATCACTGCTGTAGAACGAATTAAAAGCAATTCAGTTTTACCATCTATTTCCAGATTTGTCAATTCTCAAGTATCTTATGCTTCTGTGATAACTCCAAACATTTCAACTACTACCATACCTACTCCTGCTGCTCCTCAATTTTCAAGTGATACTAACAAGTTTATGGAAATTCTTCAAAGACTTGAAGCCTCTCAACAAACTCTTATTCAAAAACTAACAACTCTTGAAGAAAGAATCTCATCTCTTGAAGACCTTCAAAAAGTATTACCGAAAAATCCGAGTAAGAAAGGGAAAAAATGACTCCTATTTGGCATCTTAAAATTGTATGCTGGAATGTAAATGGTCTACTCCTCAGGAAAATCGAATTTGAGTCCTTCCTTCATATGCATGATATTGATTTGGCTCTACTTTCAGAGACTCATCTTAAATCAACCTACATTTCATAACTATTCAGTCTACCTTGCTAACCACCCCAGTGGAATGGCAAGAGGAGGGGCTGCGGTCGTTGTCAAGAATTCAATTAAGCATTATGCTAATGGTATGTTTGACAGTGACAGTATCCAGTCCTCAATTATATCTATAGAATTAAATAATCACACAGTTAATGTTGGTAGTATTTATTGCCCACCTCGTTGTCCTCCTCGTGAAGCTGACTATGATGCATTATTTAATCATCTGGGTAGATATTGGATTCTTGGAGGAGACTTCAATGCCAAGAATTCAACATGGGGATCAAGAATTTGCACTCCATGGGGACGAGTATTGCTTAAGTCAGCAATTCGTGCTAACTGTCAGATTATTTCGCCAGGAAGTCCTACTCACTGGCCCTCTGACATCAACAAGATACCCGACATAATTGACTTCTTTCTTACCAAGGGTATGCCGGTACATCATTTTAAGGCTGAGTGCATAGCCGATCTTAGTTCTGATCATGTACCCATACTGCTATCATACCTTATCTCACCGGTTAAAATTAATCATCCACCACAATTGGCAAATAAAAGTACTGACTGGGAAAGATTTCGAGAACTAATTGATCTCTATATTAACCTCAATATACAATATCATGTACCGTCAGATATCGATGCAGCAGCTGAAAATTTCTCATCTCTCCTATCACACTGTGTCCAGTCTAGTACTCAGTATTTTGAACAACCCCCAGCTGAAGTCATCTTAACTTCATTCGTCACTTTGTCCATCGAAGACGCCAAGCAAAAAAAGCCTGGCAAAGACATCGTACCATTGAAAATAAATCTGTTTTCAATAAATTGTCCAAAAATACTACACGTGCCATTCGTCAGTGGAGGAACAATTCATTTTCCAATTACCTATTGTCCCTTGGCTCCACTAAAGAAGCCAACTACTCATTATGGACTGCCGCTAGGCGAATTCGCCGTCCTACTCGGCCTTATTTTCCTTTGAGGAAGGAAGATAACTCATGGGCTCGGAGCGATTCTGAAAAAGCATATGTTTTTGCCAAACATTTTGAGCATGTTTTTGAGGATAATAGCATTCAATCCTCAATAGCTCCTTCCTGTCCTAGTACATCTAATGGCAGAATTAAACCAACTTCTCCCCTCGAAGTAGCCAAGGTTATTGATAGCCTAAAGTCTAACAAATCACCGGGACATGATAGGCTTTCTCCTGTTGTGTTCAAAGAACTGCCAAAGAAGGGGATTGTCTATCTGTCGACGATGATAAATGCTTGTATTCGTCTGCGGTATGTACCTCGCACTTGGAAGATTGCGAAAATGATCATGATTCACAAACTAGGGAAACCAGCCGAGGATCCTGGATCGTACCGGACCATTTCCCTACTCCCTATCATTGCAAAAATCTTTGAAAACATTATTTCGCAGCGTCTTCGAACAGTTATTGTAAACAAACATTTGATACCAGATGTTCAGTTTGGATTTCGTGAAAAGCACGCAACCGTTGAGCAAATTCACCGTGTTGTACATACTGCAACTCAAGCACTTGAGAACAAAGAATTTGCTACAGCAGTTTTTCTAGATGTTAGTGCAGCTTTTGATAAAGTTTGGCACCTTGGTTTAATTCACAAAATTAAAAGATATTTTTCACCGGGCTTTTGCAGACTACTCATGTCATACTTAACTGATCGACAGTTCTACATACATTTTGGATCAGCGACTACGCACTACATTAGCATTCGCGCTGGTGTTCCACAAGGCTCTGTACTTGGTCCTATACTCTTCCTACTTTATACTATGGATATTCCTCAAACTCCTGAGACAACAACAAGTCTTTTTGCAGACGACACTGCAATAATTTCACATAGTCGCAGTTATGTTACAGCGCATATATTCTTCAAACAGCTGTAGACAATATTTCAACTTGGGCTCATACCTGGAAAATTAAATTAAATGACAGCAAGTCAGTACGAGTAGACTTTTCTCTCCGACACCATGGTTACATTCCAACTTATTTGGATGGTAAACCGGTTCCAGTATCTAACTCTGCTCGCTATTTAGGTCTGCATCTTGATTGTAAGCTCAATTGGCACGAGCATATTAGAAGAAAACGGAAAATGTTGGACCTTCTGCTCTCCAACTTTCGATGGCTCCTTCAGCCTAATTGTGAGCTTAGTCTCGAAAGCAAGAGACTCATCTATACGTCAATTTTCCGACCAGCATGGAGCTATGGTGCAGAGATCTGGGGATCCGCAGCCAAATCTAATCTCGAAATTCTCGAAAAATTTCAAAACAAGTTCATATGTATGATTTCAATAGCACCTTGGTTTGTCTCGAACGCCCGACTTCGTGTCGATCTCAAAATCGATCCAGTTCCTGTTATTATCCACCAGAAGTCAAACAGCTACATTAATCGCCTTCACCTTCATCCGAACGTTGAAGCAATCTTACTATTAGATGATTCTAATGATACCCGACGGCTGAAAAGAAAACATCAGCTGGATCTTATTAATATTTAATTTTATTATTTTTTATAAAATAATTTAACTACATGTGAAATTCTCCTATAATTAGTTATGGTAAATGTAATTAGTTTTACAGTTCCAATAAAATTTTTATAATAAAAAAAAAGAAAAAAAAAAAAAAAAGGTATGTTGGTGCAATTCGTTTGTTCAATATAAATTTGTCTTCGCCAACTAACTATATGTTTTTTACTCTCAAAATTGACATGGGAGATAACATTTTTAAGAAGAATATTGATGTTAGGTGTGATGTAATAACTTCATTTGGTATAGTGGCTGAGACGTTTGATAGTATTAGTTTGTTGGCTGGGCTTCTTAGGCGGCGAGCCTTAACTATTTGTGTGCCTATTTTTATTTCGCCACCATTTGCAAAATATTTGTCTGTTACGTGATTTGTTTTCAGGAAGATGACTATTCGGTCTTTACTTATGCGTGATGCAGCAATAATGTTTAATGCGCCCTCAACTAAATCCTTCAGTGCGACAGAATAATCGCGTATAGTGTGTGCGGATAGATAAGGGAAAATTAATCCCTGTTCTTCCGTAGGATAATTAAATGCAGTTAACGGCGTGATTTTTTGGGGTTTGGGATTGGTGTGTTTTAATTTACTCGAAAATGTTTCACTATTTTTAGATGTAGAATTCTGTAACGATTTATTTTGTTTATGCGAGGTAGATATGTCTGATGTAATTGTAAATGTTTTTATTGCGGGAAACTGGCTATTATATTCGGAATTATCTACATTCTTAACGTATTATTAGCATTAAAACGATCATAATTTCGTAAAATTTAATTTTTTGCTGATTTTAAAGCACTTTTTATTGCATTCGAGTGAACTATAATATATCTAGAAGATCGAAAATGTTTTCTAAGATTATTAACTATTTCTCCACATAAATTCAATTCAATATAATTTAAAACTGCTGATAACTGAGAGCTTATATTTTTCTTATTTTTTAATTCTTTTTTAGCAATGTCATAAAGTGTATTATTAAATTTTAATAGAGCTTGCATTAAATCATTATTTTTAGATAAATAAATCTCATAATGATGAACAATATTTTTCCAGTTTTGTGTATTGCCCTCTCTAATTACAATATCTCTATCAATTTTTTAGGGTAATTGTTCTGATTTTTCATTACTAAAAATACTATCATCAAAACTGAAAATTGGTACTCTTTTGTTTTTATTTTTTCTTATTTTATTTCTCAATTTTATATAGAGGTAATTTAAAACTATTTTTGATAATTCTTTTTTCTTTGATCTTGAACATCCTAAGATTCTTTCAACTTTACAAAAATTATATAATTCATTTTTGTATATCTTTTTTCAAACTTTGTAAATAAATAAATTTTTTTATTTTGTTATTTACTTGTTTATTTATATAGAAAAACATTTATAAAGAAATTTTCTACATTACAATCTTGATTATACCAAATTATTATTTTTTATTTTTTTTTTTTAATAAAAATTGTTTCTATATAAACAACTAAATAAATCGATGGAAAATCCTATTACAAGGAAGAAATTAGCAATAATGAATTTATTGAAAATTTATCTAATTTACCATTTTTTGGTTATGAAATTAAAAATAATGAAGAAATTAATAATGAAGCAATTGAAATTAATGATGATGAAATATTTGAATCTCATAAACCCCTTGAGTCTGATTATGAGAGTGATGATTCTGGATATGATTCCGACACCCAAATTATTTCAATAATTTATATAAACCTGGGCCTGATTATAACCCTGATGAACTTATTTCTGATCCTGATGCAGAAGCAGAATCTGATGAAGGAATACAAGAATATTATGAATATAGAGATAATGATGAATATTATGATTGAGTATATTAATTTTCTTTTTAACACAATTTTTTTTAAATAATTTTTTTATAATTTTTTTGTATATAAATTAAAATGGAACAAAATATTATAGAAAGCAAAGATTATATCGATTATAGGCCTCCTATTTTTATTGATATAAATCGGCAAGGAGGAATAATACCAATTTCTTTATATAATGAAGATATAAAAACTTGTCCTCATGGAAGTTATTTAATTATTAATAGAAAAGTAAATCTGAAAAAAAATTTCTTGTAATAAAATTATTGAAACAGAAGATATTAGTAAAAAAGTATTTTTTGTAAACAATGGAATATTACACTTATTTAACAGAATTAGTTATCATATTGGTGGAAAAAAGATTATATAGACAATCCTGGTGTTGCAACAGCAATGAAAGGAGTAGTTTCATTTGAAGATGAATTATATTATAATGATGTTTGTTGGACTATAGTAACAAATTCTAATATAATTAATGAAAAAGGAAATTTTTATATTTTTATGCCAATGAAAATAATTTTACGATTTTTTGAGGATCATACGAATTAGGTATATCGAATTCATCAAGAATTAAGGTTAATTTATAAAAATGACAATAGTTATAATCTGCTACAAATAATTGATGAAACATTTTCAGAAACCTATAGTGTAGTTTAAATTTATCAGAAATAATTTGGAGAATGCCTCAATATAAATTTTCTCTAATTTTTTTTTACTAAAATTATTGATTTTCTAGAAAAATTATAAGCTTAGATATTATCGATTATAATATCGACAAAATTACTTGATTTTTATGAACATTTTTTATTAGCGAGAATATGAATTATCGGAATTTAATAATAAAATAAGTAATTTAATTAAAGAAAGGATTCAGGATTGCACTGTCAATGAAGAAATCCTACAAATACTTATCTTCTGAGCCAATAATATTAGTGAAGAAGATTTAAAACAGCATTTTAAAGATCTTTCTGGATCTGATCCGATTACTGTCAATAAAATTACAAATACCCGTGAATCTCGGATATATGTTCAACTGTTGTCACAGCAGATTAAACTCTTGCCATCTAATGGTAGGATTAGGATTCTGTGGGAATCATTACCGTTTGTTGAGGCGATTAACTCTCGACTATGTAAGAAGTGTGGTAAATATGGCCATCCTGAGAAGTTTTGTCATACAACCGAAGATTATATAGCATTCCAGAAGTCACGTACAGATAACCATATTTGTTCAGCTTGTGTTTTTGATAAAATCAAAAGCTCATGCCCATGGCATGAAGTTGCTCATAAAATATCTGATAAGGAAGCACTTGCTTCAGCATTTGCTACAGTTGACCATGCCCCTCCTTCTAAAGAACGTCTGAGTCTGCCGAGGGCACGGGAAGATCTCAGGGCCCGCATAGACTATGGGGACCCTTAGGTGTAAATACTTAAATGTTGATAATTCATACTCATGCCAATCCCTATTCTTGAGAGATTTTTAAACTTCTAATTACGATTTGTGTATTATAGCTGAGAATCGTATTAGACTGTTGCTCATAGATTAGTATTTTCCAAATTCAATTTGATTGCTGTTGAGATTGGTAAAATTATTATTTTAGCTACTTATATTTCCTCTGATAAGAATAAGTGTAGAGCATTGAGTGCAATCGATTTTGCATTAAAGTGTTTTCCTAATTTCAGTATTGTAATTGTGGGTGATTTTAATATTAGGTTATCTTCTATAGAACCTTCTGTGAGGGATTCATGAGACTCCTTCTTGTTACTTGATATTGTTGGTAGTAATGATCTTATCATTGCGAATAATAGATTACCCACTTTTATTAATTATAATGGTAGTAGTATAATCGACTACTTATTAATATCTTCAGATATTGCTAGTGAAGCATTATTGGTGATGAAACCTTTTGCTCTTGCATTTCACAAAACTTTTCATTTTTCTATTGCTACTAATGTAACTCGTTTCCCTCCTAAGCAGTGCCTGAGGATAGATACAGAGATATTTATTTCTAAAATTAATTCTAATCTGGTGGATACATTCATTAATAATGTACTACAGTGTAGTTAGGGTGTAGAATTAGACAAGGTGATTAATAAATTTAACAAATATCTTTCAGATCTAATTAAACAAAGTCAATTTGCTATATTGATTCAAGTTTAATAGGCTTTATAAACTTGAAGTTGCTAGAGCTAGGTTACAACAGTGGAAAAATCTTGTATCTCAAAGCTCAGCATGGGGTAGACCATACAAGATAGTTCTTAAGAATCCGGTTAGTTTACCCATGCCCGATCTTTTGGTATCTCATTCATATTTAAAAACTAATCAGGATAAGGTTTATGCTCTATTAGATTATTTCTTCCCACGGAAAGCTGATCTTCCTCTTACACCAGTATCCACCAATGGCGCTTCAGCTCCCGTCATCGATAATTTTCTTATTGTTAAATTAGTTAAGAATTTGACTAATGAGAAATCACCTGGGGAAGCTAGAATAATAATAATAATAATAATAATAATAATAATAATAATAATAATAATAATAATAATAATAATAATAATAATAATAATAATAACAAGTATATTTCAGCTTAATAAATAAATTACAATTCCTATTTATGTACACATACCGAGCTTACATAATTGCTCATACTGTGCGATATTTGATTTAATATTAATACTAATATAGGAATAAGAAAATAAATGCAGGGAAAAAATACAAATAAAAACCCTGCTTAACTTTACTAATTTATCTATTTAATGTACAGTGATATATATATATATATATATATATATATATAGTGAAACATATAACACATTTTCTTATAAATATCCATATTTTCATGTACATAATTATTATTATATAGCTTAAGATAATGAACAAAATTTAATGTATAGCGTGGTTTCGAGTTAGGTAACCATGCCGTTTAGACAAGCGCATGCCTAATTCTTTTATGTTTATATTTTTTGTATTGTAGTTGGAGTGATTGTCGTGTGTAATTGCCGATTTTCCTTATTATGGCATGCGGGTTAGTACTACACGTTACATAGAATTTGTTGGACTGGCTATTTACAATTTCAGATATGTATGGATGCTTTAATTGAGTGTGCATTTCTGATACTCTCGTATAAATTGGAGCATTCAGTATAATTCGTAAACACTTCTTTTGGAATGCTTGTAATTTGTTCAAAGTTGTCTTGCTTACGCTACACCAGATTGGACAGGAATATAACAGTAATGGCATAAAATAAGTTTTATAAATTAAATATTTGTTGCCTGTACTCATTTTTGATTTCTTATTGAATATAGGAAATAATTTATATAGTCTCGTATGGGCTTTTTCAATAGTGTGATTAATGTGCTTTGAAAATGCCAGGTTTTTATCAAGTATAAGACCGAGATATTTAACGTATGATTTCCAGTATAGCTGTTCATTGGATATTTTTATAGAATGTTCTGTTTGAGGTCAACGTTTAGTAAAAAGTATGGTCTCGGTTTTTTGGTTGTTGATTTTGATTTTCTATTTATTAAAATATTTGTATAGTTTATGATAACTAAAAGATAGAATTACTAATAAAGTAATTAAGCGTCTTAATTTACTTTTTCCAAATCTACTGATCACTATGATCAATAAGTGCTTATTGCTGAATACGTTTCCAAAATGCTGGAAATCAGCTACCATAAAACTACTACAAAAACTTAATAAAGATTTGTCTGAACTATCAGTTTATCGTCCTATCTCCCTACTAAATGGCATTGGGAATGTATTTGAAAAAGTTATTAATATACTTTTGATTGAGGAAATTGAAACAAAAAATATCTTGCATAGTAATCCATATGGTTTTAGATCTGGTTGCTCTTCTGAGCATGCAGTTTTACCTTTTGGTTACTTTGATTAAAGATGGACTTGAAGATAATTGTCCTGTGGTAGTTGTCTTCTATGATATCGAGGATGCTTTTGATAATTGTAGGTGGTCTTCTATTATAGAAGTCTTAAAAAGTACTCAAATTAATCCATACATTCTCAATACAGTTATTGATTATTTCGATCAGAGGACTGCTTCTCTTACTATTGGAGCTTCTAAAGTTCACAAACATCCTATGCGTGGTGTTCCCCAGGGCTCTGTGTTGGGTCCCACTCTTTGGAACGTATTGTACTCTGTAGTTCATCATAAAATTGATGCTTTTTCAGCCGCTTGCGGTATGGATTGTCATCTTATTTCTTATGCGGATGATCTTTGTCTTATTTTTAAATCTACAATGATTCAGAGTTTCTTAAGTTTACCCTATGTATCCAAATACTTAGAATCTATAATATCAGATCTAGGTTTAACTTTCTCTCCAACAAAGTGTAAATTCTCTGTCTTTAGTAATCCTTCTTTGATTGTACGGGTGAAAACTCTAGAATTATTATCTTCGTCCACAATTGAACATACTAAGGAATTCAAATATCTGGGTATTGTTATTGACGAAAAATTAACCTTCCTAATGTTAAAAATATTTCAGCTAAATGTACTATCATTTACAATAAATTACTTCGTACTTAAAATAACTCTTGGGGACTTGCTTTTAAGGAAAGGTTAATCCTATATAAGGGCATTGTGCAGTCCATCTATGGTTAGGGGGCTGCAATTTATGTTAATAGTTGAATTGTGTTAATAAACAACAGCGTAAATTCCTGCTTCGCATCTCTTCTTGGTATCGTACAAAACCAACTTCAGCTGCCTGTGTCATCTGTGGTGTCTTTCCCCTGCATCTATATGTTATGGGGAGGACCGCTTCTGGGGCCTTTAGGCTTCTTAATGGTAATAATACTCACATTCAACAATTCCTGTTCCTGGATTCTCTACTGTGCCCTCAGCAGCTGCTTTATAAGCAATATAAAAAACATATCTATATGATGCTTGTTAAGGAATGACAGCAAAGGTGGGACGCTGAACTTACTGGCAGGAAAACTTATGAGTTCCTGCCAAATGTCTCATTGAGACTGAAAATAAAAAAATTTAATATCAATTTTTGTAATGTGCAATTATTAACTAGGCATGGTAAGCTTGGATCATATTTATATAGGTTTAAGCTTGCCAACTTTCCATCATGTTCTCTATGTTCATCAGTTGATGATGATATTAGACATACATTGTTTTAGTGTCCTACCTTTGCTGCTGTTCGTGTTAAGCTACTTTATAAGTTTCATAAAACCTTTTGTTAGAGTATTCAGAAGAAATTATGCGATTAAAATTTAAATTATGTAAAGTTTAAGAAACATCTTGTTCATTGTTTTCATTTCAACTTAATTCAAACGTTATCCCAATATTAATAATATTGAGTCTAACATGGTCAACTGCTTTACTTATTATTTCTTAGGTCTTTTACTAGGTATTGTTTTTGTAGATAATGGATAATTCTTACTGGTTAATGATTACATGTATATTCATTTATTAAGATGATACTTTGTTTTATAAAAACAGTGTATTTATATAGTTATGTTGTGGTGTAAGTCTTTGTTAACAAGTTGATTTTATTTTTTCTTTTCTTTTATGTCATCTTATATTCTTTTATTTAATAACAGTTATTCCTCTATGTAAGTTTGTAAGTCACAAGCGTATACAGTAATTTATTATTTATACTAGGATATAAGTTTATATCAAGGTTTATTATAATTTAATGTAATATTTTATAAATCACAAACTCGTTATATGCTTTCTCGGTGGAATAAGGGACTATGTACTTTTCATCCCTTTTCCATCACATATATATTTTTCTCTTTTTTCAAAAGAGGGAGGGGTTATTTTAGTGGGTAAAAATCGCGCACGCTGATTTGTTTGAAATCCAGTAGCACTTGCTCAGTGCATGTGCTGCTCTCAAAAATATATATGGAACTTATAAATATATCAGTGTCTTTTGAAGATTTTTCTCCCTCCTGCTTAAAAAAAAATAATAATAATAAAAAATAATATAATTATCGGCTTTTTTATTTAAAACAATATGTGGTTTTAAATGAAAAAATTAGAATTATTATCGTCATTGAACAATAAAAAAAAATCTGAGTCAGGATCAGGTAAAATACATACTACTCAAGACTATTTATTATCTGTGACTGCTGTGGTTATCATTTGAAGTATCTTTTTAAATTATTAGGAATTTCGCCGTTCACAGACAGACTTTTCCGCGTCAAAGGGATTATTACTACCCTCCATTGCCACCGCCTACATCCTCCATGTATTTCGGTTACGACGAAAATTACTATGATTATTATTATTATGACGATTACTACCCTGCAGAATTATATACGGCCGACTATATGAAACCGGTACCGATTTGTTTGTGCGTATTTTTAATAATCAGCTACATATTAGGAGGTGCGTTTCTATTCGATAAAACCATCCGGTTGGGGTTATTTCAATTCTGTTTATTCCTGTTTCATCACGTTAACCACCATCAGTTTTGGCGATTTCGTACCGAAACAAAAATCCAGTCCTAAAGCCGAAATCAGCATCGCGATTTGTTCGCTATATCTGCTATTCGGAATCGCGTTGTTAGCGATGAGTTTTAATCTGGTCCAAGAAGAAGTGATCAATAACGTTAAATCGGTCGCGCGACATCTCGGTATTATTAAAGATGAAGACGAACACGAATAAAAATCAACCATCTTCAACGATTAATTTGTTACGAGGTGATATATATATATATATACATATATATATATATATATATATATATATATATATATATATATATATATACATATATATACATATATATATATATATATATATATATATATATATACATATGTAGGCGTGTATGTGTTAATATACTAAAAATGTATTAAAAACTTTTTTTTTATATAAAATCTTGCAAAATTATATTTTTTGTGTGTGTTTTCTATTTAATTGAGCTTCTATTTGGTTTACCCATATATATATATATATATATATATATATATATATATAAAAACTTTGTTTTTTCAATAACAAAAAACTGCTAGACCAAAATTTTTGAATGAAATTTTATTTAAAAATAGGAAAATGAGAGATTAGCTATACAATCATTTGTTGAACACAATATCGTTCAGATGACCGCCATTTGCAACAATACATTCATTCAGTCTTTTTACAACACTTTCGAACACTTTTTCGAACATAGGTCGTTGAATTTTTTAAATTTCTTCAAAAATCCCAGTTTTCAGGTCTTCCACATCTCTCGTGGACGTGTTTCGTAAACGCCGCTCTTAAGCTATCCGCACAAAAAAAAAACTGAAGTGGTCAACGTCGAAGAGACTTTGACGTATTCCGTATCGTTTATGTAAAATTTCGTAATTATTAATTTAACCATATATACATATATACGCTGGACGTTAACACGGGTGATAAACTCAATCCATGTAATTTACACGCGTGTTACAAGGCCGCGATTTACCATGAATATCAATTAGCGTAATATCGATTCTTGTTACCAAGCCACACACACACCAAATTCCGTCCGTAATAATAATAATAATAATAATAATAATAATGTCCCTGGATATATTTTTATTGAACATAATTTATAGAATGATAATTATACTTATTCTTTTTTTGTTTGTTTTTGCTTTTTATATTTTTTCCTGTAGTACTTCGTGTGGCAATCGATTTTATATTCTTCTTAAAATATACTTATTTGTTTTATTTCGTTCTCTTTATCGGTATTTTATATTTTAACGTCTTTATAAGTTTGTTGTTTAGTTTCTTCAATTTTTATTTGAGTGCTGTTGAATATTCCAATATTTTCGTCATTAAATACAAACCTTTCACATTGAACACATTATCCTTATTTATTGGAGGAAATTTTGACATTTAATAAAATAGTTGGCTCCTTGATATAATTATGTTTCTTAAATTGTTTATTGCAGTAAGATGACACATGAAATATATATATATATATATATATATATATATATATATATATATATACAGTCGAATCCGCTTATAAGGGACTCCGGATAAGAGGGACAACCGTTTATTAGGGACAATCAGCAAAATCCCGAATCAAACGTATCCAATGAAGGTTGTTTTAGTTCACTTTAGTGGGACAACGAGTCGGTTATAAGGGACAAAGATTAACAGACTTTCAAGGCAATAAATAGTGTGACCGGCGATAAGCCAGTCGATATAAAATGACACTTCCGGTCGTAAAACGAAAATGTTTAAACAGAAAATTGAATAAAAATGACTAAAATATTTTAGCCATTTTTACAATTCGTTTTTTGTTTAAGTGAACATGTTTGTTTTTTCTTCCTTTTGTTTGAGATATCCATTGACATTCTCTCATTGACGCTATACTGCTTTTGGCTCTGTTCGTTTATTAATTATGCACTCTCCGTTATGTTCTTAGTTTAGTTCTGCAAAAACTGTAGTGCGTCATGCGGTTTTATTTTTTATCCTTACGAAAATTTTCTTTTCTTTTTTTAGTTCTGGTGAATTTTTTGTATGAATAAAATGTCGCGTAAATGTTTATCATTAAAGGAAAAAATTTCTATTTTAGACAAAATCGAAATTCAACCTCCCAATATGCCTATTCGGGAGTTAGCAAAAATCATGGGCGTCTCCAAAAACACCATCTCACGTTTAAAAACAGATGAACAGAACTTACGTAAAAAATGGAGTAGTACTGAAAAGGGAAGTCAGGTGGTGGAAAGGAAACGAAAAAGAGAAGGTAAAAACCCAGAGGTTGATGAAGCTCTTAATTTATGGTTTAGCACAGTAACACAAAGAGGTGTTCATGTCAGTGGGCCAATGTTGAAATTAAAATCTGAAGAGTTTGCGAAAAAAATGGGTTATGAAGACTTTGCAGCTACGAATGGTTGGCTTGCTCGATGGAAAGGGAGACACGATATCAAATTCAAAAAAACTCATGGAGAAAAGGCAAGCGCTGATTTGACAGGAGCTGAACAATGGAGTTCAAGTAAAATTTTCAAGTTCCTTCAAAGTTACAGCCTGAATGATATTTATAATGCGGATGAAACTGGTTTATTTTATCGAGCCACTCCAGATGGGTCATTAGTATACAAACACGAACAACTTATTGGTTCGAAAAAAGCTATGGATCGTATCACTGTGCTATGTTGTTGCAATGCAACTGGAAGTGACAAAAAAAAAACCTTTTAGTTATTGGTAAAACTAAAAAGCCACGTTGCTTTAAAAATCTCAATGTAAGTAATCTGCCAGTAACATATTACGCAAACAAAAATGCATGGATGACTGCTACTATTTTTTCAAAATGGTTAGAAAACTGGGATATAGAATTACAGAGAGATTCTAGAAAAATTTTACTCCTTATTGACAATGCAACTTCGCACCACACTGTCGTTAAACTGAAGAATATTCAAACTGAATTCTTACCTCCAAACACTACTTCACTAATTCAGCCACTTGATATGGGTGTCATAAAAAATTTAAAAGTGCAATATAGGAAGATGTTGATACAGCATATCTTACAAGCTATTGAAGACAATCAGTTTCTACAATGGCAAAAGATATCAGTTCCACAATAACAATACTGCAGGCTATACAATTTGTTGCTGATAGCTGGAGAAAAGTCACTTTTATAACAATTCAGAACTGCTTTGCTCATTGTGGTTTCAAGGAGCCTGATTATGAAATTGTTGAAATGGAAAGTAATGAAACACCGAATTAATTACTACGTGTGACCAACTGTGAACAATTTTCAGGTATGGACGCCAATCTGCCATGCTGTGACAATAATATTGAAGATTTGGATAACGAAATTATGGAAAATATCACAATGAAGAATCAAATACAAGCATCAGAAAGTGATGCTGACACGGATGACATTTCCTTATTTCCTGTGTCTAGTGCAGAGGCGAAAAAATGTATTCGGTATTTTATGCAACAGAATAATGAAGGTGCTCCTACGGCATCATTAGATAACTGTGCAGATTTTGTTCAAACGCAGCAGACGAAGAATTTACACCAAACAACTATATCGCATTTTTACAGTAAATGAACAATTTTTACAAATATCAGGTCAGGTTCTTTTACCTTATGTATGCCTCCTGTATTTTTCTCTTAATTTCCATATAAATAAATATTACGAATTAATAATGTTATAAGTATGTTAATTGTTCACTAAACTATATATATTCTAACACCCACTCGCTTCAATAAGAGATTTTAAAAAATTCGCTTTTAAGGGACAACCGGTTATAAGGGACAAATGTCTTCCGCCCGATGTGTCCCTTATAAGCGGATTCGACTGTATATTATATATATATATATATATATATGTATGTATTAATTTCAATGTTCAATTAATTTTTAACACAAACAGTAACAAACGCTTATTTATACTTGATTTAATTAATAGAACTGAAGTGATACGTGTGAGGTGTTTTGAAATTTATACAAATGTTACATATTAGCGTGTATTTTCGAATAACTCAAATTCGAATGGCTGATATTATTGCAAACAAAAAATTAACCCGTCGTTATTTATTTAGATAATCACTTCATTTTTTATATCGATTTAAAGAATATATTAGCCGAAATCACACGAACATGTTTACTACTGAATAGAATACTATTACTTACTCGAGTATTTCACAAAAATTTACAATTATAAAATAAAATAATTAAATTATAAAATATTGTACTAAGGAAATATCATGTAAATGTAATTTAATTGAACGTGTTAGTTGATTATATATATATATGTATTTTTACATTTTACTAGTTCAGACGTGTTTTATTTATCAAAATCATGTTTCTTCGTCTATAAATATATTTATATATTTTATAATAAATTGTAACTGATCGAAACTTTAATCAATTTGAAATATTAACAAATAAATATATAATTATGTATATATAATTATATATGTATGTATGTATGTGTATATATCTATATCTATATATCTATCTATCTATCTATCTATATATATATATATATATATGTGTGTGTGTATGTATAAAATCTGTATGTGTTTACTTATTTGTACATGTATATATATATATATATATATATATATATATATATATATTACATCTAAGAGAAATTTTCTGCAGTTAGAATTAATATTACAAATTAATTTTTTACTTAAATTGTGATAGTATACACTGGAGCAATACGAATATAACGACTGAATTAGTCCTTTATATAAAACTAATTTTGTTTTATACTTTAATCCCCACAGTTTTCCTCCAAGTGACTTAAAAATGTAATAATATTTATTAACTTTATTGTTTATATGCTCAATGTGTTTAGAATACGTTAATTTATTATCAATTATAAAACCTAGATATTTTATAGATATAACAGGGTTGAAGTTACAATTGTTAATCTTAATATTATCATATATTACTTGCTCATATGGAAGTCTACGTCGCGACACTACCATAATTTGCGATTTATTAATTTCAAATTTTAAATTTAACGAGTCGACTATTAAACTAAGCTTGTTTACAATAGTATTACATCTATTTGTATGAACAAAAATATCAACTTTGCCTGTTATAGGAATATTATAGATGAGTAATAAATCATCAGCATAACTATACAATCTTAAATTATTATCTATATTACGCATGTTACAATGTATTATTGAGTAGAGTATGTTCCATAAGATCGGTCCTAGGACTGACCCTTGTGGAACACCATGATTATTATCAACAGTGATAGTTTCATCTTGATAGATCCATTTTACCTTTCTTTTTGATAAATAATTGTATATCAACTTTATAATATTGGAACTAAAGTTATTAGAAATTAAAGTATCTATGATAACTTGACGATTACAATTATTAAAAGCACCCTCGATATCAAAAGAAATTACTATAGAAATGTTTTTACGTTGAATATTATTAAATAAATTATTATTGACGTCGTGAACTGCAAGTTCGGTAGAAAAATGTTTTCTGAAGCCATATTGATACGGATCAAGTAGTGCCGAATTTTCAATTTCCAAATTTAAAAATTTAAGTATGATTTTTTCATAAATTTTGCTTAACATGTTCAGTAAACAAATTGGTCTATAACCATTAATTTTGCTTGCGTCTTTATTCGGCTTATTTAACATAATTAAATTTGCACATTTCCAGCTTTGAGGAAATATTTGAAATTCTAATAATTTGTTGTAAAGTAATAGAAGTAAATTTGGATAATAAAAGAAAACGATTTTAATAATTTTATTTGTGATGCCATCTTCAGATGGGCATTTCTTATTATTTAATTTTGTAATTATATTTTTAAGTTCGCCGTATGTAATGGAGTATAGCGTACACTTATTATTATCGTTCAATTTACACAAGGAGATCAAGTTAGGTTTGTAAACATAAAAAAAGATTTCAATAATAAATTCATTTTATCTTTGTTGAAAGACACAGAAGTATTATTTACAGTTAAGTCCGGAAATTGGAAAGAAGATGTTCTCGTTAAAATTTTATATGGTTTGCCCCATGTTCTGGAGGAACTACATAGATTCCTCCAAGCGAGTTGTTTATAAAAGTTAATTTCTTTCCTATATATTCTTAATAATATTTTGTATGTTAATTGAAATATGATATTTTTACGTTTAATTTTATGAAATTTCTTAACAATTACTTTAATGTATTCCAAATGATCATTCCACCAGGAATTATTATTTTTAGTTACATTCACTTTAGAATTATGAACACAAGCAGTTAAAGTTTCCGTTATTTTTTCAGCAATATCATTGGTTATATTACCAGAGTTAGCTAATTTAAGTTTAGCTTCATAATTTATCATTAATTCATGATCTAAATTATTAATAAATTTGTCCACATTCGTTACAGATAGTTTTACGTTGTTGACAATACTCGTATTATGAATATCTATACTAAGATTTTTATGATCACTTAAATGAAAATTTTTTACAGTAACACTAGACATAGTGAACTTAAAATTATTATTAACCATAATATAATCAATTAAACTTTGCCCATTATGATTTGCGAAAGTATGTACATTATAATTATTCTTAATAATCAAATCACTTGAATAAATAAAATTCTCAAATTGAGTATTTCTTTGGTTACGGTAAACGTTTTTACTTTCCATTATGTCTGATCTTGCGTTAAAATCGTCGAGAACTGTTATATTCCGCCGAGAATTTTCTTTGATATTTTTAAGTAATAAAGTAAATTGTGATTCTAAGTCTATGTTTGGAGGAAAGTATACTCCAAAAAGGATAATGTCTTTAGTATTTACTTTAATTATATACTCAGAAATTAATGTACAGTTAATATCTTTTACGTTACTTCTAATTGCAACAAATTTAGTATATAACAAAAACTGGCTAGACTTGCTGTTACCATGCAAATACGGATCACATATGACATTTATGTAATTACAATTGTTTGGATACGTTAAAGACAGAAGTGCTTGTCCGTCTTTGCAATGGTTTACGTTTTGCAAAATTAATTTGAGATTAGCCATAATTAATATTTAATTTTACTTTACTTACCATCTTTTTATATATCGGACAATTGTAAGAGAA
This sequence comes from Coronaproctus castanopsis, assembly GCA_032883995.1. Classification (NCBI taxonomy): domain Eukaryota; kingdom Metazoa; phylum Arthropoda; class Insecta; order Hemiptera; family Monophlebidae; genus Coronaproctus; species Coronaproctus castanopsis. The sequence continues at coordinate 38,225,772 of CM065053.1, read as the reverse complement.
GGAGTTATGGTTAATTTTTTCAGTTATATGTTTTATATCATCTGCCAAAATCTTGCCTTTTTCCCGTTCATGTGAACTGCATGCGTGTAGAAAGCAGTTGTTACATTTTGTATCTAATATATATATATAGATATAGATATAGATATAGATATATATATATATATAGATATAGATATATATATATATATAGATATAGATATATATATATATATAGATAGATAGATAGATAGATAGATGTATATTATGGTGTGCCAACAGGAGGGGATACCCTCTGTTGTGTTAAGATAATTAATATACTAATATAACTTTATGTGTATATTCATGAGGAAGTTCGAACGTATTCGGTCAGATAAATGTTAACGAAATATATATATACTAGCTGACCCGGCGAACTTCGTATCACCCCACAATCAATAAATCTATAAATTTATTAGCTGAAACGCGGTTTTTTCGTGTCACCCGATAGATCGTTTTATTGTTAATCATGTGAATCATAATTATTAACAAAAATCAGTTTTATTTTCATTGTAGTGCTTTGTGATATACAATGTTTTTCGTTTGATTAACTGGCGCATAGACAAACAAATCTGATGGTTTTCCAACATGGGAACAGGCAACATACAATTGACCATGTGAGTGGGTTTTCCAAATTAATACCACAAACACTTAATGATTGCCCCTGGGACTTGTTTATGGTCATAGCAAAAGCAAGCCGCACTGGAAACTGTAGTCGTTTAAACTAAAATGGCACATCAGTCGGAATCATTGGGATGCGCAGTATGAGAACATCTTCTCCTTTATACTTTCCATTTAGTATAGTTGCTTCTATCACATTGTTTAGTAATTTTTTTATCGCTAAACGTGTGCCGTTGCAAAGACGCGGTTGGTTGATATTTCGCAAACATTATAACTACCGATCCAACCTTTAATTGAAGATTGCGAGGTGGCAATCCTGGCAAATCCAGAGTTTAAAAATTCCGGTGGATAGTTGATTACATCATCTTGGTTAGTAGCTGAATCAACTGATTTAGATATCCTCGATTCGCCTGTAATTTGTTCTTGAATTTTGAAATTTAATTCATTTACATCTATGTTTTTTGTAGCCAATATAGCTCGTTCGCTCAACCAATCATGGTTTCTGTAATTTTCAGCAACATCTGGAAACACCTTCTGAATAAGTTCATCTTTTGATCGAGTTAATTGACAAAAACTTTCAGGAAAGTTAATGCAGCCAGTCAACATGTCTCTAGGAAATTTGCCATTACCAATGTCAATGAGTTGTTTAGAGAATATGTTTCCAGATTGGTCATTTTGCAATTCGACACGCATATTCTTGCTTAAATGAAGTACTTTGACATGTTTCCACAAATTGGAGGACTTTAGACATGTATTGAGTTCATCAGCTGGCGTTGATCGTGGAATCACTGGCAATGTTTGACGAAAATCACCTGCTAATAAAATCATGGCACCACCAAATCGGTTATGATTGTTCCGTAGATCTTTTAAGGTTCTGTCTAAAGCCTCCAAAGATTTTTTATGTGCCATCGTGCATTCATCCCAAACAATCAATTTACATTGCTGCAAAACCTTTGCCATTGCAGAGTTCTTCGAAATGTTGCAGGTTGGAGTTTCATTGCTTTGCACATTTAATAGCAATTTTAGTGCTGAATGGGCTGTTCGACCACCTTCAAGCAAAGTTGCTGCAATTCCCGACGAAGCGAGTGCAAGTACAATTTTATTTTGTGAGCGAATTGTTGCTAATATTAATGAAATCAAAAAAGTTTTTCCTGTACCACCTGGTGCATCTAAGAAGTAAATGCCTCCAGTTTCATCATTTGTTACTTTCATAAGAGTATCAAATACATACTTCTGTTGTTCATTCAACAGTGGAAGATTTGTTTGAATTAATTCTTTCAAAGTGTTGAGATCATACAGTTTTTCTCGTTGCAACTCTTGGTTAAAAGAATCTTGCATTGAACGATTGGGCGCGACCAGGCCTAATTGAATTAATAGTTTGTTTGACATCATCAAGCACATGTCCTCAATTGAAATCAATGCTTCGTTATAAATTTCTTCACTGATTTGTATATTTGGATTTTCCATTCTATTCCGTATTTGATACAAAATATCATCACACATATAATCTTTGTACTTGATCCACAAATCATTTGGGTTTGATGGGAAACATGTAGATATGATTATAGAAAACAATGTTCGTATTTGATGAGCGTGTGATGATATTACAGCATCATTGAGAGTTTGATCCCAATGAGCATCATTTTCTAGCAATTGCAAACGTTGACAGGCTTCTCTGTAGGATCCACACAATTCACCATCAACAATTCGTAAATGTTGGAATGATGTTGGGCCATGTACATTGACTAATAGCAGTCGTAAATAAAAACATTCTTCATTGCTTGGATGTACTGAATAAATTCGACCAATCGCATCGGTGGAATATACATCTGGGTATCCTGGAACTGGTTTTCCTTGTCGATATAAAAATACGGCAATACCATCGTTAGACGCGTATTTTAATGACGAATAACTTTCATTAAAACACTATTTCCAAAATTTCGAATCGTTCGCGAATTATTGCGAAAAAATCGAAATTTCGAAAAAATCGCATGTGACCCCTTTTGAAATTTTCGGATCGGGTTTGAAATTTTTTTTCGCGGTTTTTTCGTTTCATCCGATAGATCTTATATAGTAACGACTATTTGTAAAGTCGGAATCGTTTAAAAATGTTTACGTCGCTCGCTATGCCTTGCCAAAGGTGGCAGGTCATCGATTTTCAAAAATTCGTAGCTCGACACCTATCGATCGTAACGAAAAACGGTTTTCTGTTTCGTATCGGTCATTTTAATATCTACCAAATCGATTCTATCGAAATTTTTCCAAAATCGAAATTTAAATAATTTAGCCCCCTTCAACCCCCTAACCGCCCCGAATTTTTCTCGCCTAAAAACCATCCTTGAACTTCAACGAACATTTAAAAAAAAAATTGGCCAAATTGGTCCAGGCGTTGTTGAGTTATGCGCTTACAACGTTTAGCGATTCATTTTTATATTATAGATATATGTATATATATGTGTGTCTGTGTAAGATTGCGATAAGCAGGTAGCAATTGTTGATGATCACGGAATTTGGGAAAGTAGACGTGTACCAGAACAGCGAAGTGTGAATAGTATTTGGAAGATAAGGGGTTTTCTGATTCGTCGGACGACGGTGACGAGATGGAACAGCGTATATTATTTTTTACCTTTCGTCGTGGCTGATGATAGTTTGTTCGCAGACTGCTCCGTGTTCGTTGATCGAAATCTACACGTTTACTTTTCAAGTTCACGATATATTGAACGATATTAACGGAGCAAGTCAGTTAAAGTTTCGTTTCTTTTTAGTCTACTTTTAAATATCGCGATCGAATTGATCACTTTCATTAGTAAACTGTTTTTTCGTTTCCTTTTTCATTTCATAATCGCGTATATCGTAGAAATAAGTGAAAATAAGAAAATACTAGTCGCGCCAATTCTTATATGCGGTAACATTTATTTCTAATTTTATTTAATCGATTCGTAATAAAGTATCCGTGTTATTAATACTTCTAGTCAAATATAGTCATATATATATTTTAAATTCGGAGTTTTGTTAAAACTCTCGGTGAAAGTTCGGCTAGCATATAAAATCGGACATTATCAAATGAAGAAGTAATATTACCAAAAAAATAAAATTCAAATCGATGCGGACACTTGGAGCGAACAAGTAGATTCATTAAAATATATCGAAATTCATCAAATATCAAAATAAGTATATGTGTATATGTGTACCTGTGTATATGTATATAAATATGTATGTATACCGGTTTATATAAATTTCGTACGTATATTTTTCTTGTATGTTATCTTTTTATTTATTCATGATTTACACTCCATCATATTTGTTTATTTGCATTGTTGTATTTTATATGTGTATATATATTTATCCGATCATATCGGTATACGAATAAATTTTTTTTTTTAGATCAATTTTATTTGTAGCGTATTATCATTATTAAGAAAGACGACTAATACGTTACAAATTGGCGACCATTATAAAAAGAAAAAAAAAAAAAAAAAAACTGGAAAAATAGGGTTAACGCCGTAATATAGCGCGTTGTATTTATAAACAAAGACAACCGGGGTACGTTATAATATGTATGCGTATAAATAACGGTGACCTTAATTCGTTATTGTAGTACAGGTGAAATTACTTTAATTATTAAGAAAACAGCAATCTGGTCGCCCGTAATAATAACGGTTATTGTAGACTTTAAAAGAACGCGGAAAAATAAAATAATATACTAATATTATAATAAATGAACGTGCAAGAAGACGGATTAAGAATAACGGAGACCGAATAATAGTCGAGGAGCGTATTATTCAAACTAAGAATTTTCATTGCGACGCTACAGAGTCGATGCATCGACGGCTTGCCAGTGAATGTGTATGATTATCCGTACGTACATATATGCTCGCGAATAATTTTGCTTCGTGGCATATATTCGTTAAAATATTTTCGCACATTTTAAAATAATTTTATAAATAATAAAAACAAAATATATACATAGTAATAATATTCTATGGACTGGCCAAGACGGCAACGAGATATCGTACTCTCGTACACCTGTCTATTATGTATAAAAACGCTAACTGAAATAAATAGTTCATACATAGTTTATACTCTCGATAAATTAAATAATAATAATAACTCGACTGTTTAATAATTTGCGATACTAAAAAACACGATAATTGCGGATGCGTTTTGGTCCACCAAAATTTTACAATTCGTGTTCATCTCTCGTCAACATTCAGTGTGCTCTCGTGCGAATTATACAGTATATTTCTAACACTAACTGTGCAAGATACCAGACATTCAAACTTATTCATCCGAACAGACTCTCTAGGTGCTGTTGAAATATCGCCACTCAGAATACAGGAATGTCACGGTTGGAAAAACCAGATCTGCGTTGCATGGATTCCAGGCCATGCAAGAACGTACACATCAGCGCACGAGCCGACAAAGCAGCAAAATTATCGTGCTTTATTTAGACCTGTTCGGAAAATTCCAATACCTGCTAATAATATTCGAACGCTCCTCACATTCGGTATTCTAAAGCAACAGATCCAGAGACCGGTCAACATTCCAATGGAGTCAAATTCGCTTCGCCTTCTGAAAACAGTTTCACAAATATCAGTGGCCACTACACCTGGAAAATAAAATGAAGTGGTTTTTTTTCTCGCCTACGCGTGGGTCAATAACATACGCTTATTTGCTGCAACATGTGAGCCCTTCTACTCTCTGCCATCTTTGTAACACTGGAATTAATCCTCTGCTCTTTATATACAAATATTCGTTCCTCCATAAACATGCCTAGTTCTTTTCCACTAATCCTTCAAAACATACCTTCTTCTGGAAACTTCCCTTAAGTCATGCAACTTATATAATCTAATCTAAAAATCTGTTTTATCCGTGCCTCTGACACTTGATGCAGTACATAGCACGGTATTATATTTTATATATATATATATATATAAATAATTTGCGAAAACTTGGATATATACGACGGATTAGGAACATATGTAAAATAAATATTAATTAATCTAAATTATAAATTTTCAATAAACTTTAAACTCGATTCGTCGAGTATATTATAAATTGGTCGACAGCGCGACAGGATTTACGGAAAGACGCCGTCTAATCGAGAAATTTAAAGAATTAAAATAGTCGTTTTAATTTATACACGATAAATAAATTTATAATTAATCGAACGTATTATAAATTAATAACGAGGAGATAATAATTAACAAATACTCGATAACTTCAGATCAACTACGGACATAAGTAAATATATAATTCACGATAAATAAATAGACGCTAAATAATTTCGTCGATTAATAAATAATCGATAAGGAATCCTTTAAAAATGATATTAAAAAAATATTTTTTATAACGTCCGTCTTTATTATATTAATATTTGATCGAGATTTCTACTAATAACGGATGTAAACGTAATTTGAAATTTGCCGAAATTTAAAGTTTAAATAGTCGACTACGTCATTTAAAATTTAAAATTGATTTAGACGAAATGATAAAACGCTTTTATAGAACCGCGAGTATATTATAAGCTAACGGTAAATTATCGGCATTGTATTTAGGGGAATACGTTTAGTTTTCCGTTTGAACTGAATACAGAAATTCGGAAAACGCTTTGGTTTGTTACACTGCGAATGATACTGATCGATAAACCAAAATCAAAACGGAAAAATTTGTTATCGTTATCATCCTCGCACTTCGAAAGTATTACAACATATTAAGGCTTTATACGCGCGATCGATGACGCAATAGATTATTAATCGTATTCATTTTCTTACCGATATGTACGTTTCGTTAGTCATCCCAATGCAACTCTTCGTTTACGCGTGTTATCCAATACCTTTATGCGTTCTTAATTTTAACGTGTCGATTTCGCACTTTGGTCCGAGGATTTCTCATATTATCATTTTTTCTTTATTTTCGATCACATTGACGCTGTTCGATGTATTCACAGCGAAATATTCTGACACTTAAAGGTATTCTGGTCAATATATACATGTTCTATAGTGTATTTTGTACTTCCGAAAAATCGAAGATCTACTGGAAGCGGAAATATCCGCTTGTGTAGAATGGTGGAACAACCTACCGAACATATATTCAAGAAATACATGGTGGCGAACCAAAAACCTCTACTGACGATAAGCACTTCTTTTGCACCTGTTAGTTGTGCAGCACTCTCCATATTGAACCAAATTCATCCTCAAAGAATAGATAAATCTCTATCGAAATACAGACACTTTTAATACGGTATATAAAATCTGTGCTGGCTAATAAGAAATTTCCCAGCTGGGAAATGACGATGACATTACTAGGATTAACGTATCAGTCTGAAGTGAAACAAAACTAAGACAGGAAAATGTGACGGGTGCTCTAAATACGTTTGCGTAGTGCTAGGAAAAAAGACAGAGCATGCTGTAAGAGTAGAAGTATGCAACAAAATAACGTCGTGCATAACGGCTGAACCTAGAGATTTTTTTTAAAATTATCCAAACGTTTTTGCTCAGTCATTATCTTTTAAGTTTCTTCTCATCTCTTGTAACTAACATTACAGACACAAGAAACTGTCATTTCATTCCAGTCCGCGAAATTTCTGTTTGCACTTAATTATTTAGTCGGTCATTCATCGAGACATCATTATTATCTTCATTCTTCCTCGTCGATCTAAAACACCATCCCCCGTGCTCCCCTAGGGTTGATTGATATCGCTCATCAATTCTTTGTGAAAAATAACCCAACCATTTATCACTGTATACAGATGGCTCTAAATCAAATGGTAATGATTCTGTCGGCTGTGTTTTTGTCATGCCAGATTAGAAATTGTACAAAAATATAAACTACCATCAAAATGTTCCATACTAAGAGCAGAATAGTTTTATAATTTTGAAAGCTATTGATATATCATCAATATTTCGTTCAGCAGTCATATAGAAATATTTTTAGACCCGTCACATGTCTGCCACTGTATCATCTCACTTCTCTACGAATGATCGTCGTCTAGTGTTTAGCATCCGTAAAAATATACTGCGTCTCAACTCTCTAACATCATTATTTTTGTCTCCTGCTGGTTGTTAGAAAACGAATACAGAATATTATTCTGAAAATCTGTTGTGGCACTAAGTGAATGGAAACCAGATTATTTTTTGTCCAAAGTACGATATTCTCCATTAGTTTGATGTTTCGGTATTAAGTTTATAATTAGTAACATTGAGGAACATGTAAAAAAAAAAAAGTGTGTTCTTTGTAACAATTTAATGTGCTTACAAAATGCATTGAAACATTAAGAAAAATATTGTTTCATGCTTATGCGGTGATAACAGATATTACTAATAACTTAAGAGTCAATGCGGAAGTGGTTACCCTACACTCAGGAATAATCTATATTATCTACATATAACCGGGAAATGAGAGAAGAGAAATATATAATAAATTAGAGTGAACGTGTAACTAAAATTGAACTCATTAAGTTATAACTTCAATTAACAGTAAAAAGGAATTATTTTTTTAGTTGTGAGCAAAAAATTCTACAACATCCTGTTTTCAGAGCAAATTTAATGATCATTACTACTGAGAATAGTATATCAAAATCTAGAACATTTTGGTGGTTGTCTGAATTACCCAAGTGTATTGTTAATGACACAATTCACCAGATATATATATATATATATCATCATCATCATCATCATCATCTAATCTCACTCTATATCGAGTATGTGTTTTTCCACTCAATCTTATCCATGCTTGTGTCGCATATGAGAGACCAAACCTATTCGATGTGTAGTAGTAAAGTTACATAGCTGGCAGGGTACATTTCGATCTGCGCCGAGGCTTTCCTTCATGTTATTTATTTTTGAATATAGGTATTATAGCTGCATCTTCGAAATCCCGTGGACATTTTTCTTCATCCCATATGTTATGGTAAAGAACATACAACCAGCTCGCAATGTCCATTCCTCCAGTTTTAATGATGTCCGCAGGTATGTCGTCAAGTACTAGAGATTTGTTGTTTTTCAAGCTTTCAATTGCTTCGCAAATTTCTTCCATACTTGGTGGCTCATCTAATTTTTTGTTTTCCTCTTCTACTAGCGTCCTGTGCAATAGGTTCAGGCTAACTTTTGAATCATTATTTAGCAGTTGTTGGAAGTACTGCTCCTATCTGTTCATTACATCGTGCCTCTTAAGAATGAGGTTGCCCAATGTGTCTTTAATCGCTGTTTTCCGCTGATAATTTGGTCCGTATATAGCTTTTATCGCACTATAAAATCCGCGTGCGTCATTGTCATATCAGCTAGGGTCTGGATCTCGCTTGATTTTGCTTTTCCACCATTCATCTTGGAATCTCCTGGTCTCTCTTTGCGGTCGAGACTTTGCTTTTTTAAAGGCATCATGGTTAATTTTGTTTGTTTTATCAGACTGCCATTTGATAAAAATGCCTGTTTCTTATTGTCAAAAAATATTTTGATTTCTCCTGCTTTATCGGCAAACCAGTCTTGGTGTTTCGTCTTTTTATATCCTAGAACGTCCTTACAGATATTATTCGCTCTCTCCTTAATTACATCCCAGTACTCGGTAGCTGACATATCCTCATCCTGGCGTATTTCGTGGGTTGTCTTCTTGAGCTCTCTATCAAGCTGTTGCAATATCTGCTTATTTTGTAAACCACTCAAGTTGCATCTTTTTGTTTTGTTGCCATTTAGTTGACTCGTGCGGTAGAATAAACATTTCTTGAAACAGAATTACGAACGCAACATGAACTGATCTGTATCACCAGGTGCACCTCTCATAACCCACGTTCTTAAACATTCGTTTCTTCGTTCTTTCTTTTTTATAATGTAGTCGATTATATGCGCTACTTTTGATCTAGGATGCACCCATGTGCCCTTATGGATATCGTTTAGTTTATAATTCGTATTTGTAATAAATAAACCATTCCTAGCGCAGAACTGCAACAGACTTTCTCCATTTGCGTTCTCCTTACCAATTCCGTGTTGCCCTATTACGTTTTTACAAAGGCTTGTGTTGTCTGACATTAAAATTGACCAAGATAATAATATTGTCTTTGGGCCTGGTTTTGCTCAACACATTTTGAAATTCTCCATAGAAGTGTTTTTTCCCGCAATCTGTGCTATTTAACGTTGGCGCATATACGCTAATGACTGTTATCTCATGGCTTTGTGGAAGAAAAATTTTCATACACACGATGCGATCATTAATACCAACGGGTTCTTCTCTAATGTACTAACAGTAATTCCCACGCCTCTCGATATTCTGGACAAAAGTATTGTAACGTGACATGTGTTACTCCAGATAATATCGATGGTGGTATATTGGAAGATATCGTCAGATATCGAAGATAGAATGACTATTTCCCACAATTTTGAAATCTCATTTAGAGGTGTGGGATCTATGAGAGAAGAAATATTAAAGTTATTAAAGAAAAACTGGTTGTTATAAAATATATAATTTTCGATTTCCCGCCGCGAATCGGTGGTGTATTATCAATCGACGCTAATGATGTTGAAATTGTTTAAAAATTAATTATGATTACTACTCGCCTTTTAAACTATGTAGAAAAAAAATCAGACTGTATAATTATTACCAGCCACCACTTAACGTTATTAAAACCTTTTCAGTCATAGACTATAAAGTATACTTTTAATGCGAACAGAATACTTATAGTAACGAGGAATATTTTGTTGATATAGAACATTGCGATTTCAAAAATAATTATACAATAGATTAAAACTTATCTAGTGTCGTCTCTAAAAAGCGATATTTTATTGTGAAATATTACTTTATCATATTTTCGATTCATCACACGGAACAACTCTATATCCGGAAAATAAATACTTTACTTAGAAGTTTTTAATTGCTTCATGCGTCAAAATTTATAATTTTAGAGCTGATCTTTTTATCAATTTTTAAACTTTAAATTATTAAAACATAGTACGATTTTAATAAATCGATCGTTAATATAGCGTTCTGTTATGTTGTAGACAAGAATACACCCACCAGGAGAATTAGACGACGAAGAAATGATAAAAATAGAAGAAAGAAAACGATTAATTAAAAAAGTCATCAAGAAAAAAAGCAATACTCATAACCTAATAGACTACGAGAAGGCGTTCGACACAGTGGAGATTTGGGTAGTAATGAATTCATTAAATCTAATTTATATCAGTGACAAGTACATACAAATTACAAAAGAACATTTATGAGTCTGCTAAAATGCAGATAAATTTATAGAATAAAGCTGAACAAATAAAACAATAAAAAGAGGTGTTAGACAAGGTGTAAAATCGCACCGAAATTACTGCGTTTTGACAACGTGTTTAAAAACTTAAATTGGCTTACAACCGGTATTAGAATAGACGGTGAATATTTGAATCACCTCAGATTCGCGGGCGATATAGTTCTAGTGGGCAGAAGTGCAGAAGAGCTACAGATGATGATAACAGGTTTAAATGTACACTCGAACAAAATATGACTGGAAATAAATTTACATAAATCAAAAATAATGACGGGCACAGGAAAAAGTATACAAATGGCAGTAAAATCGGAACAGATAGAGCAAGTGGATACTTACATATACCTAGGTAAAAAAAATCACAACAAATAAAGACACGATAGTGGAAACAAAAGTGGCAAGGATAATATCACCATCGTTGGTTGCGCTTGGAAAAATACCCGTAGTATTCCGCAATAAATAAATACCGATTAATCTGAAACGTAAACTATATAACCAATTATATATTGTTCGGAAACATAACAATATACAAAAACATATTTTAAAAGGATAAGATGAGAGAATTATCAAATCATAAAAAGGATCCATAGATACGTGAATAAACACGGTTAGATGATGCACTGGAGCGGATGGCTATAACAAAATGAAATTGGGCTGACCATAATTGATGGACAAAGCGGATCTTACAGTGGTGGTCAATGGATAGAAAAAGGAAACGGGAAGTCCAATGACGAGATGGCACAAGGTAGCTGACAAAAATTGGTTGAGGAAAGCGCTGTACAGAAGTGTGTGGAAGACGTTTGGAAAGCCTTCATCCAGGAATG